>CM056060.1:42488325-42959294 GCA_029574335.1 Rana kukunoris | reverse complement strand
GGGGAAAAGGGGTTAACTCAGGGGCGATCAAAAGTTAACTGTATACCTAACCAGTGTTTGTGCACTGTGTGAGAGGTGCTTTTACTAGGGGAAGGTATCAAGATCCATGTATACAAGATCCATGCCTTCCCTACTGACAGAACGGCAATCTGCCATGTTTACATAGATATCTCACAAAAGCCACCTCCCAACAGAGCTGATAAAAAAAAAGAAAGAAAGAATTGTAATAAATAATAATAAAATAAACTGACACTGTAAACTCCAAAACCCCCCCCCCCCCAAAAAAAAGAAAGCATTGTAATACATACATATATATATTTATATATATAGTAAGAAAATAATAAAAAATGTAATTGTAAAAAAAAAAAAAAAAAAACGACTGTCGCCTCACCAGTGTCTTAACCACTTAAGGACCCCTTCACGCCGATCTACGTCGGCAGAATGGCACGGCTGGGCACACCTGTACGTGGCCCTTTAAGCCCAGCTGTGGGGTCACACACGCGCGCCGCGGGCGCGTGCACGCGACCTGGTCTGAAGCTCCGTAACCGGGACCGCGGTCCCCGGAGCTGAAGAACGGGGAGAGCCGTGTGTAAACACGACTTCCTCGTCCTTCACTGTGGCGGCGTAAGGCCTTGTACACACGATCGGACATATCCGATGAAAACGGTCCGCGGACCGTTTCCATCGGATATGTCCGATCTGGAGTTTGGTCCGATGGCGTGTACACACCATCGGATCAAATTCCCCGCCGGCGGACGGCGCGGTGACGTGGCGGTGACGTGGCGGTGACGTTGATGCCGCCACGTCACCGCACCAGGAAGTAAAACACTTCCGCGCATGCGCCAAATCCATTCGGCGGCGGCGCGGCGGCGGTGCGGGACGACATGTCTGCTGGTAAGTGTACTAACCAGCAGACATGTCGGGCGGACACATTCCCACCCGATAGATTTCAAAGCATGCTTTGAAATCTGTCGGGTGGACAAATCTGTCCGCTAGCCCATACACACGATCGGAGATGTCTGCTGAAACGGTCCATCGGACCGTTTTCAGCGGACATATCCCCTCATGTGTACGAGGCCTCACCGATCGTGTGATCCCTTATACAGGGAATCACAATCGATGACATCACACCTACAGCCACACCCCAATACCGTTGTAAACACACATTAGGGAACACATAACCCCTTCAGCGCCCCGTGTGGTTAACTCCCAAACTGCAAATGTCATTTTCACAATAAACAATGCAATTTAAATGCATTTTTTGCTGTGAAAATGACAATTGTCCCAAAAATGTGTCAAAATTGTCCGAAGTGTCTGCCATAATGTCGCAGTCACGAAAAAAAAACGCTGATCGCCACCATTAGTAGTAAAAAAAAAAAATGAATAAAAATGCAATAAAACTATCCCTTATTTTGTAAACGCTATAAATTTTGCGCAAACTAACCGATAAACGCTTATTGCGCGATTTTTTTTCCCAAAAAATAAGTAGAAGAATACGTATCGGCCTAAACTGAAGAAAAAAACTTTTTTTTTTATATATTTTTGGGAGATATTTATTATAGCAAAAAGTAAAAAATATAGATTTTTTTTCAAAATTGGCGCTCTATTTTTCTTTATAGAGCAAAAAATAAAAACCGCAGAGGTGATCAAATACCACCAAAAGAAAGCTCTATTTGTGGGAAAAAAGGACGCCAATTTTGTATGGGAGCCACGTCACACGACCACGCAATTGTCTGTTAAAGCGACGCAGTGTCGAATCGCAAAACCTGGCCGGGTCCTTTAGCTGACTGACTAAAGGTCCGGGTCTTAAGTGGTTAAAAAAGTGGTATCAGTGCAACCCTAGTTCATCCTGTTCCTGCACAGAAAGTAATGTACATGCGATCAGAAAATTCTTATTGGAAACCAGCTCTAGGAAGGGTTCTGGTCGTCCCAAATGTCTTTCATTTAAGGATTATGGAGGCTACTGTGCTCTTAGTAACCCTAACCACTTGCTTACTGGGCACATAAACCCCCTTCGTGCCCAGACGAAATTTCAGCTTCCGGCACTGCGTCGCTTTAACTGACATTTGCGCGGTCGTGCGACGTGGCTCCCAAACAAAATTGACGTCCTTTTTTCCCCACAAATAGAGCTTTATTTTGGTGGTATTTGATCACCTCTGCGGTTTTTATTTTTTGCGCTATAAACAAAAAGAGAGCGACAAATAAAGGAAAATTTATTATCAAATACTTACCGTAATTTTCCTTTCCTGATAGGCTCCATGGCAGCATACGTGTGGGTAGGCTCCGCCTCCATGACTACCCATTAGGACCCCTCCCTATAAATTTCAGCTGTGGGCTCTCAGCCGTGTTCCGTAACTAGCCGACTCCAAGCATTGGGAGGGACTCCTGCTGCCATGGAGCCTATCAGGAAAGGAAAATTACGGTAAGTATTTGATAATAAATTTTCCTTTTTCCTGACTGGCTCCATGGCAGCATACGTGTGGGAAATAACTCGCCAAGAAACACCCGGGTGGGCAAAATGCTGAGGCAAGAAAATTGTATTTAACACTGTCGACTGACAGCACTTGTAAACCAAAATTTAGAGAAGATAA
This sequence comes from Rana kukunoris, assembly GCA_029574335.1. Classification (NCBI taxonomy): domain Eukaryota; kingdom Metazoa; phylum Chordata; class Amphibia; order Anura; family Ranidae; genus Rana; species Rana kukunoris. The sequence goes on along the minus strand of CM056060.1, from coordinate 42,956,703 downwards.
AGCAGCCGGCTCAACACAATAGTGAGAAACAAAAGTATTGATTGACGACCACAAAGCCGTTCTACATATAACATCAGGTGCGACATGACGTGAGGCTGCCCAGGAAGTTGAAATGCTTCGAGTTGAGTGTGCAGACACTGCCTCTGGAGGAGCCATGCCCTTGGCTTTGTATGCCCTCTGGATGGTCTGAACTATCCATGCTGCAATGGATCTGATTGAAGCCCGTTTCCCTTTGTTCTTTACATGAAGAATGAAAAGAAAGTCTGTTTTCCTAAAAGATTCTGTCATTTCCAGATATTGACATAATGTGTGACCTACATCAAGGGGATGAACAGTTTGATCTTCAGACAATCCAAAAAGTGGGCAGCACAATTTCATGATTTTCATGGAAAATGGATGTAACTTTAGGATTTGAGCCCAGCATAGGAATTAATACTGCTCTATCTGGAAAGAAGGTCAAGAATGGTTCCTTTGAACCCAGATTTCTGATGTCAGAGACTCTTTTAGCTGAAGTGACCGCTACTAAAAAGGCAGTTTTGAGAGTAAGGTCTTTAGCTGATAGTGGTTTATCCGGATCAGAGCTGATCGTGGTAAGATAGTCCAGGACAAGAGGTAGATCCCATTTAGGGAACCTCGGCATTCTCCGGGGTCTAAGCCGGATGGCGCCCTTGAAGAACTGGCAGACCCAAGGATGATTGGCCCAAGAGATTCCAGAAAAATGCAGAGATGGCTGAGATTTGTACTCAGAGAGAACTGACTGCTAACAGTAAGTCCAAACCCGTTTGTAAAAAAAAACTGAGTAAGTCTTGGACCTCTGGGGAACTGCAAGGTTTTTCCTCAGGAAGACATGTGATCTGTAAATTTTTACCAGATACACTCAGACTTTGTTGGTACTATTTATTCTAGTGTTAAGAAGAGTTGAAATGGCTTCTTCTGGACATTCTAACGCTTTAAGCCTTCCCCTCTCAAGCACCACACCCTGAGATGCAGATGAGCTGGACATGGGTGCAACATTGAGCCCTGAAAGAGGAGATCCGGTCTGAGGGGAAGAGGGATCGAGTCCCGGTAACTGAGAAGCGTTAGTAGTAAAAACCATGGCCTGTTGGGCCAAAATGGGATCACTGCCAGGATTTCTGCATCCTCTGATCTGAGACGGCAAAGAAATTGAAGGATCACAGGCACTGGTGGAAAGGCATATGCTTTGCTGAATTTCCATCGATCTGTGAGAGCATCTATCCCATAGGCTTGGGGATCTCGGAACCTAGCATAGTACTTTGTCAACTTGTGGTTGCATGGGGATGCAAACAGATCCACCTCTGGGGACACTCCCAGAGTCAGAAGCCAATTGAACACTTCTATGTGTAGGACATTCGGTGTTGTTTAATTGGACACGTGATAGAAAGTCTGCTTGAACCTTCTGGACCCCGGAATGTACAATGCCGAGATGTTGGCTAGGTTCTTCTAAACCCAATTCATGATTGGAGTAAGGACCAGCTGTGGGTTGCACCCCTGCTTTCCTTATGTAAGCAACAGCAGGTTGTGTTGTCCAGTCTGGGCATCACAGAGGAGTCTGACAATAGATGACGAAAGGACTTGAGTGCCTGGAAGGCAGCTCGCAGCTCCAGAATATTGGAAACAGTTCCTTGTGAAGTATGTATCCACCTGCCTTGGGCTATTTCTGTCAAGCAATGAGCGCCCCAGCCCTGATTGCTGGCATTGAGGTTATTGTAATCCAAATGATAGGACGGATCGAATGACAGTTGCGGAGATTCTTCCCCTGAAGCCACCACAGAAGAGATTCTATCATGAGTTGAGTGAGCATGATGGTTGACTCTTTCAGGGAGAGTCCCATTGCTGGAGAAACCCTTTTTTGGAATGGGCGAGTGCGCCACTGAGCCCACTTCACCATAGGAAATGGTGGCTGCCTTGGTGTCAATTACCTTCAAAACATTGAAGAGCAGATAGGTGAGGAGAGCGAGTGTTTTGCGGATCCTGTCCCCAATATTAGTAAACCTTTTCTTTGGGCAATGAAATGGTGCCTTCTACTGTGTTGAAGAGGGTACCTAGAAACACCAGGGATTGTGTTTGGAACAAGATGACTTTACCAAATTCAATAGCCATTCGAATTCTTTGGGGAGTGGCAACTACTATGTCCCTGTGTTCCAGGAGTTAACATCTGTCTTGAGGTAGAAGTAAGAGATGTCAGTAAAGAAGACAAACTCCGTCACTTGGAGGAGAGCCACCACGGCTAACAGAACTTGGGAGAACACCTGAGGTGACGTCGTGAGACCAAATGGTAGGCAGGTGAACTGTAAGTGTTGATTGCCTACCGCAAAGCGCAGATACATTTGATAGTCTGCCTGCCATGGGAACGTGGAAGTATGAGTTTACAGGTCCATTGACACTAACCAATCTCCTGGATGGACTGACTGCTGGATTGTCAATAGTGACTCCATTTTGAATTTCTTTCCGAATAATCGGTTGAGATGAGAAAAGTCTATTACTGGTCTCCAGGTACTGTTCTTTTTCTGTACCATAAACAAAGAGGAGTACATGTCTTTCGCCTCGTTCGCCTTCTGGAACAGTAATGGCTGCGCCTTGAGTTACTAAAGAGCTTGCATAAGCCAATAGGACTTGTTTCTTTTCTTCTGTTCATACGAGATTTGTAGGCTTCAATCTGAACCTGGGGTTGCTGTTGAAGACCCAGGTGTGGCCTGAAGAGACCGTCTTGACGGTCCAAAAATCTCAAATTGAGGCCACCCAATTTCAGAGAGACTTTTCAGTAGACTCCTGATTACTAGAAGGAGTACTCTTAGTTTGCTTCTAGAAAGAAGACTGTCTGGATTTCCAGGGCCTTGAAGATTCATGACCAGGCCTGTACCTGCGTGCTTCCCTTGCACGGTCTGTATTTTGTGCTCTGAAAAAAAAAAGTGCGTTTTTGATTTTGTAAACGCCTATCCTGAAGGAGGAACCCCGACTTACCACCTGTGGCTAGGGAAATGGCACTATCGAGTTTATTGCCAAAGAGAGAAGAGCCCTTAAAGGGAATGAGGCACCAAGCTTGCTTTGAAGCTGGATCCGCCGACCAGGGATTGAAGCCATACGGCACAACAGGCAGTGACTGCTGACAACATTACTTGAGCCACTAGGTGATAACATTAATAGAGGCCTCCCCAAGAAAGGCCGATGCTAGACTAATTTGCTAGATAGGAGAGCTCTTGGCCATTTCTTCAGAGATACTTCTGAGGGAATCATTCACATTGTCTGACCATGCCTCTAAGGCTTTTGAGATGGCTGCTAAAGCCAGAAATGGTTTACAGACTGATCCTGCTGTCAGGTAAATTCTCTTCAGGTCTGAATCAATCTGTCTCTCTAGAGGATCTTTAAAAGAAACGGTATCACCCAGGGTGAAGGGTTACATATCGCACCAAACGCATCAAAGCTGCATCAACTAATGGAGCAGAGTCAAGATGTTTCACGTCTTCCTCTTAAAAGGATATAATTTTGCAATTTTTGAATGCATAGAGCTTTTTTTATCAGGTTTACCCCATTCTTCTGAGATAATTGCACCTATTTTTGTGACAAATGGAAAATAATGTCGCTCCTTATTGAGCTGTTTAAAAGTTTTCTTTGTCTGAGAGTAAAGATAATTGGATCTTTCAATTTTAAAACTTCCTTGACTGCTTTCACTAAAGCAGGAACTAGGGCATAATCAGAGCCTATTCCTGGATCATCCACTTCTGACCCACTCTCTGAGGGATGGTTGGTTTGAGCGACTTCAAAAGTCTCATGCATTTGTCCTGATCCAACAAGGGAATCATTGGGTCTGGAGGAGAATCATGCTGCACTCTGGCATCTCTCTCCTGTAGCGACTTGTCCACGACCCGCTTAACAATGTTTCTAGGTGTTTGTCTGCACCTTCCCTTTCATTGGCTGCCTTTGAAAAACAACAGTCGCAAAGGGGCTTGCTAGCAGGAACCGGAGCCTTGCATCCCCAACAAAATCTCTCTGAACTCGTGCTGTGAGATGAGGAGGTGTGAGGAGTATCCCTACTGGGATGTCCGGATTTTAAACAAATTATGGTGTCTAGAAGATGAGTGCCGGTGGTGCGATTTGGAGGACCCGCTGCATCTGCGGGACTCGCTGTGATGTTGGTCAGACCTAGAAGGGCTGGAAAAAAAAGAATAGAGAGAGAGACAAGCATAGTCATGGCAATGCCCTACACTCCACTCTCTTCCCCCCAACAGGAAAAGAAAAACATAGTTTTCCAATTTTTTTATCTGCTGAGAGAGGGCTGACCACTAGGGGGCAGCAAAGCATCCATTATAGTAGAAACACATTGCAGGTGGGAAAATCAAACACCAGATACAAACGACTAAAACACATGCTACATCCGACTGTTCTGAACGAGCACATACCTAAGGTAGTCTCTGTAAATGTACCAGGAAACCGTCGTTTTGAACGATCGATCCCGAGCTTCACAGATTTCCCGACTTTTTTTTTTTTTTTTTTTAAAAGACGGGGATACTCGCGCGCATGCGCGAACCAAGCCTCGCTGTCATTCCCGGGTCCGTCTGATCGTAGAACGCAGACGGGAGTCCCGGAAGTAAGAGGGAGCGGCGGCTGGAACGCACAGGAACCAGACGCTCACTGGGCATGCAGTCTCATCATGAAAAACACAGCATATGGAAAAACAGAGAAACAAACAACAAACATAAACACTGCTGCCATGAAGGCGATACTGCTTACCACCACCTACGATCGATTCGGCCAGGGACACCGCATCCATACACACCGGGCTTTCAGCAGATAATGGCCACCTGCACATTGCTAGGTATTCAAGCCTGTGCGCGCTCGTCTCTCCAGTGGAAGACATAATCCAGCTCTTCAGCGCTACTCTGCAATACACTCCATACCCTGCTTAACAGTCAAGGCTTATCGGAGGGATGAGACACCATCATTATCATCATCATCGGCCGATCTTGATCGTAGGAACAATCGTCTTCAGGTAGGAGAACCAAACACATGGTCCTACGGAGGAGGACAAAAAAGGAACACGGCTGAGAGCCCACAGCTGAAATTTATAGGGAGGGGTCCTAATGGGTAGTCATGGAGGCGGAGCCTACCCACACGTATGCTGCCATGGAGCCAGTCAGGAAATATATTTTTTACTTGTTGCTATAATAAATATCCCAATTTAAAAAAAAAAAAAAACTATTTTTTTTCTCAGTTAAGGCCGATACGTATTTTTAGACGTATTTTTGTAAAAAAAATAAAAATCGCAATAAGCGACTGGTTATAGCGCCTACAAAATGGGGAACAGAATTATGATTTTTTTGTATTCTTTTTTTTTTTTACTAGTAATGGTGGCGATCTGCGTTTTTTTTTTTGGGGACTGCGATATTGCGGCGGACATATCGGACACTTTTGACACAAATTTGGGACCATTCACATTTATACAGCGATCAGTGCTATAAAAATGCACTAATTACTGTATAAATGTGACTGGAAGGGGTTAACACTAGGGGGTGAGGAAGGGGTTAAATGTGTATCCTGGGTGTGTTCTAACTGTGTGGGGGGAGGGGAGTGACTGGGGGAGGTGACCGATGCTGTGTCCCTATGTACAAGGGACACAGATCGGTCTCCCATCCTCTGACAGCACATGGAGCTCTGTGTTTACACACAGAGCTCCACGTCCCTGCTGTCATCTGCTTGTGTTCCCGCCGATCGCATGTACCCGATGGACATCGCGGCCGCCAGGTACACGCATCGGCTCTTCAGCGATGCGCTGGGACAATGTTTACCCGCTGGTAATGCACTTTAAATGATGTCCAAAGACGTCCACTTGGCACTTGAGAGCCGCGCTGTGGACGTCTTTTGTCCATAGCGCAGATCTCAAGTGGTTAAGTGCAGCAGAAATGTTTTGTACCCTTGGCCAGATCTGTGCCTTGCCACAAACCTGTCTCTGAGCTCTTCAGACAGTTCCTGTGACCTCATGATTCTGATTTGCTCCGACATGCACTGTGAGCTGTAAGGTCTTCTATAGACAGGTGTGTGGCTTTCCTAATCACATCCAATCAGTATAATCAAACACAGCTGGACTCAAATGAAGGTGCAGAACCATCTCAGGGAGGATCAGAAGAAATGGACGGCACCTGAGTTATATATATGAGTGTCACAGCAAAGGGTCTGAATACTTAGGAGCGTGTGATATTTCAGTTTTTCTTTTTTTTAAATTTTGCAAAAATTTCACTATGGGGTGCTGTGTGTACATTGATGAGGAGAAAAAATTAACTTAAATGATTTTAGCAAATGGCTGCAATATAACAAAGAGTGAAAAATTTAAGGGGGTCTGAATACTTTCTGTACCCACTGTGTATTACAATCAAGCTGTTCATGAATGGGAAACATTCATTACAGCTAAAGTTATTGCTTATACAGCAATCATCACTGTATAAACAATACCATTGTAAGAAAATTCATCATCAGAGTAGCTCATTGGTGACAATAAACTACTCCAATGACAGGTTGTAAAAAAAAATAAAAGTTAAACGAATTGCATAAAAAATGATTTACTTTTTACATACTGTCATCACCAGTTAGTATCCCTGATCACTGCCAAACCAGTCATACGATGACACAGTACTGCACTGGTGACAGTATGTAAAAGAAAAACGATTTATTTAATCTCTTCATTTTCCAAAAAAATTTGACAAGAAAAAACAACTTACACAAACTTGTCATGCCTCTCACTAACTTCCTTAGACTGTCTACTTTCCAAAAAGGTGTCATTTGGGGGTATCTGTACTGTCCTGACATTTTAGGCCCCCAAGAAATGAGAAACGAGAAATGAGGCTATCGGTACAACTGAACTGATCAATTTTCAAATATACAGTATATAACATATTCTATAGACTCTATGGCCCGGATTCAGAGAGATGGGCGCATATTTACGCCGGGGTAGCGCACACATAGTACGCTACGCTGACGCAGCGCGGAGAGGCATGCACTGAATTCAACAAGCTATTGCTCCCAACTCTGCACCGGCTTGCGTACATTTTAAAGGCGCAGGCTGGCGTAAGTGGAAGTGGGCGTGATCAATGCTAATGAAGCATGACCCTATGCAAATGATGGGCCGGGCGGCAGACAAGTACTTGAAACGAACTGCGCATGCGTTGTAACGTAGACGTATTCCCATGCACATGCTCACAACCACGTCGGAACAACTGCCTAAGATACGCTGGATCACTGTGTACGCCGTGAACGTAACCTACGCCCAGCCAGACCCACGTTGGCCCATATTCACAGATGTCCAACATACAATACGTAGGCTTGTGTTGCCTGGTCCATACCTTTGCATGGGTTGCGCCTCATCTATGAGGAATAACTTTACGCCGGACGTAAAACTTACGCAAACCGCGAATATCATGCGGGGCGCAAGTACATTTGTGAATCGGCGTATTTCCCTCATTTGCATATTTGAATGCCTACTCAATGGGAGAATGAAACATACGTCCAGACCATATTTGCGCCCAAACCAGTCAAATTTTTTGGCGTATCTTGGTTTGTGACTCTGGCGCATATTTACGCTACGCCGGGAAAAGGTGAGTAACGTCAGCGTAAATGCTTTGTGAATCCGGGCCTATAACTTTCACACAAACCAATTAATATAAGCTTATTGGGAACCTTTTTTACCAAAGGTATGGAGCAGAATACATTTTTCCCTAAATTGATGAAGAAATTTGACTTTATTGGATATATTTCATAAAAGAAAATATATCTTTTTTCTCAAAATCTTTAGTCATTTTCCGTTTTATAATTGCTCTCCCCCATGTAACCCCCTGGCACTTTGTTGCCCCCCTCAATCTATTGTGGCTCTGATGGCTTCCCTATCCTGTAAAAAAAATAACTTGTAAAAAAACTATAATAATTTTTTAAACATTGTAATAAATAATTTTTAGAAATTGTAAAATCAAATAATTAAAAAAATGTAAACTTAAAAAAAAAAATAAAAAAAAAAAGCTAATTCACACAGGTTCTTTGTTATGTTTGTGTCCACAAGTGTATTGTTAGTGAAAATGTTGTTTCGATATACATTGGGGGGGATTGCCCTGTCAGGACCCTGTGATTTCTAACAGCAGCCCTGCATAGGACAATCATAATTTCCCCCAGGGACACAAGACAGGAAATTCCATCCACTTTTAGCCTAAATCATGTGAGATAGCTGGAAGTATAAACAAGACAACTAAGTACTGACATCTTTACCGCTCCCTTTTAGAGATCTTTACAAACCATCACTTCCTTATGCGCGTTTTCAGGAGACTGCACTCATATTTATGTAGCAATGTGGACTACAATTGCAAGGTACAGTGATCCGCCGGTATTTCTATTCCAGTAAACGTTAATAGAATATAAACGCACTGAGTTGTTTGACTTATTACTTTAAGGTGGTGCAAAGATGTCTGAACCCAGAGTGTCAGGTGGGTTGGAATGTTCACATGGTCATGGCGGTGCAGAAAAACAGGTAAATCCAAGCAGTCCCCAAGCGGGTCGTGCTACATTTAGGAGCAATTTCGTTTGAGAAACTGGAAGGAGATCCTCTAGACATGTCCCACTCTTTTCGTAACCCTTCCCAAATAATTGCTTAAGGGGAGGGATCTGGTCATCTCACTGTCCAATGAATAAAAGGCACACGTTCTATTCTTTGCTCCCAGCACCTCCATAAACAGTAATATTAAAAAAACTGGATATAGGACCTTGTCTAGATGGTCCCCATGACTTTGCACAAATCTCTAAGCTATCTTTTTCTTTCGAACCCCTGTTCACTTTTGTTGAATGTCTTCAATCTCATATTCCAACTTTGCAAGAAAATTGCACATAGTAAGGATGGACTTAACGTTCCTTTATCTTTTTATTAGTTTTGTGCCTTACAATACTGAATGTTGTCTATTCTGTTACTCACTGATGTACTGTATCAATAAGCCTTGTGATCCTTTTCCTTTATTATACAAAGACGTATATCTATTCTTGCTGTGTGGTATGAAATCAAAACCAAGAATTAAAGAATAGGTTAGCCCAACATTTCATGATCCGGATATGAGCCTGCTGTACCATGTTCTTGTATGAAAATATATCATTTGCATTGCTTCTTTTGTGAGAAATCCTTTGTGTTGCTGCCAATACAAATTATTTTTCAGCTTTCAGATTAAAAACTGACCACACTAGGCATGAGTGCACAGTGTGGTCAGTTCTCTAGCTATTTTGGGAGCCAGTGGTGGTCCGTCCATACAGAGAGCAGGGGCGCAGCCCCCGTAATCTATGCGCCCAGCCCCTAATTTTAATACAGTGCACCGGACACATGGATTACAACCCAGTTGTGTGACAATAGCAAATTAATATTTGCTATTGTCTTCTTCATTCTTCTCCCAGCCAATCGGGAAACAGTTCTTAGGACTCCCTGGCCAATCGGGTCTCAGGACACACATCTTGTTTGCCCGGGAGGAGAATCAACGACCCAGCTCTTTATTCCCCCTGATCCCAGAGGTAATGCCCTGATCGACACCGCCCCACCTGTCTCCTGTGGGGGAGGGGGGTTGATCGCCACATTTCGTCCATTAATTTCATTGATTCCCTGCACTGGTCATACTGCCCTGATGGGCAATAGTCAGGCTGCATTGATGGGCACTGGTCAGACTGCATTAATGGTTACTGGTCAGGCTGCGCTGATGGGCACTGATCAGGCTGCATTAATGAGTACTGGTGAGGGTGCGCTGATGGGCACTAGTGAGGCTGCTTTGATGGGCACTAGTGAGGCTGCATTGATGGGCACTAGTGAGGTTGCATTGATGGGCACTGATTCCCAGTCTGGCCCTGGTGGTGAGCAGGGGAGCAGAGGGCCTGAGCCAGAGATGGTGGTGGTTTCACCAAGTTTCAGACCTGACTTTTGTACTCTTCAAAGTAGAAAATAAATAAAATCCAAATTCCAAACAAAATGTTTTGCTTGGGGTTGCAAGAAGACAAAATGCTGTATGTGACTTTTTTGTAAAGATTTCATCTTACTTTCTGTCCTATCTGATGTGCATCAAATAAACACTAAGGCCTCGTACACACGAGGGGATATGTCCGCTGAAAACGGTCCGATGGACCGTTTCAGCAGACATCTCCGCTCGTGTGTATGGGCTAGCGGACAGATTTCTCCACCCGACAGATTTCAAAGCATGCTTTGAAATCCATCCGGTGGAATCTGTCCGCCCGACATGTCTGCTGGTTAGTACACTTACCAGCAGACATGTCGTCCCCCACCGCCGCCGCGCCGCCGCCGAATGGATTCGGCGCATGCGCGGAAGTGTTTTACTTCCTGGTGCGGTGACGTGGCGGTGACGTCAATGTCACCGCCACGTCACCGCGCCGTCCGGCGGCGGGGAATTTGATCCGATGGTGTGTACACGCCATCGGATCAAACTCCCGATCGGACATATCCGATGGAAATGGTCCGCGGACCGTTTTCATCGGATATGTCCGATCGTGTGTATGGGGCCTTAGGGGTAGATTCAGGTAGGAGATAAGACGGCTTATCTCCAGATAAGCCGTCTTATCTCTGCGTTTTATGAGCCCAATCTATGCCACTGATTCATAAAATCAGTTTAGCATAGATTTTCCTTAGATCAGACAAGCGTAAATCTATTACGCTGTCTAATCTTATTTTCATATTTTAGGCTGGCCGCTAGGTGGCGTTCCCGTCTAAAATATATAAATGAGCCTATACACCGATTCCCGAACGTACGCCCGGCCGGCGCTATTCAATTACGTTGTTTGCGTTAGCGTAGTACCGACGTAATGTTATGCCTGCTATAGGAGGCGCAGGCAATGTTAAGTATGGACGGCGTGCCAACGCTTTTTTTCCCGTCGTTTACATAAAACGTTCGCGAATAGGGTTTTGCGTAAGTGCCGTTCACGTCGTTTACACGTCGAATTGATGTCGAGATTTGGAGCATGCGCACTGGGAACCAATCACGGCCGGCGCATGCGCAGTTCGTTCGGCGCGGGGACGCGCTTCATTTAAATGATACACGCCCCCTACCCGCCGAATTTGAATTCGGCCAGCTCTTTTACGCTACGCCGCCTCAACTTCACAGGCAAGTGCTTTGAGAATGAAGCACTTGCCTGAAAAAGCTGTGGCGGCCTAGTTTAAAAGCCAGATGCTAAGCATGCCTATAGATAGGCATTTCTACGTGAATCTACCCCTAAGTTGAGGAAGATCTCACCATAGAAGATACAGAGAGCAACAAATACTTGACAGAACTAAATGTTATGACTGGAGATGAGTTTAAAAGAGCCATCCAAAGATGGAACGATCTTGTAATCGGCATATTGGGTAACAGATATGTTGAAAAACAGATAGAATTTAGATTCTATGTCCATGAGAGACAATAAATAATTTTTCTAGAAACTCGATCAGCATTGGCATTCCCCATATTTCTCTTAACACTAGTTTCCCTAAGGCTGCATTCACACCTTAGCGTAGGCGATTTGCGGCGTAAGTACCGCGATTTGCGGCGACAAAAAATAGGCGTTTTGTCCCGCGATTTGTGGCGACAAAACGCGTAATTTTTAACCGCGTTTTTTTTTAGTGTTGTCCCGATACCGATACTAGTACAAGTACAAGTACTCCCGCAAATACCCCCGATACCTAAATAGAATACTCCCCCCCCCCCCCACCGCCACCGCAAAGCCGCAGGCGCATACCGCCGCGTTAATCCCTGTGCATACATGGCTGCAATATGGGGGACATACATGGCTGCAATATGGGGGACATACATGGCTGCAATATGGGGGACATACATGGCTGCAATATGTGGGGGACATACATGGCTGCAATATGTGGGGGGCATACATGGCTGCAATATGTGGGGGGCATACATGGCTGCAATATGTGGGGGACATACATGGCTGCAATATGTGGGGGACATACATGGCTGCAATATGTGGGGGACATACATGGCTGTAATATGTGGGGGACATACATGGCTGCAATATGTGGGGGATATACATGGCTGCAATATGTGGGGGAATGCATGGCTGCATCTGTGGGGGACATGGCTGCATATGTGGGGGAGACATGGCTGCAATATGTGTGGGGGAACATGGCTGCATCTGTGGGGGGACATGGCTGCATCTGTGGGGGGACATGGCTGCATTTGGGGACACATTTAAAAAAAGTATGGGTATTCGGTATCGGCGACTACTTGAAAAAAAGTATCGGTACTTGTACTCGGTCCTAAAAAAGAGGTATCGGAACAACCCTATTTTTTTTTACAGTACATTGTTGACTAAGCCGCCCTATACGCGCGTCGAAAAAGGGTCCGGGACTTGTTTGAAATTCGGCATTCTATCGACGTACAGCGTTCTGCTTTAGGAGATGTTACCAGTCTCCATAGAAAATAATGTAATTTCGACCCTCCGGCGTATTGTAGCGTCGCGCTTCAGGCGTAAAAACGCCTTGGTGTGAATGGAGCCTTAGGCTGGGTTCACACTATTGCGAATTGAATGTGGGTTTTTACGTAATGAATTCACATGACAGGAGATTGTGACCAGCTCTCAATGGAGAGGCTTGTACAGGAGTCCTGTGTTTCTTTGGCTATGTTTTAGGGCCGAAACTCAGGCAAAAATGTGTCCCAGATTCAGTGGGGGCTGGTGCTCAAAATATTTGGGGGGCGCAAACAAACTGAAAAAAACAAACCATCAAGTGCAGCCACTGTGCCCATCAAACGCAGCCACTGTACCCATAAATCGCTGCCACTGTGCCATCAAACGCAGCCACTGTACCCATAAATCGCTGCCACTGTGCCATCAAACGCAGCTACTGTACCTATCAATTGCCTCCACTGTGCCCCATCAATTGCAGCCAGTGTGCCCCATCAATTGCCGCCAGTGTGCCCCATCAATTGCAACTACTGTGCCCCATCAAATGCTGCCAGTGTGTCCATCAATTGCCACCACTGTGCCCCATCAAATGCCACCAGTGTGCCCCATCAATTGCTGCCAGTGTGCCCCATCAATTGCTGCCAGTGTGCCCCATCAATTGCAACTACTGTGCCTAATCAAATGCTGCCAGTGTGCCCCCCGCTCAGCACTTACCTGTCTCGGTGCTGTCCTCCATGCTCTGAGTCCTCCATGGCTTCACCCGTCTTCTACCCGTCATCTCTGCTATGATTGGACGCCTGATAGGTGTCCAATCACAACGCCTGTCGCTTCAGCCAATCAGGTGACAGGTAACCAGACCCAAACACCTGATTGGCTGCGAGGCGGGTCAGTGTTAGGGAATCGATTCATTCGCACAGCATTGTGCCCGCTGTTTACCATTTTGGAAGCCTATTAGAGCCCATTCTCAAGCTCTATGTGACAATCTACTTGAGGCCTTTGTCAGCAAAGTTTGTGACATCCAAGCTGGCCTAGGTCCCCCAGTCCCTGTCCCCTCAGCAAACCTCACTATTAAGATCGACCGGACCAATCACATCACTCCCTTTTGCTCCTTTCAGCCAATAACGAAAACTCAGCTCTTCAGCTCCATTAAACATCTAAAACCCTCTTATTATGCCGACGACACTTGCCCAGCATGGTTGCTTAAGGATAACATCAACACAGTCATCGATGAGATTCTGATCATGGTTAACCTCTCTTTGACAACTGGAGAGTTTCCAGATAACTGGAAACATGCCCTGGTCACACCAATCTTGAAAAAAAGCACGCTGGATGCCAAGGTTATGTCCAATTACCGGCCAATTTCAGGACTATGCTTTCTGGCTAAGCTGGTGGAACATGAGGCTCTTATGCAACTCCAAGCTCATTGTGAATTACAGAATCTTTTTCACGATGCTCAATCGGGATTTAGGCCCAAAAGAGGGATCGAGCTATCCATCCTGGCCACTAGAGAAAGGCTGCTGGAGTCGAGAGACGCGGGGGGGTCGGCGGCCTTGGTACTGCTTGACCTCTCCGCGGCTTTCGATACTGTCAGCCACAAGATCCTCCTGGCTAGGCTACAGGACGAGTTCTATATCACAGGCATACCGCTTACTTGGATACGCAATTTCCTGACAGGTAGAACATTCCAAGTAATATTGGGCCCATTTAGGTCAGCGAGGGTGCCCCTTCTTTGCGGGGTCCCTCAGGGCTCGGCAATTTCGCCGTGGCTGTTTAATTGCTATGTGAGGCCCGTGGTAGATATCATCTCTTCATGGGGGTTGGCCACGCAGGTATATGCTGATGACATACAAATTGTGGCCAGTGATGCTCTCAACCCCACGGCAGCCCACCTTCTTTCCTGCTGCCTCTCATCTATCCAGATATGGATGAAGGACAATCGTTTGGCCCTGAACGTATCCAAAACTGAGGTACTTCTTACAGGTCCAACACAAAGCTTAAACCTGCTTGCAGAGTGGCCCGTATCAATGGGCCCGTGCCCCACTCCATCTAGCCAAGTGAGAAACCTGGGCGTCATATTCGACAATAGACTTTCATGGATTCCACAGGTGAGGAATTGCACCAAGAATGCCCTTTACTATCTTCGGATGCTACGACGGGTAAAACATCTGCTCTCCCAAACACACAGAAATACTCTGGTACAGGCCTTATCTCACGCCTTGACTTTTGCAATGTGGTATACCTGGGACTCCCTATTAAATGGCTCTCCAAGCTGCAGCTGGTGCAGAACCAGGCAGCTAGGTTGATTACGGGGACCTCAAGATGGGACCATATATCACCCGTTCTCAGACTACTTCATTGGCTCCCATGCGCAAGGAGGATCGAATTCAAGGCTTTGTGTGTCATGTTCAGGGCCTTTAAACAACATGGCCCATTGTTCATTAACAACTTGGCCATACAATACCATCCCCCCAGGGCACTGAGAACGGGCGATCAGGACTTTGCTGCCGTCCCTCCAGTAAGGTTGATTTCTTTCGGTGGCCGATCCTTTAGAGCTAGAGCCGCTTCGCTTTGGAACCTTCTCCCGTTGCCTTTGAGGAAGTCTACTGTTCTTATTACCTTCAGAAAGGCTCTGAAAACTTTCCTCTTTGAGACAAGTTGATTATGACCACGCCTAATTAAACCGACCTGGCCCCTCCTCCCTTTGTCCTATGTCCCCCTCACCCCAAACTCCCTTGCTACTGTGTTTTTATTGTTGATATTTTACATGATTTCTTTTTTTTTTTTTATGTACACAAGCTATCAGTTCGCTTGTGAAGTCTTTTTTCTTTGTTTTCTTGGATTGCTTTTTGGTCCAGAATAGACCGGCGGACCTCCTTCCAGCACTTAGACACACCCTTCAGGGTGTATGTGGCGCTGTATAGAAATATTAAAAATCAATCAATCAATCTATTAAAGCCAGCGGCTCTAATCAGGCACTTCCAAAAAAAAAAAAAATGTCGCCGCATGAATCTATCATTTGGTGATAGAGCTGTACAGGACAAAGGGGGTGGCGCTCCTGTGCCCTCTATAGATGCACCACCACTGCCCAGATTCGTCCCTGAAACAGAGAACAGGGAGGCACCGGACCTCTGCTGTGTGCCGCTCTGTGCGGCAGTGTGAACCAAACCTTAATTATAAACTGAAATAAAAAATTGGGGTGGATTGACCCTTGAGTAACACTGGTCTCATTTTGTTGTGACTCATTTAACAGTTGACAACGTGCTACTAAAATGATTGCAGGTCGGCTGCATATACAGTACATCTCCCCATTAAATTCTGTGAGATGACAGTGCTGGAAAACGATTTACATAGACAGAATAATGGCTTTTCCAAGGATGAGGTCTGTACAGGACTGTCCCTTGTAGCGAGAGAGACAGGCTATTAAAATCATGCGTTCATGGTGGCAAAGGTATTATTTAGCAATTAGTGACACTAATAGTTTAAAGACAATGTTCTCTGTGCTGTGTACTGAGATGACAGCCCCAGATAATTGCACGCATGTCCCTGCAGGCACTGCCCTGCATCCAGTGGGATCCAGAGTTCCAGGCGGGGAGGATTTTACTAAGAACTGGATGAACCAGCTAACAACGCCCAAATCCTGCTCCAGATTACACTGAGCCCACACCCGGGGGGGAAACGAGGACCTTTCCACTCAGGGCAGAACCTGTTTTGTTGCCAAACTGTGGGCAGTTTTCAGGGCACGCTATAGGACATGTAATATCACTGAGGGGAACAGCAAAATAATAGCAGTCTTGCTGCAATAGTATTTTAACCTTTGCCAAAAATAAATGGCTTTGTCGTTTCTTCTTAGGAAAGTATTGCCAAGATGGTGTGTCATTCTATATTTACAATAGCACTACGCTTATTTGTTTCACATCTTAATACAAAACACTTCCAATGTGTACAGAAGAGCGTAAAACTTAGGAAAAAAAACTTTAAAAAAACTAGGGCTGTTACTGATCAAAATTTTTGTGTTCGATTAATTGTTTTTTTTTTTTTAATCGATTAATCGACTAATTTTGATTAATTATAACGCACAGATCCAACAACGTTTAGCTGATCTCCTTGCAGGCTGATTCCCAGTGCAGCTACCAACAACTGGAAAAATGGAGAGCAGGATACAAAACACAAACAAAAGGCAGCGCTCGATGGGAATGGCATTAAAACTTTTATAGTCTTCAAGTAGGTAACCAAATAAATATTGCACTGGAGAAAAAATCGATTTAGCTACATAAACTGTAAAAATGGTGTAATACCAAACGGTACCAAAAGCAGTCATAAAAACATGCAGCCAAGTATGCTACTGGTATAAAAATTTGTACAATGATACCACTGCTGAATCCAGATGAGGAGAGATTAACATAAGTCAGTCGGCATGAAGGGAACTATCACAACTCCCAGTGGATGGCTGTAGAATCCCAGGTTGATAGAGGGAAGTGTAACAGCCCTTTCATGTGGCAGATAGTAATGTCCCGCCGGCATGCAGATATGAAGACACAGCAAAGGAGCCCTTCAGATGGACACAGCAAGCCCAGCCGGTGACCGTGACGTTACCGGATCTCCGACGGAACTCCCTGAAGGCCCAGAAGCCGGCGGAGAGGTGAGTACCGATCAAAAGAATTTTAATCGATCAAAAAGAACGTTTAAAATAAAATACGTGCGGGCCAATTAAAATCCCATGCAGGACAAAGCAACAGGTTTGCATTAAATTGACACAAAACAATATCCTTATTCTCACTACTTAATAGTTCTGTAATCAAAATTTCATGAAATTGTGTTTTACTTTGATATTCTGTCTTGTTGTAATGTCCCCTGAGCTCTCCTTTTCCCTTTACTTCATTTGTGGTGCACATTAGTCGCATTTTGGTGCATTGCTCAATGCACACTACATATCCCATAGTCCAGCTCAGGAGAGCAAGAGAGGTTGACTACTGTACATTCCTACATACAGTGGGGCCATGAAGAACAAATGTTTCCACCTTCTAACAGAAAGTTACATCACGGCAGCCAAAATAATTTTGAGAAGGCAGTAGAAGGCACTTTAAGTTAGGCATTAATACCTTAATCCTTGGCATTCCGATTAGCTGCCAGGTGCAAAGACAAACCTTCTGTGACCTCCTAGTTGCTCTTACTCTACATAGAACTTGGGACTTTCCCTGCAGCTTTCACTTCCCCGAAGTAACAGAAAAAAATCTGGAGTTTGAGGAAATTTTGCCATTTTGGATAAATGCTTTGGAGTCAAAGGGAAAGTGTTATTAGTGATTTTTTTTAAGGGTGCAATGGGCTTTAAATATCTTGTAATAGTTGTGTATGCTTCTTTCAACTATCCTAAGTTCCATCACAGCACCACTTCTCCCACTGGGAGGCTTTCCACCATTGTAGACTTATGAACTGAGAGCTATTCTCCAACTGAAGGCCTTTCTCCCTGAACACCAATGAATTGGGTGATATGCTCCTACTCAGGACCTCTGCCACTGACCACCAATGAACTGGGAAAAGAGGGAGTTCCCCGTTGGGGTTTTTAGGCAGCAATCAAATAATCAAATAATCAAGGTAAGGATCCCCCCCTCTCCCCGCATTTGGAATCCATCTGGTTCCACCAGCATCGGTGAGCCCTTGTAGGCCCCCTCTACTACACTTTGGTGGGCATTGGTGGTGAGCTGGCCCCCCCAGTCTCGGTGGTATCCATCCAGGAATCTGTCTGTGGTCCTGTACATAATCCAAACTGCACATTGTGAATGGGTAACTATACTTAGATAAAGATACGTATGTGTTAATATTTAAATGTGAAAGATTTTATTATTTCTTATTGTTATGTATGTTGTTACAGTTGCATCTAATTCTCTGAAGAAGACCCACTGAAGGGTTGAAACGCGTCAGAATATACTTGACTTAATAGTTAACCACTCACGTTGATTGTCTGTCATGTCTATTGGTGCATACCCCATGTGCAGTTGCTTTTAATGTACACAATACCAGAGCCAATTTGTATTTTATGTATTTTGACCCATTAAAATATATCTTTTCTACATATATATCCTTGTACGACGCTTCCATTACTCATCCCTACCTTGATTATTTGATTATTTGATTGCTGCCTAAAAACCCCAACGGCGAACTCCCTCTTTTCTCTTTCACTATAGGGGTGAGCAGCACTTTCCCTACCCCCATTGTGTCTTATCCATTTTTTTCTTCCAATGAACTGGGTGCCATTCTTTCACGAGAGATCATTATCCTACTGGACACTAGGGATGAGCCGAACACCCCTGGGTTCGGTTCGCACCAGAACCTGCGAACAGACCAAATGTTCGTGTGAACTTTAGAACCCTGTTAAAGTCTATGGGACTCGAACTTTTGAAATTTAAAGTACTAATTTTAAAGACTAATATGCAAGTTATTGTCCTAAAAAGTGTTTGTAGACCCGGGTCCTGCCCCAGGGGACATGTATCAATGCAAAAAAAGTTTTAAAAAACGGACGTTTTTTCAGGAGCAGTGATTTTAATAATGCTTAAAGTGAAACAATAAAATTGAAATAGTCCTTTAAATTTCGTACCTAGGGGGGTGTATAGTATGCCTTCAAAGTAAAGCTTGTTTCCTGTGCTTAGAACTGTCCCTGCACAAAATGTAATTTCTGAAGGAAAAAAGTAATTTAAAATCACTCACCTTAGGGTCTGGTATGGATATTAAGGGGAACCCTGCGTCAAATAAAAAAAAATGATGTGGGGTTCCCCCCAAATATCCATTCCAGACCCTTCAGGTCTGGTATGG
The DNA here is from genome assembly GCA_029574335.1 of Rana kukunoris. Classification (NCBI taxonomy): domain Eukaryota; kingdom Metazoa; phylum Chordata; class Amphibia; order Anura; family Ranidae; genus Rana; species Rana kukunoris. The sequence goes on along the minus strand of CM056060.1, from coordinate 42,937,473 downwards.
ATTTTAAGGGGAACTCCACCCCAAATTTGAAAAAAAAAATGCCGTTGACCCCCACACATTTTTTTTTTATGAACGACTTTTCTCTGTATTGCCGGAGCCGACAATTCATTATAGCCGCAAGTGATTTTAAATTACTTTTTTTTCCTTTAGAAATGACACTTTGTGCAGGGACAGTTCTAAGCATGAGAAACAAGCGCTACTTTACAGGCATACTATACACCCCCCCTAGGTACAAATATTAAAGGAATATTTCACTTTTATTGTTTAACTTGAAGGAATTATTAAATTGATACATGTCCCCTGGGGCAGGATCCAGGTCCCCAAACACTTTTTATTACAATAACTTGCATATTAGCCTTTAAAATTAGCACTTTAGGTTTCAAATGTTCGAGTCCCATAGACTTTAACAGGGTTCTAAAGTTCATACGAACTTGCCGCGAACACCCCAAATAGTTCGCTGTTCGGCCACTGGGCACCAATGAACTGGGAGCCATTTATCCACTAGAGATCATTATCCTACTGGACACCAATGAACTGGGAGTCATTTATCCACTAGAGATCATTATCCTACTGGACACCAATGAACTGGGAGCCATTTACCCACTAGAGATCATTATACTACTGGACACTAATTAATTGAGGACTATTCTCCCACTGGAGATAATTCTCTTACTGAACGCCAATGAATTGAGGACTATTCTCCCACTGGAGATAATTATTTTATTGAACGCCAATGAAGTGAGGGCTAATCTCCCACTGGAGATAATTCTCCTACTGGACGCCAATGAATTTAGGGCTATTCTCCCACTGGAGATAATTCTCTTACTGAACGCCAATGAAGTGAGGGCTATTCTCCCACTGGAGAAAATTCTCTTACTGAACGCCAATGAAGTGAGGGCTATGTTGGTTTCTGTTTCCTGTATCTAATTTCATGTTGTGACCCGGATTAACCCTGACTACTCTGCTCTTCTCCTGGACCTGACCTTTGGCCTGCTTAACGCACACTGTGTTTGACCCTCTGTCTGTGATCCCGGATCTGCCTCTTGCCTCCAGCTCTTGACCCTCTGCCTGTGACTCAGACCTGCCTCTTGTCTGCAGCCCTTGACCCTCTGCTTGTGTCCCAGATCTGCCACTTTTCTCCAGTACTAGACCCTCTGCCTGTAACCTGGACCTGCCCCCTGCCCCCTGCCTCCTGGCTTTGATCCTCTAATTGTGGCCTAAACTTTTGTGTCTCAGCCAGTGATCTGGAAATAACTTCATATCCTCCAGTGTATGACCCTCAGCCTGTTCTGGACTTTTGTCAGAGAATTTTCCAGCGGGCCATCCTACCTGCCTGTTACCAAACAGATGCCCAGCTCTACCAAGACCATCTCTCAAGTCTTACCCTACCTGCTAGTAGCATGTGCCTCTTTGGGCCATCCACTCCCTGTATCATCTCCAGGGGGTGGAGTGCTCCTAGTCGCAAGGACGAACCGCTCTCTGCATCTCGGCCTCAGTAAGTACTTATCTGACAGACTGGGAGCTTTTTTCCCACTAGGGGCCATTATCTCACTGAACGCCAATGGACTGGGACCTTTTCTCCCACTAACGGTCATTACTCCACTCCACGCCAATGGATCGTAAGCTATTTCTCCTCTGGGGGCTATTAATTAGCTGAAAACAAACAGAATGGGAGTTATTCTCCCGCTGAACAACAATTAATTTGGAGCTACAGTATTCTTGCAACAGCGGATACCAATCACAGGAATTATTTTTATGCCCACTCTCAATGACAATACTTTCAGACTAGTAATGTAAGGGACATTGTTACAAACAGTACTTCTGACCACTGCACTCTGTAGGATACATTGTTTTACTGTCCCAACATTTGCTGGTTGCTAAGTAGTTCATAACTGTTCATAACAAATGTGAACATGAGTTTAAAAATTGCAAATAAATTATTAAAAATCTAAATTTATATAGTTGCTGTTAAATATCACATAACCAACTCATAAATATTAACGTCCCATGTGTCAAAATGGGTGTAATCAAGCCAATAGGAACCTCATGTAAACTTCAAATATAAATATACTAAATTAAGTAATATTGAATGCTTAATATTCAGCAAATAAAGTGCAATCAGTAAATAAAGTGAAAATCTATCAGTGAATAACCTGTTTCTACCACCGCAAATAAAGCGATTAATAAATTCATGCCCAATCAAATTTTATATTGTGATTCCCATCACCTATGGAGTGAATGGAAAACTCACCAGCAGTATGGCTACTAAATGCAGAGATCTGTGCCTGTCCACCACCAAGTATAAATTCAAGGAAATCAGAATTCAGCTGGCCACTACCTCCATCCATGGACAAGAATCTCCTATTTGTGAGAATGCTATAAATAATTTCTCATGTGCAAAACAAAAAAAAAGCATACCAATGAAGTAGTATGGTCAATTAAAAAAAAAAACTTCCAGTGTATTTTGTCAGAACAGACGTCATCAATCGTTGTCCAATATTCGTTATATTACTAGTTTTGTTGATTCATTGTGGAATTCATTTTATTTTGTTTAATTTTGTTTTGTTTATACATTTTCTCAAAATTATTTGGATGGGTCCAAAAATGATCGACCGATTTTAAATCCGTGTAGAGGAATAGAGCTGTTTGCTAAGGATCGGGCAGCCGACCGCCACATCGTTAACAACCAATGACTCATCAGCTGTCAGGGGGCTTCCCCCCTGACAGCTGAAATGTAAACAAAAGAGTACCAGTGTTCTGCCGAGTTGGTTCCTCCTATCGATATGGTTGCCTCTTGACTGCGCAGGCGCGATCCGAGGTGACGGAAATCTCAGAGCGGGAACAGCTGTTCCTCAGCTGTAGACAATGCCTGATTATACACGCCGCCGATGCTTGGTAATACACAGCGCTCTATACAGCAAGGGGCAGCAAGTGGCGGATGTGATATTGAGCAGTGCTTTTTTGGGGGATGGTTTTCTGAATAAAATACACTTCTCACATCCACCCCTTGCTGTATAGAGCGGCGTGTATAACCAATCAAAAAAGCGACGTGTACTATAGAGCGCCATGTATTACCAAGCGTGTATAATCAGGCATCAGACATCGGGAGCGAGCTTGTCTACAGCTGACAATCAGCTGTTGAGGCTCAAGGATTTCCGTGGCCACCTCCTGCACAGTTAAGGCAGGAACCTATCCGATGGAGGAACCAGCTTGACAAGCCACCGGCAATGAAAAATTCAGAAAAAAAACTGTGTAAGCCCCCTTAATCCATATCGGGCCTTTCAGGTCTGGTATGGATTTAAAAAGGAACCCCATGCCAAAAAATAAAATGGTGTGGTGTTTTCCCCAGGCTCCATACCTGACCCTAATCTGAGCATGCAGACTGGCAGGCCAGGCCATATGCCCTCAACATATGCCCTCAAATATCCCCCGTTGTAGATCCACCGTCAATCACGCCGCCCACCGACACACCCAAAAAAAGAAAATAAACCTCCAGTACCGCCAGTAGGCTGTCGATGATACAACTGCATCCATGTTGTCACCACACACAGACTGCCCTTCTCTGATGCGTTTCATCACTACTAGCTTGATCGCAAGCTAGCCAAATTTACATTTTAGCCCTGATAAAGGGGGATTGTCTGACCCTGAAACGCATTGGATACTTTTATCGTCCTACTGTCACATTGCTATCTTCAATAACTAATTATGGACTCTTAAAGCGACCATCTGGCACTCTCTGTTGATTACATTTCGATTTCTCAAATTGGGAAGGCATTGCCCCTTTGTAGAGCCCATGCATTGCATTAGAGCTGCCAAGCAATCATCAAGCACAACCAACACCTTCTGTTCTGATGGACTATAAGGCCTGATTCACACCTATGCATATTTTAAACAGAAGGAATGTTTATTGAAATAAAACATCAGTTTACATGTGGATAACATTAGATAATACACGAGAGCAATACGTTTCATAGAACATGACTTGGTTGGAGTACGAGGACAACAGTAGCAAGAAAATCCACTGGTAGGATTCATATTTTATAAAGGCATTCTACTACTAGAATCTCTTCTCCTGCAGATTATGGCAGTTTTATTTGATATGCTAATGCTAACTCCGGTACCCGCTGCATTTGTTTTTTTTGCAGAAACACACCACAGCCCATTTAACATGGTTTCCTATGGATGTGGTTCACATCTATGCTTTTCATGGAAAGGGCCAGCAACTTTTTTCTGGTTTTCGGTCCCATAGACTTCAATGGATCAAAAACACGTATTGAAAAATGCAAAATGCACCTGGAAAATGCAAATGGGAACCTGCATAATTGTGAACCAGGCCTTAAATCTGAGTCCAGGACTTCATATAATTGTGTCTGTGACTTCACTGGGGAGATCTACACCACATTTTCTGCCTGTGACACCAAGATAGAAAAAGAGGGAACGGGGGTCATTGGGACACAAAGTTGTGTGACACCAAGATAAACCCTACAGAAGTTCAAATGCTTTGTTATGCTATTAAATAAGTGAAATTGGGGGTTAATTATACTGTAAAGTAAGTAGATGACAGATCTGCTTTCACTGTGATAGGATTTTTGGCTGGCAGCATTGCTACTGTTGGTAAATGTAATATGGTAAGCAATGTGGTAAATATTTGTGGGACATCAGCTGACCCACATCCCTCTGATTAGGAGTTCAATACAGCTGGTATCTATAACCATAGATAAGGTCTGAACAAACCAGAAGGAAGAAAGCCATTAGCAACAATTCAAAGAACTGCAAGCGAGTATAAACTGAGCTTTGTTGTGGGTAATGACACACCTTGGGTGTGTGGCAATGACTACACAAGTCAGCTTGATAGACAGGACAGACCACCATCCTCTGTTCTCTCAGATCCTTTCTTTATGTTGAACCAGAATGTGGTTATTTGATGCAAGATAAAAATAGTTTGGAGCTGAAATTTGTATAAATGTGTATTGTTCTGTGTCTATTAATTTGGCCTTAAACATATACAGTATATTTTTTCTTTTCACCCTAGTAGATTCCTCCATCCAGTGTGGATAGACAAATCTTCCCACTGCAGCTATTGTATTTTGAAAGCCACCCTTATCATCTGTCAAAATACCCAATCAGTGTCTGTTACTGGATGGTTGCAGGTGCTGTTTGGCCAACAGTTTTCAAGGGATGTCTGGCAGGAGGGAGCTGACCAGTATACCCACTGATCGAATTTCAGTCAGTTTATCAGGAACCTGCCAAAATAAGATGTCATCTCTCTGCTCCTGTGCCTGCCGGCTCCCTGATTGGCCAGCAGCGCTCCCACCGAGTCGCCCAGGTACTCCCCCTCTCTCACCCGCCCGCCCACTCTCCACTGAACGACCGAGTGTCCGCAATGTCTCCTGGGAGCTTTTGTCATTGTTCCCAGGAGATATTGCAGAGGTCTGCCGCGAGTTATCACGGGATTGGGGTTCAGTAATTATCAGAGCTTTTTTTCTCAGAAAATAGGTGCAGGAACTCAAATACGACCCGTTCAGATTTCACAAACAGTATAAGGGTCTTAAAGGGGCAATAAATACCAGGATTGCATTACATACAGAGTGCAGAGTTCAGGGGGGTTACACACAGAGTGCAGAGCTGTCACTTGTAAACACAGAAACTAGACTTTTGTGTTTACAAGTGATTGTGGTGAGCAGGCACCAAAGGGTCTGAGCCAGAGGTGGTGGAACTGAGTTCCCCCAAGTTCCCCCTGAAAAAAAGCCCTGGTAATTATGCATATGAGCGTATCATTTTATTTATTTATTTTGGTGGGGGAGTGGATCTTGGGTGGGAGTTCCCACACTTTTTTCCCCAGGACTTGACCCCTGCTCCAAATCCTGAATTCAAGATCACATTGGAAATGTGCATCAATAATGCATATTAACACACAAAGATAACATTGTGATGTATGGCAACTAACCTGCCTACAAAAAAGCACCTATCTTTTTTTTTTTCAATTCTTTATTTAAATGTTTTTCTTTTACAAAGATAATCACATTACAACTTTTCAGGTGGAGCATTTTATTCAAAAGCACCTATCTTGACATGTTAAGGACCGACTTTCCCTCATTAAACACCCCCCTTTTACGACTGCACCCTTCCCACCTTACCAAATAAAGACTGACACCGGTGTGGAGTAAAGTTTGCCTTACGGTCTATTTATTTAACAAAACTAAAAATTTGCATAAATAACCATTTTCAATAAATCATTTTTACACAACTTTTAAACCTCCTGGTGGTCTGATAGACCAGTGTTTTTCAACTCCAGTCCTCAAGGCACACCAACAGGTCAAGTTTTCAGGATTTCCCTCAGATGAAATGGCTCTGGTGATTACTAAGGCAGTGAAACTGATCAAATCACCTGTGCAAAATAATGGAAAGCCTGAAAACATGACCTGTTGGTGTGCCTTGAGGACTGGAGTTGAAAAACACTGTGATAGACCACACCTCCAATTGGCCACTGGGACAATAACTGTTTAACTTCGGCCTCAGTCGCAAACCCCAGACTCAGAGGCAATACACCTGTCCGGAGTGACCTACCCGATTAACTCCTTCCTGGTCAACCCGCGTTGACCGAAAGGTACCTGTATCCCCCATATCAACTTATGGGTACAACCGTTTATCCTAAAACGTCCTGACTTTCTTCCTCTCCTGAAACCCCCAAAACCCCGCCCCCCTTTCTCTCGCCTACCACATGGGAGGGTGGGTGGGGCGCTTCCTTCAAGTTTAAGATGGAGGAGTGACGCTACGTCACTTCCTCCCTGCATACTCTTCCAGCCAGCCCCTACTTTTCCCCTAGCTACTCCTACATCCTTAAAGCAGCACTGCTCTGACTTCCCTCTAACTTAAAACGGCCACCACATCCCTCTATCTTCCTGGCGGTCCCCCCCTGTAATGCTGTCCCTCCTCCTAACTGTTCCCTCTCGGCTCTGGGACTCTCAGTACAAGCATACACCCTAAACCTTTTTAAAACAACTTTAACATTTTATTACCATGGACTGATCGCTTATGCTATACCACCCACCCTTTGGTAAGCTCATTAGACCCCTTAGTAAATTCCTGTGATTTGCCTGCTCTTGATTTGCAGCAGGTACGATGATGTCATGCCAGGTACAATTTAAACCCAGGGTTATACTAAGCAGCCACCCACATTAGGTAACCTCACTTATACTAGAGAATTTTTATTTATTTTTACTGATTTTCCCAAGAGTACCATTACAATGGACAGGTGGGTAAGCTGAGTCTTGCAAGTTACAAAGTAGAAAATGAAGCAATACAAGTAGAACATAAAGTAGAAGACTTTGGGCCAGATTCTCGTAGATCTGCGCGTTTTTTTGCATAGTGTAGTGTATCCCATTTACGCTACACCTCCGCAGATTTTACGGGCAAGTGCTGTATTCTCAAAGCACTTGCTCCGTAATTTGTGGCGGCGTTGCGTAAATGGGCCAACATAAGGCCACGTAATTCAAAGTAGGAAGGAGGTGGGCGTATTGTATTTAAATTAAGCACGCCCCTGTGGCTGACCTGGATAATCCCTTAAGCTCGTTTGAGTTTCTCAGCGCCATCAAGGGCTTGAAAGTAGGCAAGTGCCCCGGCCCAGACGGCTACACCCCTCGCTTCTACAAAACATTTGCTTCCCTGTTGGCACCTCTGATGGCTAAGGCGTTCAATGCCATGGATGATTCCCTCCCTCCACCCAAGGCTCTGTTGGCTGCCAACATCTCCGTTATACCCAAGCCAGGCAAAGACCCCTCTCAATGCAGTAGCTACCGGCCTATTTCCCTGCTCAATGTCGACCTAAAATTGTTTGCTAAGGTGCTGGCTAACCGTCTGTCCCCTCTACTCCCTGGTGTGATACACAACGACCAAGTGGGCTTTGTACCGGGCCGAGAAGCCAGGGACAATACCACCAAGACGATTCACTTAATTTCCCTTATCCAACGCAGGGGTCTGAAGGCTTGCCTCCTTTCCTTTGATGCTGAAAAAGCATTTGATCGCGTAAACTGGAGATTCCTTCGGCTTTCGCTGGAACAATTAGGACTGGGTGCGCCCTTCATCTCCAAAGTGATGTCTCTTTATTCTCATCCTTCGGCCTCGGTAATGGTCAATGGCTCCACCTCGGACTCCTTTGCCATCTCCAACGGCACTCGGCAGGGCTGTCCCCTGTCCCCCCTCCTATTCGTTATTGTCATAGAACATCTGGCCTGTGCCATCAGACAAAACTCTTCCATACATGGGATCCAAACGCCTTCCTCGCATCACAAACTATCTCTCTACGCGGACGACCTCCTGGTGTATATTCAGGACCCCTTCTTCTCCCTACCTTCCCTTTTCGTTGAATTCCGTCGCTTTAGCTCGTTCAGCAACTTTAAACTTAACGTTTCAAAGACTGAGGCCCTCAACGTATCCCTCCCCCCTGCCACTATGACTATGCTTAAAGCCAACTTTTCTTTCCAGTGGCAGGCACAAGGGATTTCATATCTTGGGGTCACCATTCCATCCAATCTCGCCAACCTTTTTTCCCTCAATTATGTTCCGTTACTCTCCCGCCTCCGGAAGGATTTGGAGGAATGGGGAGGGTCTTCTCTACCGTGGTTCGGACGGATCAACACCCTGAAAATGGACACCCTCCCCAAGCTTCTATACCTTCTTCAAACAATCCCCATTATAGTCCCCAAATCCTTTTTTGTCTCCCTACGTTCCCTAGCCATTAGATTCTTGTGGAGCCGAGGGCCGTCCAGGGTGAAATATAACCTGCTCACACGTCCTAAATTGCGAGGTGGGGTTGGTCTCCCCGATTTTGAATTGTATTACAAGGCCACCCATATGGCGAGAGTCCTAGAGTGGTTCCCGCGTCCATTTTTGAAGGCCTCTGTTGCCATAGAGCAGGACCTGGCACACGTGGACCTTAGAGCTCTGCTGTGGGGATATAAGTCAGAGTTTATGCGCATGCCCCCTCCCTCCCCACTAACTCTGGCATCTCTCAGGATCTGGTATAACAGGGGGTTGCGCTCCCTACTGTCCTCTGATCCTTCTCCATTGACCTCTATGTTTGATAATCCTTCCTTTCCTCAGGGTCTCGGGGCCCAGTCTTTAGGTCCCTTCAAACGGGCTGCGTGGCCACAGGCGCACTCCTTTGTACACCCGCAGCGGGGGTCGTCTGTGATACCGGCGGGATCACACGATTGGCTAACTGCCATCCACCTCTCTACATTCACTAGGCACCTACACTCCTCCTCCCAGATACACCGCCCCTACACTGAATTTGAACGGCTGTGTTCACTCTCAGAGACACCTAGACACCTTTTGTCAGTCATATATAGTCTCCTTCAGGCACTCACACATACCGAGCTACCCTCTTACACCAGGGCGTGGTCGGCAGATTTGGGTGAGGATGTCACAGATCGTGAATGGCAGACTTCATTCCATTTCACTCATAAGTCCACAATTTCCTGTTACTCTCAAGAAAAAAACTACAAGATTCTCTCAAGATGGTACAGGGTCCCCTCTACGCTACACAAAATATTTCCGTCCACTCCAGCGTCCTGTTGGCGGTGCTCTTCAGCTGCTGGGACCTATATGCATGTCTGGTGGGAATGTGAGAGGATCCGCCCCTTCTGGACCCAGGTATTTGATTGTTATAATAAGACTTATTGTGAATCGCTGGTCCCCTCCTCTAAGATTGCCCTCCTTTCTGTACTTCCTGGCTCGATAACATCGCAGAAGCGGAGTCTCCTCCGCTTCTTTATGTCCTCAGCGAGGCAACTTATACCTTCCTACTGGAAGTCGACCTCTACTCCCCCACTATCTCACTGGGTTTCGATCATGAATGATACTATGAGAATGGAGGAAATGCTGGCTCTTGACAATGATACCTATGATAAGTACAGACAGTTGTGGCTCATCTGGCTCGATTTCTCTTCCTCTGATACCCTGATTAGCATGTTGTCCCCTTCGACGTGATCGTCACCACCACATTTCCTTCTGCTCTACGACCTGTTAGACTCGTGCTCCTGGGTCTCTCCCCCCACGCCTACTCTATTTTACCTTTTCCCACTTGTCTTGTCAGCGGCCCACGCCCCCCCTTTTCCCACGTTCCCCCTCTCCTCCACCCTGACCTGTCTCCTCTTCTCTCCCCTCCATCCTTCCCCCTCTTCTCATCTCCCTGTTTTCACCCCCTGTCCCCTCATCTTCTCGATGTCTTTCTTTCTAATTTCACTTTGTCTTCAGCTCTGTCCGTCCTTACCTTTCCTTCTCTTCTGTTTTTTCTTTTATTGTGTTATTAGTTCTATATTACTGGTTACTGTTACAGTTCTACCAAGAGGAAGAGCCCCTAACGTTTGCACATGCTTTTAGTTTGCAGTTCCGGTTGTGAAGGCTCATTTTGATATGTGTTGTGGGGGAGAGTTCTGCTTTGGGCGATAGCCGTCAGGCTGACTCCCCCCCGATTATACTTCTAGATATGTGTAGACTGTAACGCCTCTTGTTAACCGTCTTTTTTTTTTAATGTTTTGTATTGTATTATCTAAATACCAATAAATATATTTTCAACTCTAAATTAAGCACGCCCCCGCGCCGAACGAACTGCGCATGCGCCGTCCCACTGCGCATGCTCCATAGTACGCCGCAAATGCATTGGTTCCGACGTCAACGTAATTAACGCACAACGCTATTCGCGACGAGTTACGTAAACAATGGAAAAACACGACGCTGTCCCGACGTCCATACTTAACATGGTGTACGCCGGACCTACGCAAGGTTACCCCTCATATAGCAGGGGTAACCTTCCGCTTACGCAAACAACGTAAACTACGACGACGGCACGCAAATACGTTCGGGAATCGGCGTATCAGGCTCATTTGCATATTCAACGCAGAAATCGATGGGAACGCCACCTAGCGGCCAGCGTAACATTGCAACTTAGATCCGACAGTGTAAGTGACTTACGCCAGTCGGATCTACGCCAAATCTATGCGTAACTGATTCTAAGAATCAGTCGCATAGATAGGACGGCTCAGAAATAGAGATACGACGATGTATCTGGAGATACACCGTCGTATCTCTTCTGAGAATCAGGCCCATTGATTTTACAGTTACACTTTTGGATGATAAGCAGAGTGAGTAACAATTACCCTGTGAGACAACATTTCTATACTATTAATATAACTGGATACTGACATTTATAGGTAAGGTTGATCCAGGAAATATTCAAATGCCTCCAAGGGGATCAGGAAGAATTTTTTTCCCCTGCTCCAGAAAATTGGAGCATGCAACTGTGAGTATAGGATTGTGTATATAGGATTGTATCATTTTTTTTTCCTTTTTATTGGTTGAACTTAATTGTCTTTTTTCAACCAAACTAAAGGCCCAGATTCAGGCCGTGTACACACGACCGAGGTTCTCGCTGGAAACCAGCGAGAACCTCGCTGGAAGCTGCATTCCAGCGAGGACCTCGGCCGTGTGTACGCTCTCGGCGAGCTTCCCATCGGGAAGCCCGTCGAGCAGAAATAGAGAGCACGCTCTCTATTTGCTCGACAGCCCGCCTGGAAGAATGGCTGGTTGCCATTCCCGACGGGCAGGTCGCCGATTTCGACGGCCGGCAGGGAACCTCGACGGGCGGAACGATGTGTTCTGCCCGTCGAGGTTCTCTGCCGTGTGTACCCGGCCTCAGAGAGAATTAGATTATCGTAGAGTATCAGAAATACACTACGCCGCCTTTTTTACCTGGCTCTACGTGGAATTCAGGTAGATTTTGTCCAGTAAACGACGGCGGCGTAGTGTATTTCTCCCGTCGCAATCCATCTGCGCGAGTAGGGGGCGTGAAGCATTTAAAATAGGCGCGTTCCCGCGGCGATCAAACTGCGCATGCTCCGTTCCCAAATTTCCCGCCGTGCATTGCGCGAAATCACGTCGTTATGTCGTAGTAGCGTCGTTTACGTACATTCCTATTCCCGAACGAGTTACGTTAAAAAAAAATAATAATTTCAATTCGACGCGGGAACGACGGCCATACTTTACATGGGTTACGCACTGTTAGACCAGCAAAAAGCTCCTCTAACATTACGTAGCCAAAAAATGACGTAGGCGATTGCGAGGGACACTCGTACCTTCGTGGATCGCCGTAAAAACGAATTTGCATACCCCGACGGTGAAAACGACACGGACTCCACCCAGCGGCCGCAAAAATATCGCAACGTAGATCCGAAGGCTTACGAGGACGTAAGCCTCTCGGATCGAAGCCTGAAGCCGCCGTATCATGGTTTGAGGATTCAAACTAGTGATACGGCGCGCGAAATTTGAAATTACTCCTGTCTAACACCAGTTAGACAGGCGTAATCGCTCTATGAATCTGGGCCTAAGTATTTAACTATGTAAGTTAACTTCCAGCTACAAGACAGTGTCCATAGTACTCATCCTGACTAGTTAGTATCTTAAGCCTCATATACATGATCACATTTTCATCGGACAAAGCGTAGGACTGTTATCTAAAGGGAGTTAGCCAGGAACTTGTATTGCATACAAACGGCAAAGAATTGTCGGCCAACAAACACAAAACTATGTGGTTTTTGAGCTCTTTAGCGCCACTGCTTTTGGCAAATTCTGCTTATGTGTTATGGTGAGCATTGCTTCTGAGCATGCATGTTTGTACTTTGGACAACAGCCTGTCATCACACAATTCCCGTCAGATAATCCGATCTCGTGTACGAGGCTATACTCACCGATAGGTGGGTAAAGTCCGTGGAAATTGTAATGGGGGTAAACCTTAATGGCATTCAAGGTGGCTTTCTGCTGCTGGTCCAAAATGTAAGGGTGTAGATATGCACTCTGGGTGTAACTCACTGACACATCTGTTCAGTTCAACTACTTCCTTATCTATTGAATTTTTGTTAGATCACCAACCGCAGGATGGACTGTGGGGGCCAGATTCAGGTAGATGAGAGCATCTTTGCTCTGGAGTAACGCTTCTCATTTACGTTACTCTGGCGAAATTTTAGGAGCAAGTGCTGTTATTCATGAAGCACTTGCTCCTAAAGTTGCGGCAGCGCATCGCAAATGAGCCGGCGGAATTCAAATTGGGCGGGTACGGGGCGTGTATTATTTAAACTAAGCGCGATCCCGCGGCGAACGTACTGCACATGCGTCGAGTGTCAATGCATCCCAGTGCGCATGCTCCAAATTCTGTCAGTGAACGTCAATGATGTCACATCCCCATTCATGAAAGTTTTACGCAAGCGACGCGATTTTTTTTTTTTCCGACGCGATGACGACGCCTATACTTAACATAGGATACTCCACTAGGGGGCTGCTTTATCTTTACGCCGCGTATCGCTTACGGAAACGTCGGAAAGTCACTGCGTCACGCCCGAATACGATCGTGAATTGCCGATTCCCGCTGATTAACATATTTTTTCATCGTAAATCAGCGGGAACGCCCCCGGCGCCATTTTTAAATTAAAGTTGCGATGCGATGGCGAAATTCAATTGCGCCGATCGCATCGGAACACCAACCCGGCGTTTCTTGTTTTCTGGTTACAGAAAACAGAAATGCCGGCTTAAAGTGACAGTTAGGCTGGAGTATCACAGATACTCCAGCCTAACTCTACCTGAATCTGGCCCTGGGTGTCTAAAGTAGCGCAGTGCCACGTCCTAAAGATATTTCCTCTGCTTCCTGGTTTTTTCTCGCACGTCCTGAGTCGTTTAAAAAATGCACGTGATACACTAATTTGTTCTCTATAACAACCTTTTGTTGTTATTTTTACTTTTATTTTTTTATGTTTTTTTTTCTATATTTATACTGTATTATGTAACCTAAAAACCAATAATAATCTGTTTTCTCTTAGAAATACTACTAGCTCCCGAAGAAGCGGTCTCCGCGAAACCTGTTGAGCTAAAATTCATTCTACTTTGCAATATAGTCACACATTCTCTTTGTAAGATGTGTTGACCACCCTTGGACTCATATTAGATCACCTTTGGTTACTGCATTTGTTAATGTAGTTGTTTTTTAAACTCTTTTGATTGTATGTATTGTGTTGTCTAATTTTAACAAACCCTTTTTGAGTTATATGTTAATAAATATATCTATATTTTTATTATTGGTGCCTATAAAGTCCATTTCTTTCCTCAACATTTGCTGCTTTAAAATACTTCCTTATCTATATTTTTACAGGCAGTGCCAAGCTCTTTTTACACACAGCACAATACGTCACTATTATGTTAATGTGAGTCTAAAAAGCACATCTGATTGGCTGAAATACAAGGAGAGTACAAAATCTTGATGGTCAAAGCTTGGTTTTCATCAGGTCCTTTTTCAAGCTCGAAAAAGGTGCGCGCCGTGTGACTGACATTTATCACACGGCAATTGCACGGAAACGCGTCGCATCTATGAGGTATTGCGTGATGACGTCATCCCCCCTCGCCAAACCGCAATTATAGCTTCTTTAGCTTGTGCTCCAGAGTGCGTTCCAGCTCCTTTGCTGGTATACTTGCATGCCAGCGCCGACATACTTCCGGATTCAGCGCTGCTGGTATTACTTTTCCCCGCACAGCGGATGCCAGCTGGATGTTTTTTCTCTGGGACACTTCTCATCTTCGGCTGGTGTGACGATCCATGCAGACCCTCATTTCACTCTATGCCTGTGAACTTCATTTACCATGTGAGTGCTTTTGTGTTATTTATCATTAAAAGTTCAGCAGTTTTATTTATTGGCGCCTGTCCTTTTGTTTGCTTTTTACATGTTTATTGGAGCATTGCTTCGACTCCCCACACAAGGCTGCCTTTCATCAAAAAACTGGGACTCACCATCAAGCTTGTTACAGCTTATAGGACTTTATACTGAGGACAGTCTACATGACAGTAGGTTCTTGTTTGCGCCAGCATTGTGTATATTTGTACTTCACAAAATAATAACAGCTTGTAAAACACATGGCAACAAAAGGAAGAGCAACATAAGAGAGAGCACATAAAAAAAGAGAGAAAGAAAAAATAAATAAGATTGAGACATGGGAAAAGAAAAGGGCATAAAATAGGAAAATAAACTATGACAAAAGTTGAAGAATCATCTGTGTCTCCCTATGGTACCAGTTTTACAGCCCCCCACCACCGCCAGCCCATCCAAGCACCAAAATAGAGACATATGAGAGTCATATGGAGCTTTCAATAATGTGCCATAACTCTCAGATTTTATTATATGTTTCCATTGAATCTGTAAGGGAAGCTCTAAGGCACAAGTGTCACGGGCTGAATCCGGCCCTCCAGGCCATTTTATTTGGCCCTTGCACCGCTCCAGCCCTCTTCTGGTCCTCCTCCAGACCCTTACTTTCTGCTTTCAAGCAATGCATTCAGCTTCTTCCTAGCGGCAGCATAAGAAAAGGGGGGTCCACTGTGATGTAAGGGAGAGTGGGGGACTCAACTTCTGATGGTGGCTCTAATATATGGGAAGGGGATGCGCTGGACATATAATCTTACAGATGCATTTTTCCTTTTGAGGGTAATCCTAATGCTGATGTGGCCCATGATGAAATTGAGTTTGACACCCCTGGTCTAAGGTATTCTGACATCGCTGATCATCGTATAAAGGTCTGTTAGGGAGGGAGGTTCCGTGCCTTTCAATCCAAAGGCTACCAGGCACCTTGCCACCATGAGTATCACACAATATTAAGGACATCATTTTAAATTTGCATCAAAGAGGTTAAGTAAGTTTTGCGTTTATTGATGTTTCATTGCTTTGCAAGTGCACAAGCTTTTAAATTTAATAGAAAAAGCACTAAAGGTGCTGTCTAAGCCAGATCAACTCAGTGCTCCCCACTGCTAGCAGTGAACCGGTAGCCTAGTAATCTCTAATGTAAATATACAGAGGGGAACAAGGTTAGTTTAACTGCTAAGAGAAGCACTTCAGTGCTACTACCATGTGTTATGCCCCGTACAGACAATCACTTTATGTGATGAAAAAAAATGGCGTTTTTAAAAACGTCAATTTCATTGACCCTGTGTAGGGGAAAACGTCGTTTTATGTCTTGTAAAAAAAGACAAAAAAAAATTGAAGCATGCTTCAATTTTTTGTGTCGTTTTTCAAAACGTTGTTTTTTGTTTCACAAAAAGTCACCGTGTGTAGTAAAAAACGTCGTTTAAAACGACGTTTTTTAACCCGCGCATGCCCAGAAGCTAGTTATGAAGCGAGCTTCAATGGAAAAGCGTGGTGAACGTAACCTCGCTTTGCTAGAACATTGTGAAAAAAACGATGGTGTGTAGGCAACATCGTCTTTGAAAATTTAAGTTTCAAAAACGTTGTTTTTTACTTCACAGAAAACGTCGTTTTTTTTTCATCACATAAAGTGATCGTGTGTACGCGGCATTACAGATCAGCAGCAAACCTGAACTGCTATTTGAGGTTCTACCATCATGTGTTAATATCTACCTTGTTGCTGCATAGGACTGAAGGAACAGCAGTGCCGTTCAGCTGCGTACCAAGTAGGGGGCGGGGGGGCAGGCCGCACCGGGTGTCACACACTGGGGAGGACCGTGCAGAGACAGCAGGCAGCATGGTGCGGTCACAAGCAGCCAGCACCAGTTATTCTACTCCCGCAGAGCTTGCAACTAGCACCAGGCAACTGACTGTGATGTGTCAAGCAGCGCCCCCCCCCCCCCCCCCTGCGCGCGCGTGCGGGGCTCTCAGCTCTGACATGTTGTTTCCAAAAACTCTCCGCTCTATTTTGTGTTTACTGTCCAGCAATCTCCCCCCACCCGTTCTGAGATCATGCCGTCACACCATCTCCCGAGTCCCGCCCCTCCTGTCGTTGTTCTGTCGAGAAGTGCCCCCCCATCGAATAGTGCGCAGGACGGAGCCCCACTCCAGCTGAGTTGCGCAGAACATGGGCGCACTCCAGCTGAATTGTCCTGAGTTGCCGATCAGCTGGCGTGACGTGACCAAGGCCCAAGGGCACATCGTAGGAGGTATCTCTCGATGGGAGATACCATTTCACGGGCACAATTGAAAACTGTACAAACAGCGGGGGGGAGACCATAGTTCTCACATTGTGCCTCGCTATTGGGGGGCAGCTTTACAGTATGCTGATGGTCTGGTTTTGTCTGTGTTGCAGGGCGGGTTTGCGGTTTTTCCTGTGTGAAAGGGCAGGTTTCAACACAGACAAAACCAGCCCTTCAACACAGCCACAAGCTGCCCTCCAGCAGCAGCGATGCACACTCTGAGAACTACGGTCTCCCCCCGCTGTTTGTACAAATTGTGCCTTTGAAATGGTATCTCCCATCGAGAGATACCTCCTACATTGTGCGCATGTACCATGGTTACGTTAGACCAGCTGATCGGCAAATCAGCTGCTGTGCTATGACGTACGGCGCATTTGCGATGGGTGGGCACTTCTCGACAGAACACCTGATCCCAACTGCTGATATAGCAGCTACATGGCCAGTTCAGTCTGTCAATCAACCTCACTATTTAGTATTTACAATGGACTTTTCCATACTCCAATCTTAATCTCTTGCTGACAGCGTAACGTATACATGAGACAGCAAAAAAGTGGCACTCAACTGCCGTACGTATGTGACCACAGCAGTCTGAGGTTGTGTGCTGAGACTGTACTCATTACACACTCCCATTAGACTGACTGTGCTGTCACTGACCGCTCTCAGTCACCACATCTGATTGGAAGCCAGCAATACAATCTACCGGTCATGTGACCACTGTGAGAGCCAATCACAGTGGTCACACAATACAGAAGCCTTGCCACCTCGTGGACAATGAAGCACGCTTAAAGGGCCACCAGGAGGTGGTATTAAGAGGTTAAATTACCCCTAAAACAGGAATGCATGAAAATGTTTTTTAAGAATTTAGCAAATCCCCAGCTTCTGCACTATATTGTTCGACACTTGGGACACAATCTTAGGCCTTGTACACACGATAGGATAGCCAGAGGACAACGGTCTAATGGATCGCTTTCATCGGTCAAAACCGATCGTGTGTGGGCCCCATAGGTTATTTAACCTTCTTGCTTTAAAATTTAACCGATGGATACCTAACGATAGGTCAAAACCAATCGTTAGTAGGCACGACCATCAGTTAAAAATCCATGCATGCTCAGAATCAAGTCGACGCATGCTCGGAAGCATTGAACTTCATTTTTTTAAGCATGTCGTTGTGTTTTACGCATTCTAACACGATCGTTTTTTTAACCGTTTCATCGGTTAACTGATGACAACGGTCCTTTAGACCGTTGTCATCGGATGGACTGCTCGTGTGTACGTGGCTTTAGAATTTCAAACTATACACGCAGCACTCTCACACAAAATTCAAATAAAATTACAACCACTAGAAAAGTGCCATACTGTATAATAATGTAAGTGTATATAAAACTTAACTTGGGGCACAAAAGGAATGACTCAGTTATTTATGTAATTTCTGCAACAAAAAGAACACCAGACACAATTAACATTGTATTTTTGTTATTTAGTGTTTCACTTTTGTGTAACACGTGAAATACTGTTGCATTTTTTTCTGCATATAATACAAGAAGATTTTTTATACATGTATTATATGTCACTTTTTTGGTTGTGTGATTTTTGTATGAGAGCACTGCGTGTACAGTATAATTTCGTAAACCTCATTATTTAGCTGTGCTCACTCAGCACCGATTGCCTGAGCAATAGGTTCATTTCCTAGCCCAAGGCTCCAGTTCGTGTTAAAAACCAGAGAAACAGGAATGCAGAAACGAAATAAAAACCTGACTTTGGCTTGTATCTTGACTATGCTTGTTTGTTGCCTGCCCTGACCTCTGGCTGTTTGGACAGCCTCAGTCTCCCGTAGCAACAATTTATATTAGCAATTATGCTTCTCTTTGGCTGTTTAGCTTTTTTACTTTGCAAAGTATCAGGAAAAGGGATTGTACCAATTATTCTAACACTAAGGCAAAATAATAAAGGTTTTGTATTTTAGTACCCAGTGCCTAGATCATTAACCACTTCAGCTCCAGAACATTTGGCTGCCAAATGCACGGGCCACTCTATGCGATTAGGCACTGCGTTGCTTTAACTGACAATTGCGCGGTCGTGCGACGTGGCTCCCAAACAAAATGAACGTCTTTTTTTCCCCACGAATAGAGTTTTCTTTTGGTGGTATTTGATCACCTCTGCGGGTTTGATTTTTTGCACTATAAACAAAAAAAGAGCGATAATTTTGAAAAAAAAGCAATGGTTTGTACCTTTTGCTATAATTATTATAGCCGCAATTTTTTTTTAAAAAAAGCTATTTTTTTCTCCCGATACAAATTCTTCTACATATTTTTGGTAAAAAAAAAATTGCAATAAGCGTATATTGATTGGTTTGCGCAAAAGTTTTATAGCGTCTACAAAATAGGGGATAGTTTTATGGCATTTTTTTTTTCTTGTCATGGCCGCGATCAGCAATTTTTATCATGACTGTGACATTATGGCGGACTCATCGGACACTTTTGATGCTATTTTGGGACCATTCACATTTACAAAAGCGATCAGTGCTATAAAAATGCACTGATTACTGTATAAATGTGACTGGCAGTGAATAGGTTAACCAGTAGGGGGCGGGGGAAGGGGTTAAGTGTGTCCTAAGGAGTGATTCTAACTGTTAGGGGGCGTGGCTTACTGTGACATGTCACTGATCACTGCTCCCAATGAGAGGGAGCAGACGATCAGTGTTGTGTCACCAGGCAGAGTCCGTGGCTCCCGAGAGTCCCGCGGGCTCGGTCACGGAGACCGCAGCGTGCACGCCCACTAGGAAGCAGGTTCAAAGCAATGTATATGTACGTTGTTTTACCTGCCCGTGCCATTGTATCAACGTAAATGTGCATGAGGCAGTCGGCAAGTGGTTCAAATCTGATTTTCATGTGAACTCAAATTCTGAAGTATTGCGTCTGATTCTGTCTACACTTCCATAGCCATGCATTTGTCCAGTGACTCTGAATCTGCTAAGAACACTAAAAGACTAATATATATATGGCAAGTATCTCAGTACCAAGACTTTGTTGAAAAAAAATCTGGAAAACAATTCACACCTAAGTTTAAGGCTCCTTTCACACGGAGCGGACCGTTTTTTTCGGTCCGTTCCGTGTGTCCGTCGGCTCAGCGGGGGATCCCCGCTGAGCTGTCGGGCGGACAGGGCGGTCCCCGCACACTATGCAGGGACCGCCCTATCTCTCCTCCGCTCTCCCCTATAGGGAATCGGATGGAAACGGACCGTTTGTCCGTTTGCATCCGATCCGTTTGGCCGGACGGAAGAAGAATAGGACATTCGAAAAAACGGATGCGGATCTTGCGGACGTTAGCGGATGCATCATCCGCTAACGGATCCGCTCCCATAGGGGTTCATTACAAGTCCGTAAACGGACTTGTAATGAACGGACGAGCGGAGCGGACGTGTGAAAGGGCCCTAAGAAGAAATACTCTTGGATAGGGCTGCATCAAACACCAGGCCTAGATACTCCAAGCAATAAGATGGTTCCAGCGCTGATCTATGGAGATTTAGGATCCACCTGAACCTCTGTTAGGTCTGGACAGTTAGATGTTGGCTGACAGAGCCTGTGCTGGCAGTTATCTAAGAAGAAGTTCATTCAGATATCCTACTATGGGGGATGTCGAAAGTGTGAAGCACAGCAAGAACAGGAAGAGAAACACTTCCGTGGCATTGGCTGATTGACTCCTAGCTGGATGACCTCATAGT
The DNA here is from genome assembly GCA_029574335.1 of Rana kukunoris. Taxonomy (NCBI): domain Eukaryota; kingdom Metazoa; phylum Chordata; class Amphibia; order Anura; family Ranidae; genus Rana; species Rana kukunoris. The sequence goes on along the minus strand of CM056060.1, from coordinate 42,916,738 downwards.
CAAGGTGTTCAGTGCTGAAGGGATAACCAAATTTCTCTGAGCTCCAGAATATTGATCAGTGAATGATCTTACTTCAGTGCTCACATCTCTTACACCTCCCTAGCCGGACATTCAACATGAGAAACTTCCAGACTAGTGGGAGGAAGGATTTCCCTGATTCACGTGCTGGAATTGTACTACACCAGACCAAGGCAAGTTTGGTTTAGTGGGTCAGGTGTATATAAAGACTAATAACTAGACTGTTATCTAAGAAGAAGTTCATTTAGATGACCCACTATGGGGATGTCCAATGTGCAAAGCATAATAAGAATAGAACAGAAAGAGAGCCACCTCCGTGGCATTGTCTGATTGAATCCTATGGGAACGTCCAGAGTGCAAAGCAGAGCAAGAACAGGAGCTAACACCTTAGTGAAACCCAAGGTGCAGCGAACAGACCAAAGGCAATGGTAACCAATTGATAATGCTGCATTGCAAAGTGTAGATAGCATTCATGTTTCAGGATGTTGGGTACATGCAAATAGACATCATTGATGTCAAAAGAGGTCAGAGAGAGGTAAAACAATGACCTACCTGGCAAATATCATGAATAATATTTATACCCACAGAAAGGTTCTGATCAATTTGAGATACAGTATGTGGTGGATACCTTTTTTGGCATTGGGAACCGTGAACAAGTTTGAATAAAACCCTTGGAACCTTTCTCTTTCTGGGACCATGGCCTGAGAAAGATGCCACACCAGAACAGTGTGGTGGCCCACCAATCTGGGCAGGGACACAGGAAAGTTGGGGAAATTGAAACAGGGTAAAGGCAGAGACTGAAATTCCAGTTTACAGTCTCCAAACCTAGCTGTCTGGAATGTCATAGGACCAGGTGATTAAATACTATAATAAAATTATATAAAAAAGGGGAGGGGCCTGTAACGTGTGACGCAACGCTTGTACTGGAATACAACGGCCATCTTTATAGTTCGAAGCGCTGGACGTTTTTTTTATCTGCTTGGTATTTACTTCACAAATGGTTCTTTGCTAACAAGGTTGATTAAAGACCTGATTATGCTCATGCTGCTGAGGATCCTATCTTGGGAGGCATCCAGTATTGTCAACCTTTACTAAAGGAGCTGCTCCCTTTTCTCTATACCATTTGCTGTTTAAGAGCCGCTATTGATATATTGTCTTGCGAGTTTCTATCTTCCTTTTGGTAAGAAGCAGTGTGTTGGTGGCGGTGTCTGAACCAGTGATTCCCACAATCATTTTTATATAGACTTTATTATTGTTCAATTACATTTAATGTTATGAGCGATTCCGTTCCCATACAAGCACTGCACCATTTTCTATATAACTATAATAAAATTGCCACTTGTATATCTCAGACTGTACTGCAGAAAGCACTCAGGATATGCCAAATGAAGATTGGGACAAAGATCAACAAAGTATTGAAGAATCCTGAGATCTGTCTGAAAACCCATAAGACTAAACAGTTTGTGAAGTTGTATTGATTACAAAATCATGTCACAGGAAAAACAAAAAGTTAAAAAAATGCTTTTACCTATAGGCATTAAAAGCTGTGCAAAAGCTAGTGTAATTGATTAAAAAGGAACAGGGAAACCCTATCTATGTGCCTAGAGTATTATCTCCCAGATGGAAGATTTTAATGTAGTGGCTACGACGGCGTATCCAGGAAATACTAGGAGTGCGTTCCACCGCTGCATCATCGCCACCAAGATAGGAGTCTTTAGCAGCGTGCATTGTGGCACAAGCGCGACCCCCTGTGTGCGGAGGAGAGCGGTGAATTACACTCTTTATGTTCATTGTTCATTTCCAGTGTTTTTAATGTACGTAGATAGGAAGCTGGGTGTTGTTATACGGGAGTATCTTTTATTTATTAAAAGCAATATTACACTATTTTGGTGCTTTTTGCTTTTTTCTATGATCCATATATTGGAGTTTGACTCATTAACCCTTGCTGCTTCTGGAATGATGTTGGAGGTTTGATCAGGACGTTTTATACTTAAGGCCTGTTTCTTTGAGTTTCTGGTGAGTTTGAACCCCTGCGGGGAAGTGTGCCTCACGTTTGGTGGAGATTGGAAACCGGTGGAGGGTGTGCTACTATTCCATGAAGCTTTCCTCAAGTCACTTTGAACTTTGCCTAAATACACTGATCTATGGACTTTCTTCCAACATCTTTATCTATATTGGACTTTTTATGTTATGCGCTGTTTTATCATTTTTAACCAGAAAACTGTTTTGGCTAATTTTTTTGATACTTTGTTTTACAAATAAAATGATGGTTGATGTTTATTTTGTATATGAGCTAGTACTAGAAAAATCCAGGCACTGAAATTTTCATATAGGTATATGTGTTAGTATCGTGTTACCGCAAATTTTGTTAGTTGTTGATTTAGCCAAAGAGTTCTGGTTAGGGCTTACTTACTTACTTAATGAAATGCACTGCCGTGCAGATGTTTTTGTGCATTAAGGCGCATAAAAAAAAGAATGGGCTGCAACATTATTTAGTTACTCCCGAAAATCGTTTTAAATTTATGTCATTTTCGTCGGGAAAGTTTTCGTCCGAAAATGACGATTTTCGATGCTCCGACGCTCTTCCGGACTTACGTTCCGCCCACATGATGCTGGCGGCTTGTCGGCATGCACGTGTGTAGGGTGGGTATAAAAAGGGCCCCCCCCCCGGCATCTCTTTGCTTACTAGCTTATCAGGTTATGCCACACTATCTCTTCCTCTGGATGTCTTAGGAGCCTGGGACGCCATTATCAGGTTGTTTCCCCTACCCTCATTTCTAGGTTGGTTGTCTTTGGCTTGGCCCCTACACTTATTGATTTATTTTTAACTTTATTGTTTTAACAGACTCCAGTTGGCTACCTGCTTTAGTCCATATACTACATGCACACTTGATCCTGTGCTTACCTTGCCTGGGGAGGTCTCCCGATGCCCCTGTCCCGTGTGAGCTGCAATGCTGACACAGCTCCCCTGACAGACATATCTTTTTGGCGATGGCTTCATATAAATCCATATCTCTGTACCTTAGATCCTATGTGAGTACCCTAGGTGGACATTCTTTCTACCTTACACTGGTTATTTACCCATGAACTGTTTACTAATTATGCTCTACCCGTTCTAGATAATTCAAGCACCCTGCCCCTGAAGAGTGTCCATAGACACGAAACGCGTCGGGCTAGTATGGATGCTGTATATATCCTGGGCTAATATAGATGCTACACATATCCTATGTTGTTATATTTTAGCATTGGTATTTTATATGCTTTTTACCAGCTTCTCACTATTGTAACCATCTCGCTATAACTGTTAATATGCTTTTTTGTACATATATTGTCATTGGATGCATCCACATATCCATGCACAACAGCATGTGGCACACGGCCAGGCATTGCTGCACTTGTTGCTGCGCTTACTGTATGTGCACATACTATGTGTTTTCAGTATATAGTAATGCCTTCTATTTGAAATACATATGTTTTCATTTACATGTTTATTGGTATGTTGATGTATGCCTGCACTCCCATGAATAAATTTGTACTTTTATACTACTCTCACCTTGTCTGCAACCTCGCTTAAAGTCCCAATTTTCCCTTACCAGTTGTTTTTTTGGGCTGCAACATACCTAACTGCACAAAAACATAGGCCCTACTGCATTTTTTTTGCAGTGCAATGTACTGCAAGACACAATGTACTGTAACACGGATGCATTCGGAATGTGCATTGGGGTGGTGTTTAAAAAGCATGCACTGTGCTCTACTGTGCATTGCAGTAACACATGTGTTTACCTCTATTGCCTACCTACTAAATATAACAGTCAGTGATAATACACATACCAGTGTGCAGCATCATCACCGGCTGCAAAGCTATGATAGAAAATGGCATAGAAACACAACAGTGCTGGGGGCAATCATAGCTGTAGTGCTGTGTCAGCAGAAGCTGTATTATGCATTTGTTATTATAAATATTATTATATTATTATACATTTTTTTGAATCAAAAGGCTGGCAACTCGGTTACATGGGTCCACAGGTACAGGCTATACACTGACGCGTTTCGGCTAAGAAGCCGTAATCAAAGCAAGGCTGATGAAGGCTCCTTAGCCAAAGCGCGTCAGCATATAGCCTGTACCCGTATACCCATGTAACCAATAAATCACTTTTATTAAAGAGCATCCGAGTTGCCAGCCCTTTTGATTCAAGTATTGTATTTATGGGGCCTGAACGTCCTGGCTAGAGCACCAGATCACAGTTTGTGGACTTCTATATTGGCAGTGGAGCTGGGGTAACATTTTGTTTCTTGTATTATACTGTACATTTAGTATTATAATCACATTTTTGGGGTGGATAAGCAAAAAGCAATGCAGAGGTAAAGAGATGGTAGCATGTCTAAACATGTTAGTATCATGTTAAAATCATGCCTGGAGTTCAGCTTTAAAATTATAATTTCTTTTTTAAAAACAGAGAGAGAGAAATACTTATTTAAATTATATTTTATAGAGAACAAAAATATTTGTGTATGAATGTGTATGGGTGTGTATGGGTGTGTGCATGTACATTTACTTTACATTATATATACCACTAACTACAGAAAGATAATCGAGTGTTCGCAGGGAGGTACTGAATTCCGGAAGTTCATTTCCTGGTGCTTTATTGCTGGAGTCAGCAACAGGAGTAGCCATTAATACCTGTCTGAAGGAAAAAAAAATGGATACACTGAAATAGATATAAAATTGTTACACGTCTTAAAAAAAATTCAGACAGTGTGGTACAGCTCTGCCGACTTTCATCATCCAATCACGTACAAGCAAAAATACAGTTTTTGGGTGTTTTTTTCTGCCAGTCTTTCAGACGGATTTAATTAGAAACTCCACATAGCTTTACAGGCAGGCTGATGTAAACAGGCATGTGTCTGTTTACACGCGCCTACCTCTGAGTCGGTACTGATCACTCGCTGTGTTCATTTAGAAAAGGAAGGCGCTGGTAAATATGACATATTTACCAGTCCCTTACTCTGCTCTCCCTCCTGAAGCAATCCCCTGTGCCCCTGCAGCAGCTGGTAGGATGGAAAGGAAGCCAGCAGTGTTGCGGGTGGGGCACACAAGGGGGCCCTGGCAACAGAGGGAAGGGGATCCTGGAGAGGAGGGGGTGATGGAGCTGCAGGGGAGGATTTTACTGGAGCCAGTCTTTCTGTGGTTACCCCCTGCAGCAGCTGAAGTTCGGCAGGAGAAAAGAGGAGGGGAGCCGGGAATGCTGTTGGGGGGGGGGGGGACAGGGAGCTTGGATCATGAACATGTGATTGGTGTAGCAGGTACAGGAACCAATCCCCTGGCTATGCTCACTAAACACAGAATTAGGCTCTGAACCCTTGTCAAACTGACAAAATCAAAAGTCTCAAAAAAATAAGCTGTGCTCTTGAGTGAGTGTGACGTAAAACAAAATCCCTGCAAGACTTTGCCCTGTATGATTCTGATTTCCTAAAAAAAAATCCTCCCCCCTATAGAGACCAATTTGCTCCCGCTCAGTAACACCTTCTCATCTAGTCCTCCTCAGCTCTTTTCTACCTTTAACCCTATTTTATCGCCCACTGCCTCCACCCACCAACTCACTCACTGCCCAGGACATTGTCAATCATTTTAAAAACAAGATAGATGCCTTGTATGATGATATCCCCACTGGGAGATATCTCCACCAATGCCATTCCATCACCACATTTCATACTTTACCTTTTCTCTGAGGCCTACCTAACCACTTTCCTCCTTAGCCATGTCCCCTCACCCTCTTGCTCTATTCTACATTCTCTAAATCACATGTTTAATTTATCCCTCCCTACCGGCATGTTACCCTCCCTGAAATATGCACTGGTCACCACCATCCTTAACGTGGATCTTCACTATGCAAATTAAGTTTTCTCCACTCTAACCCTCCCCTATTCTAGAAATATCTCAGTTTTTTTTTTTTGGGGGGGGGGGGTTGTTGTTAACTTATTTGTTTGTTTACTTGTTTGTTTACTTACTTAATTTCTTAATTAAAGAGGTTTCAGCCTGACCACCACCATCCCTCCCCTAGGCGAATGGCAGGCCATGCCCCCAGACCAGTACCTCCTGGGATATGGGACCTGCATATTCTAGGAGACATTGAGAACACTGCATGTCATTCCTTTCATTAAAGGAGAAGAAGGCAGGCCTAGGGACACATCATCAGGTACCTGAACCTGGAACAGCCAACAGCCTCTGATGAAATCACAGGAGACAATGGTAGCACAGGAACCGAGCAGTGGCTGCAGAGAAGCGGATCTTAGCAGGACAACGCTGAGATCCATTGGGTTGGTGTGAATCTGAATTGTGCACAACCCAGCATCAGGTAAGCAGGGAATAAAATAAATAATGGGGAGGGGGTAACCTTTTTAAATGTCCTCGCTGTACCCAGAGATATATCTTGGCCTAGGCCGACAAGGCCTAGGCCTAGGGTGGCACTTTGCGGGGGGTGGCCCGCCTCACGAAACCCCCCCCCCCCACCCGTCTTCCCAACTCAGAGGCCGCTCAGGTTGCTTCCAGCGGAGCGTCCGCCTGCCGCCTCCCGCAGCTGGCTGCCTTTCTGTTTGTCACGGGAGCACACAGCATACTGTGGGGAGCGACTGCCAGTGGAACGATCAATGGGCCATCCGTTTAGCTGGTGGAGGCGGAGCTCCGCCTACCAGCCTCCGCGCTGCATCATAGCGTCTGCTTTGGTCTGGACGGGAGGAGAGGAGGAGGAGCGAGAGAGAGGGGGGAAATATGGTGGACGGTGGACCGTGGAGGAAAACAAACATCAGGCAGCCGCAGAACTCGGAACATCAGGTACAAATTGATGAGAGGCTAAGCGAGGGATGATGATGTATTTGAAATCAAAACAGGACCAATTTAGTGTTTGGCGAAAATAGCAGCCGCAACGCCCACCAGATGCATCCCCCCCTCCGCAGTATTATTAACTTTTTTTTTTCTTTGTGAACCCAGCCTAAGTTCTGAATGGTTTTACTGGACTAGTGATTCTCAGCTTGACTCTGTGAGCAAGTGTGATTGTTCGCTGAACACTCAGGCGACGTACACACGGCCGAGGTTCTCGCTAAAAACCAGCGAGAACCTCGCTGGAATGTGCATTCCAGCGAGGACCTCGGCCGGGTGTACGGTCTCGGCGAGCTTCCCGTCAGGAAGCCCGTCGAGCATAAATAGAGAGCACGCTCTCTATTTCCTCGACGGCCCGCCTGGATGAATGGCTGGTTGCCATTCCCGACGGGCGGGTCGCCGATTTTGACGGCCGGCAGAGAGCCTCGACGGGCGGAACGATGTGTTCTGCCCGTCGAGGATCTCTGCCGTGTGTACGCGGCCTCACTCACAGAGTCAAGCTGAGAATCACTAGTCCAGTAAAACCATTCAGAACTTAGGCTGGGTTCACAAAGAAAAAAAAAAGTTAATAACACTGTTCGGCCCCCCCAACCCCCGCTTATTAACTTTTTTTTATTATTTAAGTGTTCAGCAAAAATATCGGATGTCTACCCCCCCCCCCCCCTTTTACAATTTTTTATTTATTTAACTGTTCGGCGAAAATTGTGGCCGCAAGGCCCCCGCTTATCAACAACTATCTTTCATATTTGAATTAACTGGTAATCTCGTGCAGTATGTCGCAGTCTCTGGTAATCTACTGCAGTATGTCGCAGCCTCTGGTAATCTTGTGCAGTATGTCGCAGTCTCTGGTAATCTAGTGCAGTATGTCGCAGCCTCTGGTAATCTTGTGCAGTATGTCGCAGTCTCTGGTAATCTCGTGCAGTATGTCCGTAGTCTCTGGTAATATCATGCAGTATGTCGCAGTCTCTGGTAATCTCGTGCAGTATGTCGCAGTCTCTGGTAATCTTGTGCAGTATGTCCGCAGTCTCTGGTAATCTCGTGCAGAAGAGGCGAAGCCTAAATAGGAAGGGGTGTGGTTTACAGATGACAGGGCGGATCTTAAATAGGAAGAGGTGTGTCCTTGACAGGAAGGGTGGGTCGTATTTAAATTAGGGGGTGCATGAGTTTAGTCAGGCCTAGGGCAGCACAAAACCTAAATACACCTCTGGCTGGACCCCACCCACCACAACTTAAGATCCATCACCTAACTACCATTTATTATATTTTAGCTACACTTCTAAAACACGTAGGGGAGATTTACTAAAACTGATACACACAGAATCTAGTGAAGCTGTGTATAGCATCCAATCAGCTTCTGGTTTTTATTGTCAAAGCTTAATTGTACAAGCTGAAGTTAGAAGCTGATTTAGGTTGATTACTAGTTCTCTGTACACCAATTTTAGTGAATCTCCCCCAAAGTCTAATGCCGCATACACACGATCACTTTATGTGATGAAAAAAAATGCCTTTTTTTCAACCCGCGCATGTCCAGAAGCTAGTTATGAAGAGAGCTTTAATGGAAAAGAGTGGTGAACGTAACCTCGCTTTGCTAGAGCATTGTGAAAAAAACTATGGTGTGTAGGCAACATCGTCTTTGAAAATTGAAGTTTCAAAAACTTTGTTTTTTTACTTCACAGAAAACATCGTTTTTTTTCATCACATAAAGTGATCGTGTGTACGCGGCATTGAGAGAACTATGAAGATCATTGGTGTAATACCACCGGCTCCTCCAAGTGGAATTGGCTCAGAACTATGTAGGCACCATCAAACAGGAGGTAAATCTGCCACAGCTCAAGGAACCCCTGCAATGCTGTACCCATATGCAATTTTTATATTTTCCTTTCCACAAATAGAGCTTTCCTTTGGTGGCAATTAATCACCTCTGTGTTTTTTAATTTTTTACAAAAAAAATGAAAAAATCCTGAAAACTTAAAAAAATATGTTTTTCTTAGTTTCTGCCAGAAAATGTTGTAATTAAGTATTTTTTCTCTTTTACTGATGAGGCTGCACTGATGAGGTGGCACTGAAAGGCACAATGAAGTGACACTGATAGGTGGCACTGATATGCAGCACTGATAAAAATGATAGGCGGCACTGATGCGCACTAATAGGTGGTACTGATGGGCACTGAGAGGTGGTACTGATGGATAATGATAGGTGGCACGGATAAGCATCACTGATGGGCACTGATGGGTGGCACTGATGGGCACTGATGGGTGGCACTGATGGGTACTGAAAGGTGGCACTTATGAACAATTATAGGTGGCATGGATAAGAGGCACTGATGGGCAGTGATGGGCACTGAAAGCCGCAGCCATAGCCCAGAATGAGAGCCGCCCTCCTCCACTGTAATTTTACTATACGACGGGTAGGAGGCGGTTAAAATAGAATGGTACCACTTGGCAACAAGTATTTTTTTTATCACTTTTTTATTGTATAGACCAGTATCAACACATTCACATGTCAAAAGCTTAATATTCCTTTATCTATGCGCTAAACATTTATTCCCTTCTCCCCAAAAAAATCCTCCCACAGAGAAAAAAAAAAGTATGTTATGCACAGTCTCTTACTCATCTCTGTCACGACTGCACCCTCTGCAAACCTGTAGTCTGCCCCATCACTCCCCCTTGCCCAACTCTGCCACCTCTGTAACCAATGCACAGCTGTCATCACTTCATCCCTCTAGTTCAGTGGTCTCCAAACTGCGGACCGAGGGCTGGATGCGGCCCTTTGCCTGCCTTTATCCGGCCCTTGGGTCACTATCCCTACCACTGATACGAGACACTATTCTGCTATCTAACACCGACAATGGAGCACCATTTCTCCCACTGACACAACTAATGGAGCACTATTGCTCCCTATGATACCAGCAATGGGGCACTAGTTCTATGAAAATTTCTATGCCCGCTGGCCAATGTCCGGCCCTCCAAGAGTCTGAAGGACAATAAACCGGCCCTTTGTTTAGAATGTTTGGAGACCCCTGCTCTAGTTCACCACCACTGCAAATCTCTGCCCCCCTTTCTCCCCTGAACACTCCACCTTTCACCATTGCTCACGTCCAAGAGAACATATGGCATTGGCCAGGGTGGACACCAACATAAAAATGCAAAAGTTAGTTTTTGGCTTGGTTAGTGGTGCAAGCGGGATTTTTGGTGGTAATATGGCACACCCAAACAACCTCCCGGGCCACCACTAGCAAAAACTAATGGAAGAGATTCTAAGCCTTACCAATACTATCCAAAATCCTTCAGTAGTTGCTCTTTAGACTACCTTTGCCAAAGTAATTAATGCCTATATTTTTAGTTTGCCACATTGGCAACAAAACCAGTAATATATTGCTTATCTATCCCTCAACCCCCATTGATCTATGGATGATGTATAGATAGTCAAGCTGTTCAAGCATTAGTCAAGCATTATGTACATATCCATATATTCCGTGACAGTACTTACCTATGTACTTATCTACTGTATGTGTTCCGCAACAGGTTTACACTGATGTTAAGTTACTCACAAATATAAGAAATGCACATAGCAAAGTTTGGAAGATGTGACAATGATGTCATAACTGTACAGGTATACACATGTACGCCCTATACAATAACAATTACCTTGTCTCATAGTTACATTACACTATACACTATCCTGCATAGATAGTCTTGCCCAAACCATTTAACTATCTCACGTGACTTTGCGTACATCACTCCCCCAGATTGGAACATAAACCCGTCAGTCAGGACCTGATGCCACCCTTATTATGGAGGCATCTCCCTGCAAGCGTAGTGACTCAACCACAAGTGGAAAAATCCACAGCAGAATTACATGTCACTTTCAGGTCATTAAATCTCACATTCCGCATTGACCTCTTTATGACCGTACTGACAACTGATGAAGATAATAATGAGTTTCTCATTTGTTATTATCTGATGATTATGGATCAGCAGAACATGGTCAGGCAATGATGGATGTCTGAATAATGTACAGTGATGTGATTGCAAGACTGCCACAAAAGGATCAGCCAGTGCTGGTTTTCTATTCAGTATATAGTGAACAATACGAGCCCAGGCATTTTATTAAATGGTCTAAAATAGAGGGTGATTGGACACTATGGGCCAGATTCAGGTAGATGGGCGAATCTTTATTTTGGAGTAACGTTTCTCATTTACGTTACTCCGCCGAAACTTTAGGAGCAAGTACTGTATTCACACAGCACTTGCTCCTAAAGTTGCGGCGGCGTAGCGAAAATGAGCCGGCGGAATTCAAATTGGGCGGGTAGGGGGCGTGTATTATTATAACTAGGCGCGATCCCGCGGCGAACGTACTGCGCATGCGTCGACTGTCAGTGCGCATGCTCCAAATTCTGTCAGTGAACGTCAATGACGTCAATCCCCATTCAAGGACGTTTTACGCAAACGACGCGAAAATTTTTAAATTCGACGCGATGACGACGGCCATACTTAACATAGGATACTCCACTAGGGGGCTGGTTTTCCTTTACGCCGCGTATCTCTTACGGAAACGTCGGAAAGTCACTGCGTCGGGCCCGAATACGATCGTGAATTGCCGATTCTCGCTGATTAACATATTCTCGGCGTTAATCAGCGGGAACGTATAGGAACTCCAACCTGGCGTTTCTTGTTTTCTGCTTACAGAAAACAGAAACTCCGGCTCAAAGTGAGAGTTAGGCTGGAGTATCACTGATACTCCAGCCTAACTCTACCTGAATCTGGCCCAATGTGCGCCTCACTACTTTTCTTTTTGGTCAAAGGTGTCCCAGGTCTGTTACAATCCTATAGTGCAGGGATTTACAATTAGCGGACCTCCAGCTGTTGCAGAACTACAAGTCCCATGAGGCATAGCAACACTCTAACAGCCACAAGCATGACACCCAGAGGCAGAGGCATGATAGGACTTGTAGTTTTGCAACAGCTGGAGGTCCACTAATTGCATATCCCTGCTATAGTGTATACTAAAAGTAAAAAAATGTACTGTGCGCCGCTAAAGTGTTTGGGTTTGGCTTGAAGAAAACGTGGCAGCCCTATCCCTACACCATGGCAAATCTTCACATTTTGAGTTCATAAGATAAAATAAACGTATCTGCTTGCTCGTAGTCTTCTTTAAATTGCTTACGGTCTCCTTTAAAATGTACACTGAACTGTGCATGCACAGCTCAGTTTTTTTTTAATAACTGGTATAGTTTATCTTCCACCATGGTGCCTGTGTACTGGGATGACTGACAGAGAGAGGGGAGCTGTGGGCTGTCAAAATATTCTCTGCTCACGCCCCCTTTTCTCCAGTGAGCAGTGTGGAACGTGAGAGAGAGTCAGCAGGCTCAGTGTAGCTTCTGCCTGCTATGCTTCTTTCCTCCCCTTCCCTCTTATTGGCTGCAAAAAAAGGATAAATCAGCAGCAAGCAGAGAGGATCTTGGGACATATAGTCCCAGGAGACAGGTGGCCCCATTCATGCTGGCAAACTATAAGCAGGCTGTGCCAAGGAAGGGAGAGCTGGGACTCAGAGAAGGAAGAGAGTAGGGGAGGCCCGTCCATTAATGTTACGCCACCCCCCTATATGGTTAATGGATAGATTAATCTATCCATGGCCGCCGCACCCACCAACTATTCAGACGTATGGACCTCCGCTTTAAGTTGATGAATAAATTAGATTTTTTTCTTTTTATTGTGTATGTTTTATAGCAGAAAGTAAAAAATATTGTTTTATTGTTTTTTCAAAATTGTCATTTTTTTTTTTGTTTATAGCGCAAAAAATAAAACCCCCAAAGGTGATCAAATACCACCAAAAGAAAGCTCTATTTGTGGGGGGAAAAGGGACATCTATTTTATTTGTGTACAGTGCCACATGACTGCATGATTGTCAGTTAAAGCAACTCCATAGTGCCATATCGCAAAAAATGGTCTGGTCAGGATAGGGGGAAAGTGGTTAAACATAGCCCTCACAAGGGACTACTCTAGTACGCCCATGTAAACAAGCCTTTATGGCCAAGCAGAGTCTAATAATTTTTTAGGAAGTTTGTAAAGTGACCCTCTGTAATCCTCAGGCTAAAAACAATCAGGACAATACTGTGAATGTGTACACACTATAAGAACATGACCAGACAGGGCACGAATACTTCATAATATATAATAAGCAAGGGCCTTCGTACTATCTGTTATAGGATCAGACATTGCTGACGGTGCATGTAGTATATAGTGATCTCCTGACATCCCTCATCAAGATAAAAGTCGTATATCTAATACACGTTTACATGGGAAGCCATATTTCTTATACACCTGGCTCAGCAGGAAGCAGTGGCTTTATCACAGTTCCCCTCACAAACAGGCAGACATGGGACCAGCTGTGTCAGGATTAGTGGGTATAACAAAGGTAGATAATAGGTATATCCTGTGTGCCGCCTGCAGGCCTTAAATTAAGAGGCGGCCTATAATTCCAGAGCAGAAACCGGCAGTCAGGAAGCCAGACGGAGCACTGGGCACAGCTTCAAAGTGGGGCATCACAGAGTGGGAGAGGAGGAAGAGGAGGGGATGGCTGCACAGTTCACAACACTGAATTTACCTCAGTATTCAACCAAAGCATGTTAATCATCATGATAGAAAAGCTGACTAACTATATTTTTTAATTGATACTATTTATTGAATAAACTGACCCCCTTTGTGGAACACCAAATGCCCCAAATCTTAGAGCCCTACAGTAAGGTGACCAGATTTTTAAAATTAAATACGGGGACATATTTTTTTGTACTAGTTATGGCGGCAATCAGCGACTTTTGCCCGTCGCCGCCGCCGCTGCTCGCCTCACAGTCTGTCAAGTCTTACTCCTAGGGCCCCGGCTACTAACTGGGTGGGTAGATCACTCCACCAGGGAAGGCAAGGATATAAAGAGGCAGGCGGCTGGCTGGTACTTGAGCCAAGGCAGAAGAACATGCGAGCGGAGCGCTAAATGGACATGCACCTGAATGGTTTTTGGTTCTGCGGTCCCCCAAAAAATGTTGACCACCAGCCGCCACTATCTGACCCACTGGTCCTATATTATATAAGAGGGACAGTGGTCCAGAACAGGATTTGCCCCCTAGCAGAGAGCCCCTGGATGTTAGGGGTCGTAGGAGACCCTTAGGGGTCTAGGGCCCATAATAGGCCTGACAAAAAGTTAAGATTGTGCCTGTAAGGGAGAGGGACGGAGCAGAAGAATGTCGCTCACTACTACCTGGATGAAAGGTCGTCAGAACTTGAGGTTCGCACCAAAGACACCAGCTGCTGGAGGATACTACCTCTGATGGTCTCTGTCATTACATGGACACTACCTATACAGGTATGCTAGCACACAGCCTGTAGATGGGGTTAGTAAATAAAGGGAAGAATTGTGTCTCTGAATGTTGGACATTGTAATACCTTTTTACATTTTTCTATTTAAAGTTTGGAAACGTTGTCCCCGTCTGGTCTGAAGTTATTCAAAGGGTTGTAATGTAAGTAGCTGGCACCATCAAATTGTTCCGCTCACTAGATACTTGGGGTATGAAGACAGAAGTTCACCAAGCAGCCTATCTTGAAAGTGTAACTCCACTTTTGTTAAGAAACCCCCCCCCGGGTGATTGATGTACATTGCAAGTATTATAACAAACTTTGTTGCAGATTCCTACCTTTTGATATTGAATTTGCTTTGGAAGAAACCCAACTAAAATTGTGTGTCTTACGTGTGCAGATATTGCTGTGTTCCTGCTTAGTTTTTTACATTTTAGAATGGGATGCTTCAAGAATGTGCATATTTTTAACCACTTCCCGACCGCCGCATGTACATATACGTACGTCCACAGAAGGGCACGTACCTGCCTTTGCGGCGGTCGGAAACCCACGGGGAGCGTAAATGCAGTGTCGTAAATGCATTGGAACGCATCGCAGATGCGTTTGGAACGCATCGCGCATGCGCAGTTGGCCGCCGCAGCACTTCCGGAGCAGTCTGTGATGGGGAGCCGAATATGACACGTCACCGGCCTGATTTGGTTGTATAGATTTCTACAAGGGGTGTGGACGCACTCGAACCAGAGCATTGGTGGTTTTAGTCCTGGAGGGTCCATGTGGTTAAGCAGCTACTTTAACTATTGTAGCGGGGGTTATACTGTTAAAGACGTTTGGTAATCTTTCATACCTAAATGTCCCCCCGGGAGTTCCAGTTACATTGTAAATATGTGTTCATTATTTCCTTTTTAAAAGCAATGCATTGTGGGATTAGAGGATTAAACGGACTCCATTGACATTAGTAGGAATAGACTACAGTTCCCACAATGCTTTGTCTTCCCGGAGCACATGACACCTCCGCACATGGGGGAGGTAACTTAAAGACTGGGAGGAACCGAGCTCGCTCTCTTGGGACCTGCACTTCTCCCTCCTCTGCGGAACGAGGGAGAGCATCACAGCCGAGTTCATAGGCCTGAAGCCTTGGCCTGTGTTGACCGGAAGACCCCTCATCCGGATAAAGACAGTATCAAGCGCGTCCAGTCTGTGCTTCCAAGAGGCCGAAGCCTTCCACCAGCTGATGTCGTAACAGTGGTGAGCAAGGAGGCGGAGGCTGTGTGTCGCAGAGCGGTCACCGATCGGTGTGTTGTTGTGAGGCGCTCAGGCGGACTAGTCCTGTTCCGGTGAGAGGGCAGTGACCCAAGTGCTTCCATTATTACCCTAGCCTTGTGACTTTTTCTAGTCGTCATTGGAATATGAATGAATGAATGAATGAAAACTTGTATAGCGCGGCACATGCGAACTGAATCGCCTCTGGGCGCTTGTTGTTCCTGTCTCCTTTGATATCAAAAGAGAAAAGTCTTGACCTTTTT
Source organism: Rana kukunoris (assembly GCA_029574335.1). NCBI lineage: Eukaryota > Metazoa > Chordata > Amphibia > Anura > Ranidae > Rana > Rana kukunoris. The sequence goes on along the minus strand of CM056060.1, from coordinate 42,900,971 downwards.
CCTAAATGCTAGGTGGTTCTCCTCCAACCGAATGGTGGTTGGTAAAGCGTTCCATAGTCTGGGACCTTGGATCGCGAATCTTCTTTCTCCTTTGGACTTGAAGTTGGCTTTCGGAACCTGGAGCAGGTTCTGATTCGTGGATCGCAAAACGCGATTGGGATTATGCGCTTTTATTATTTCGCATAAATAAAGGGGGGCATTCCCATAGACACATCTATGCGTAAGACAGAGAGCTTTAAAAGCAATTCTGTCTTTAACTGGCAGCCAATGAAGGGCTCTCAGAGAAGGTGAGATGGATTCCCACGGTTTTTTCCCAGTCACAAGTCTGGCGGCCGTATTCTGAACGACTTGCAGACGAGCGATTTGGTACTTGGGGAGGCCGAGGTAAAGGGCATTTGCATAATCCAGCCTGGAGTTTACAATTGCTCCCACCACGACCGCTAAATCTTCTTTAGGGATGAACGGAGTGAGTCTGCGTAGTAGGCGCAGTAGATGGTGAGATCCGCTGACTACTGACCCTATTTGAGCGTCCATTGTCATAAAGGAGTCAAAAATGACCCCTAGGCTTTTGACTTTGGCGCTAGGGGTGATGATTCTGCCCAAAATAGGCGGGGGGGTCCACGCTGTTGAAAGTTGATTCCTGCGCTTGGCGTGAAACAGAAGAAGTTCTGTTTTTGCTCCATTGAGTTTAAGGTAACTCTTTGTCATCCAGTCCTCTATCAAAGAGAGACATGTCTCTAGATTGAGGTGGTGATCCTGTCTGTTGCAGATACGGAAATACAGTTGCGTATCATCTGCATATGAGTGGTATCATCTGCATATGAGTGGTAGAGCAGTTTTTGGCTGCTGATAATCTCAAAAAGAGGACGAAGATATATGTTAAACAGCACTGGTGACAGAGGCGATCCTTGAGGGACTCCGCATGTTACTGTGCGTTTTTCCGACGTAAAAGGTCCTAACTTCACTGTTTGCGATCGGTTTTCCAAAAAAGAGGAGAACCAAGATAAATCGCTTTCTGCGACTCTGGCTACTTCAGCAAGCCGAGTCAGTAACAGTTTGTGGTCTACAGTGTCGAAAGCTGCACTTAGGTCCAACAGAACCAGGAGACAAGATTCTCCTTCGTCTGCGGCCTTGAGAACATCGTCCCATACTTTCAGCAATGCTGTTTCCGTCCCATGTCCGGGACGGAAGCCTGATTGCAATGGGTCAAGTAGCTTGTAGGTATCTAGATGCAGTTGCAGCTGTTGTACCACTACTTTGTCCATTATCTTAGAGAGTACGTTGAGGCTTGTTATGGGACGGCGGTGGAGTGGGTCCTTGAGACTATAATTAAATTACCCAAGGGACCCAACGTCTAGACGCCACGATAGTCAAGGTGACCGGTATGGCTTTAAGGATCACTCCGCAAGCACCTGTATTGATTGTATTCTTAGACTCGGTTCACTACCTCTTTGGATTATAAACAAATTAAAGTGCACCAACGTATTTGCCGTAGGATCTCACCCTCGAGGAACATTCTGGAGTTATCTAGGCCAGGCCTGGTCAGGGTTGTTTGCAAATGTACTTTAAGTAATTGCCCACTAGAGCTCACAAGCATAGACAATTTATAGTAACTTCCTGATTCTATAGCATTTAGTTGAGTTTTACTGACTTTCGCAGGGGACCTTGCAGAGTCAGCTGTATATGTACTTTATAATCTATTGTTGATCTGTTATTGCTTCTGATTATATACCAAGTAAAGTTACTCTTGGTTTACTATATCGCTTGTGTGAGGTGTGTTTGCTCCTGAGAACTGCAATCAAAGAAAGGTAATAACAATATTGCATGCTACTATACAAATATATTATGTGTGTGTTATTGTAGTCCTAAGACACGTGGGACTCACAATATATATTTGCATCTTGTTTGCTTGGTGTGCCAAGGGAGGGTTCGAGCCACTTAAAGGGGGTGAATAGATTAGAGAATAGACCCAAAATTAATCAGCGTCTCCTTCGGGGGTAGCGCTACACTATTCATGAGTAAGGTATCTCTCTCATGCTGGTGACTTACTTTCAGCAGCTTTTCCAGCAGCGAAAGTGATGTCTTACTGATCCAGACAATGAGAGGGCAATACATATGTAGCGCCCCCTTACTTTCAATATGGGCACTAAGCTAAAGTTAGTTGGAATGGGAGATTTATTTAAATTGTGACCTCTGTCGCTCCAGAAAGGTCTCCTGGGCCAATCTGCATTCTAGGGATGTAGTATCATCTCCGGCCAGCAGTTGGCGCCAGCGGGGGTTTTGGCAGAGCAAGTCTTCCCCAGCAGCCAATTAGAGGAGTTCTTCCCTCACAGGGCATGCTGGGGAGGAGTGTATCTGTGACAGGTGTCATGTGTTCTAAAACCTTTGCGGGGTTCCGGTGCTGGGTGCGGCATCCACCTTCAGGGTGTGCGCAACTATGGGCCCCGCCAGCGAGGCCACTGGGTTCCAGGCTCCATTGAAATGGATCTCAGGCCGAGTGCCACCCTAATCGGGGATCTGGTGACCGGGATGCTACAGGTACGCATTACTTTCTCCCGGTGACCCGGGCTGGAGTCTATTGGAAGGATTCGCCCCTATTCATCCATTACAGATCGTTGTTACTTAGGCTCCATTCACATCTAGGCGTACGCTGTAGCGGCGTATTGCGGCGACAAATCAATAGGCGTTTTGTCCCCGCGATTTGCGGCGACAAAACGCCTATTGATTTTTTGCAGAAGAGGTGAATTAACATTGCCGGCTATGCCCGTACGCCCGATACGCCTGAAAAAAAGGGTCCGGGACTTGTTTGAGCTTCAGGCGTATGGGCGTTTGGGCGTTTGGCGTGGAGATGTGAACCATCTCCATAGCCGACAATGTTAATTCGCCCCTCCAGCGTATCTAGGGCTGCTTCAGCGTCGGGCGTAAGGCGACAAAACGCCTAGATGTGAATGGAGTCTAAGGGTTGGCTTGCCCATCCACATCCAGGCCTGACACTGCAAGTTCATCCCTCTACTCTCATCAACCTTTTTCTTCCTAACTGAAGTTGATGTTGGCTGTGTTGGCCTGGAAATAAAGCCTTGGAAAACTTTATTGAATGTCTGGACCTCCGCTCACTACTTTGTTTACTGCATCACACCCCTAGACAACAAAAGAGTCATGTAATGTGCCGGACCCAACAATCAACCAGCGGCTCCCTCGGGGGTAGCGCTACACATACAAATCAGGTAGGTATTCTCCCTGCCCATTATTTTGCTGTTGAGTTCTCACCATTGACCACTGGCCTTAAAGTGATTGTAAAGGCTCACTTTAAAAAATAAAATAAAAATAACAAAAAATAACAAACTGTTATACTTCTCTCCTCGGTGCAGTTAGTTTTGCACAGAGCAGCCAAGACCCTCCTTTTCTCGGGCCCCTCTTCTGCTCTCCTGGCCCCTCCCTCCTTCCATTCTGACAAGGAGCCCCAACCTGGCTCTGCCCCCTCTCTCCCCTGATTGGCTGACTCACTTTGATTGACAGCCGCCAATGGCGCCACTGCTGTGTCTCAGCTATTCAGGATTAGAGTCCTGGACAGCTGAGGGATTCATGGACATTGCTGGAGAAGGAAGGGGCTCAGGGTAAGTATTGGGGGGTTGCACAGAATGCATTAAGACAAAAAAGACTTCTGCCTTTACAACCCCTTCAAGCAATACACACAAATCTGACCAGTATTTACACAAACCAGTGCTCTCCTCCAAACTGATGTAGTCTTCGTCTGAGAGACATGTAGCTACCACCAGCACTTCTCCTGTCTCTCATATCAAACATTCTCAGGCTTCAGGAACACCAACATATAGGCAGGAGCAGTTTATTTCTCTACTGCAGGTGGCGCTCAACCTTTCAGATGGAAATGAATTCAGGAGGAACCCGGTTTCCTGGGTCACTGGGAAGCGATCCGTTTGGATGCTGTTGCCCCATGTGAATCTGGCAGCCATCTTGGGTCAGGCAGACCATATTTAAGGCCCTGGCTCCCAGGTTTGGCACGCTTTATGTGAGTGAGCAGTGCAGAGAAAGGTTCCCCATCTGTTAGGGACAGAACTAGCGATAGGGAAAGCGCATCTCCTCATTACTTTTTCCTGACTGGGCATGAAATAGTCAGGCCGTATACTGCCCCTATCAACAGACGCTGTTATTCCGTCTGGAACCCGCTCTGTTTACGTTGCTGCTGTAACCATGAGTGCACCCAGTTGGGCAGTCTTTCCATCGAGATTGTTGTGAACTGTTGCTGCTTTGCTTCAATACAAGATTATTATTGCACCTGACTGTGTGAATTATTGCCGTCGCACCACGCTGCACCCCACTTATAAACAGTTTAAAACAGTAAAAAAAAAAACTTGCTTGAAGAACACTTCGTCTGTTGACTATCACAAAGCTAAAAACTTGAACACAAGCAATGTTTTACAAATCTCAAACACTTTCAATCAGATTTTGGTTTTAAAAAAAAAAAAAAAAATACATAGATCAAGGCAACCTAGTACTAACATTATATATATATATATATATATATATATATATATATATATATATATATATATATATATAAATTATACAATGGAACCTTGGATTACGAGCATAATCGGTTCCAGTAAAATGCTTGTAATCCAAAGTACTCGCCTTTTAAAGCGAGTTTTGCCATAGAAGTCAATGGAAACTAAAATAATTTGTTCCACATTGACGTCTATGGCATGCAATACCGCATGTGGCCAGAGGTGGGGGGGGGAATATTCGGATATACTCAGAGACTGGTTGCATTCAGAAAGGCTCGGAGACACTCGTGAACTGAGTATTTCCGTGTATTTCAGAAACGGCTCTGATTAGCTCCGATGTCCCTACACCTCTGGCCAATTTCGGTACTGCACACCACAGTGGCTTGAATCCTGCTTGTGTTGCGAGACAACACTCGCAAACCGATTCAGGATTTTTTTTTAAATAATTTCTCGTATTGCAAAACGCTCATTAACCGAGTTACTCACAATTCGAGGTTCCACTGTGTATATATATATATATATATATATATATATATATATATATATATATTTTTTTATCTATAAGGTAGGAGTTATGGTATTTTAAATTGGTCTGTTCAACCATGTTTGTGACTGATGGTGGGATAGAATCTGCAACAGGGACACAGACAGCAACTAAAGAAAATCAGGGTTCTAGGCTTACCCTACGCTACAAAAAAAACTGTCTGTGTTGCTGTTAAAAAAAAAAGTTCTCCCCATCTGGTGAAACTTCTGTTACCAGTGAGTTAAGAGTGAGGCGGCGTACACACGACCGAGGTTCTCGCTGGAAACCAGCGAGAACCTCGCTGGAAGCTGCATTCCAGCGAGAACCTCGGCCGTGTGTACGCTCTCGGCGAGCATCCCGTCGGGAATGCCGTCGAGCAGAAATAGAGAGCAGGTTCTCTATTTGCTCGACGGCCCGCCTGGATGAATGGCTGGTTGCCATTCCCGATGGGCGGGTCGCCAAATCTGACGGCCGGCAGAGAACCTCGACGGGCGGAACGATGTGTTCTGCCCGTCGAGGTTCTCTGCCGTGTGTACGCGGCTTCAGGGAAAATCAATCTAAGGCATCTTTCACACGGGTGCCAATGGGGTGGTAAAAACAGATGACACGCCACCCCTCACCTATCCAGTAAATTAGTTGCTCATGTGGCTATAAAAGTTGAGCTAAGGTAAGGTGACCAGATTTTAAAATGAAATCCGGGGACATATTTTTTCTTTACTAGTAATGGTAACAATCACCAACTCTCTGCCCGTCGCCCGCCTCACAGCCTCTCAAGTCTTACTCTCCAGGCCCTGGCTACTACTGGATGGGGAGCGGAGGAAGATCACTCCCCAAGGGAAGGCAAGGAGATAAGCAGGTGGCTGGCCAGGATTTGAGCCAAGGCAGAAAAACATGCGAGCGAAGCTGAAGAAATATTTCCTCCACTCCAACCAGCACATGATCATCAGAAAGGGGCACAGATAATAGGAAAAATACAACACCCTATGCTAGTAGGCACGGTGGAGCGGGAGGGTGTAATTCTAATTTTTTTATTTTAATTCTGCACTGATTGTCTTTGAAATTGCCCCTGCCACCTATTAAATCCAATCTGGGGACAAAACCAGGGACAGACTTGGTCCGGGGACAGTGTCCTCAATCAGGGGACTGTCCCCTGAAACTGGGGATGTCTGGTCACCCTAAGTTAAGGAAGCTCATTGGAAGACTGGTGACAAATTTTCAAAAGTACACAACACACATTTACATACATTTGTAAATGACTAACTACTACTCTTTTTGACTTTTGTAAATAAGGTTGCCCCACCAATGCTGGAGCCTATGCCTAACACAGAGACCCTACAAACATCTGCAAAGTACTACTTAGTGCCAATGAACATTCAACAAATCACAAATTTGGGATTGTTTCTTCTGTCTTTGGACTCTCACAGTGATGTGCTTGTAAGGAGTAGGTAGGTGATAGCGAACCTACCTTCACGTTCACCATTAACTCCTTGAGCGCCAAGTTCTGGGTCACATGTGAGGACTATGCTAGGCACCTTGTACAGAGTTACTTTGCTGCACATTGGGTACCCTTAATTTGCCCTAGGAAACCAACTTAGCAATAATTTGCAGTTTAAGGATCAAGAACCAAAAAAAATTGCAAGAAGAAAAAGTATCAAAGCGACAAGAATGAATATAGTACCAATCAGGTTTTTGGCAGAGAAAAACGTATATATATATATATATCTATATATAGATATATATCTATATATAGATATATCAATATATATATCTATATATACAGTAGATATATAGATATATATATGGGTTTTCCTTTAAGAAGGCGAGGCACACACGCGCGGTGCAGGGTGGGGGACCCAATGTGCGTAACCAGCGGTCGCAATCACCGCCGCCCATGTACGAGCGCCAGCACTGGGATTTGTGTGTGCAGACACACAAATCCCTGTCCTGTCAGAGGAGAGGAGACAGATAGTGTGTTCCTACTATGTAGGAACAGTGCAATGTCTCCTCTCCTAGTCAGTCCTATCCCCATACAATTAGAACACACTGAGGGAACACACAGTTAACTCCTTGATCACTCCTTAGTGTTAACCCCTTCCCTGCCAGTGACATTTACACAGTAATCAGTGCACATTTATAGTTCTGATTGCTATATAAATGTCAATGGTCCCAAAAAAGCGTCAAAAGTACCCGGTCTGTCGCAATGTTACAGTACCGCTAAAAATCGCAGATCACTGCCATTTCTAGTAAAACATATATATATATATATATATATATATATATATATATATATATATATATATATATAAATGCCATAAATCTTTCCCATAGTTTGTAGACGCTATAACTTTTGCACAAACCAATCAATATACGCTTATTGCGATTTTTTACCAAAAATATAAGAATAAATATTGGCGTAAACTGATGAAGAAATTTGTTATTTAAAAACATTTTTTGGGGATATTTATTACAGCAAAAATTAAACAATATATTTTTTTCTTTAAATTGTCACTCTTTTTTTGTTTATAGCGCAAAAAATAAAAACCGCAAAGGTGATCAAATGCCACCAAAAGAAATCTCTATTAGTGTGAAAAAAAGGTCGCAAATTTTGTTTGGGTACAACGATGCACGACCGCGCAATTGTCAGTTAAATCGACACAGTACCAAATTGTAAAAAGTGCTCTGGTCAGGAAGGGGGGCAAATCTTCCGGGGCTGAAGTGGTTAAGCAGTACTGTTTTTATTGTCCCAGACTACTGTCCCATATGTATATATCACAGGATTAGTGGGCCAGACCCAGAGAAGAACCCACCAAAAGACCCAAGAACTGGGAGAGGCATTAACTCCTACCCTCCTGCCCTGGACATTCTACAATGAGTCATTGAAGAGCCAAGGCCTTCCATATAATTGAGAAAATTATAACACAGGCGAATGTACGAATCTTTATTCTTTTGTGAAGAGTATAAAAGGATCAAAGGAGCAGGCCCTGGTTACATAGCGGTCATCTAACAGGCTGGAAAATTGATGCCTTATGCTTTGGAAAAGTATTGCAATCAACTGTCAAACAAACTTGTGTTTTAGATTTGCTTTGCGTTTTACAAACTGGCTCAGACTAGCTCACCAGAGAACTGGAAGATCCTCTAATGCAAGGGTGTCAAACTCAATTTCATCGCGGGCCGCATCATCATTATGATTGCCCTCAAAAGGGCCAGTTGTATCTGCAAGATTAGATGTCCAGTGCATCCCCTCCCATTATATTAGATGTAGAAGAGCCACCCCACCATCAGACGTTCAGTCCCTCACTCTCCCTTACATCACAGTGCACCCCCTTTCCTTATACTGCTGCTGGGAAGAAGCTGGATGCATTGCTTGAAAGCATAAAGTAAGGGTCTGCAGTAGGACCAGGGGAGGGCTGGAGCTCTCTTGCAGCTGCAGGAGAGGTGTGAGGGCCACATGAAATTGCCCAGAGGGCCGGATTCGGCCCGCGGGCCTTGTGTTTGACACCGGTGCTCTAATGGAACCCGATCCTTAATATGCCCCAATTCAGTGCCAGGAATAGTGGAAGGCACCTGGCAGTTACCTGACCCGAGCACTGGCTACCAATAGGAACACTGGACACTAACCACCAATAGGGATAATGAAAATCAATGAAGGAACAGACCACTAAATAGTATTATGGGGATGGTCACCATTGACAATAACATTTGAGGGAGCACACACCACTGACTACTTAATTTAAGGGGGCACATGCCACTGACAATTGATATTTAATGGGACACCTACCAAAGGATGCACTTGTTTTTGACTACTGCCATAGGCATGTGCACAGGGTGTGCCAGATGTGCCTGAGCACACCCTAATCACCCTGTTCGCATTAGCATTATTGCTCTGTGAGCCAGTGGGGAGATGGGAAAGATCTCCTACTCTGCTTAAAAGAGAAGTGTGGAAGCATTTCTCTCTCACTTTGAATTAGCGGGCAGGGAGATCATGTGCTGGTGGGGCAGAGTGCTGCAAGAAAGACTGTATAAATATATATATATATATATATATGTCTATATATATGTAGCAATACCCCCGAAGGGGCTGCTGAGAAATGATGGGATGGCATGTTACCTCATGGCTCTGGTGAAATGTCTAGGGTGAATGATGTATGCAGCAGCAGCAAATGAATGTCCGCAAGGAGAATGTCTCTTTATAGGTGCTCTTTATTACCATGCCAGGTAAAAACAGTTAACAGGTGATGGAAAGGATAGACGAAGGTTGGAAGGAGAACAGCAGATTTAGGCGTTCAATATGGAAACAGTCCTGCTTCCGACAACACTTAGATTTCTTCCAGCCTGAGTGGGTACCTGGAAAGGCCTCTCTCACCGACCTGGCAGCCAGAGTATCACTCGAACTAGAAGGATGTCTCTGCCACAGACTTTTCTAGATGAACGTCAGAGAAGCATCTCTGCCACAGGCCTTCTCTGATTGCAGATACGGAGGAGCCCCTCCTAAGTAAAGTTTTGCCTGAACCTTCTTCTTAACGTCGCCCAGGTACCAACTAAAAGAGGAGTCAATCCTTCAGTGTCTGGTAACCTCGATTCCCGGTGGTTCGTCGGAATCCTAGTGGACCGCCAGCCTCTCATTGGCGCTCCTCAGATGGACTCCCCACCGAACAGCCACACTTGCTTGGGATCTTCAAAAGTGAGAACCCAGTCGATCACTGGGTTCTCGTCCTGCTTGAATGTTCCAGGCCCACATGGCCCAGAAACCAGGAACACCGTGTGGCACACACGCCCCGGCCAGGTAGGCCATAACGCTAGGGGCGCGGTGATGTGGTCACCCTAAAGGTGGGGGCCACACTCGAAGAAGAACCCACTAAAATGGCGTCTGCCTCATAAGTACCCTCTCCCAGCATGCCCAGCGAGGAAACTCCCCCCTGATTGGCTGCTGGGAAAAGTACTCAAGTCCTAAATCCACTGCTGCCACCTGTCGCCCCGGGGTGGAACAACACCCCAGGCACGACAGAACGAGCCCACAGCACAGCCAGGCTGAAACAGAGACCCTATAAAACAATTAGAATTGAGACCACAGTCACTTACACTCTGATCATCCCTTAAATTTCAAATATCACCTGTACTTGGAAGTACACAGGCGCTACTACTCCTCTTACTGACCACCAACCCTCTTACTGACCACCAACCCTGATGCCGCGTACACACGGTCGTTTTTTGCGATGAAAAAAAAACGACGTTTTCTGTGAAGTAAAAAACAACGTTTTTGAAACGTCACTTTTCAAAGACAATTTTGCATACACACCATCGTTTTTTCACAAAAAGCAAGGTTACGTTCACCACTCTTTTCCATTAAAGCTCGCTTCATAACTAGCTTCTGGGCATGCGTTTTGAACGACGTTTTTTTGCTACACACGGTGACTTTTTGTGAAACAAAAAACGACGTTTTGAAAAACGACACAAAAAATTCATGTTGGAATTTTTTTTTGGTCGTTTTTTTTAAGACAAAAAACTACGTTTTGCCCACACACGATCAATTTAAATGACGTTTTAAAAAACGTCGTTTTTTTTTTCATCACAAAAAACGACCGCGTGTACGCGGCATGAGGCCATATTTATTCTCACTGATGCCAAGCCCAGGACATTTTCTGCCCCCGCTTGCCACAGTATGGCCCTTCTAAAGTCTGAAAGACACTTTCAGGTTCAGCTCTTCAGAGCAATGATGCCACCACCCAGTATACATGGGAGGGAGATGCAGATTTGAGTCAGTAGTAATAAAGTTTAAATAAAAAACGTAAAACTATATAAAAAAAATATTAAAAAAATGTAAAACATTAAAACCTACTCTACACATGAAGCTTGGACGTAGGAATGCAAATAGCACATTACATGGCACATTTTAGGTACCCACACACGTGCAATAAGTAAAATAAACATTTTAAGGCTATCTTTTAGGTTTAATTCTAAGCTGATAAGATGTAAAGTACAATTAAATGCAAAAGTTTTTTTTGGTTTTGACATTTTTGGATAAGTAAGCGAGGGTTATAACCCCTGTCAGCTTTTATTTTTTTTTGCCATCTGAGTCCTTTTGGGGAGATTTCCCTTTACTTCCTGTCCCATAGCCAAAACAGGAAGTGAAAGGTAATCATTCCAAAGTGAGAAAAGCCCATGATTCTGACCAGGGTCACGAAAGGTAGCCTACCCATTGAAGAATTTTCTCTCCTGTTCTGGTTTTGTTTTTTCTTTTAGGACCCTTTTGCACAGGCTTTTCGATCAGGTCCGCCTGTCAGTTTTTCAGGTGGACCTGATCGGAGCCTCCATTCACTCCTATGGAGCAGCAGATGTCAGCGGTGACATGTTTGCCAACACCCCTGCTGCTATGCGATCCTGTCCGTGACATCCAGACATATGGAGACCCTATTTTCTATCTGTCTGGCGGATTGGATGGGATCAGATGAAAGGTGACAGGTGGATCCGATATCATCCAATCACTCCATAGAGGAGAACGGGTCTCTGACAGGTCCGTCTATGCACAGTGAGTGGAGACAGACTTGTCATCCACCTGCTTAGCTGTGATTAGCGGATCGATCCCTGCTGAGTAAAGCGAAGTCTGGCGGGGAAATCCCCCGTGTGAAAGGACCCAAACTTTCTGTGATAATGGTAAACAGGTTAAGAAAAAAAAAGAGGGTGAGTCTCCCTAACGGGGGCACATATAGAAATCCCTCTTCACTTGTCTTTGTCTCTCTAAACTTCTCAAACAATGAATTAAAATAAATGTGCTTCTTGACAGTCAAACTCAATCCATGATGTGTGAGCGCCACCTACTGCTCAATTTAAGTTATCAGTTGTCCCATTATATGCTTCAGACGCTCTGTTATACAGTGCGGAAAATAAGTATTTGAACACCCTGCTATTTTGCAAGTTCTCCCACTTGGAAATCATGGAGGGGTCTGAAATTGTTATCGTAGGTGCATGTCCACTGTGAGAGACATAATCCAAAAAAAAAATTCCAGAAATAACAATGTATGATTTTTTAAACTATTTATTTGTATGATACAGCTGCAAAGAAGTATTTGAACACCTGAGAAAATCAATGTTAATATTTGGTACAGTCGCCTTTGTTTGCAATTACAGAGGTCAAACGTTTCTTGTAGTTTTTCACCAGGTTTGCACACACTGGAGGAGGGATTTTGGCCCACTCCTCCACACAGATCTTCTCTAGATCAGTCAGGTTTCTGGGCTGTCGCTGAGAAACACAGAGTTTGAGCTCCCTCCAAAGATTCTCTATTGGGTTTAGGTCTGGAGACTGGCTAGGCCACGCCAGAACCTTGATATGCTTCTTACAGAGCCACTCCTTGGTTATCCTGGCTGTGTGCTTCGGGTCATTGTCATGTTGGAAGACCCAGCCTCGACCCATCTTCAAAGCTCTAACTGAGGGAAGGAGGTTGTTGCCCAAAATCTCGCAATACATGGCCCCAGTCATCCTCTCCTTAATACAGTGCAGTCGCCCTGTCCCATGTGCAGAAAAACACCCCCAAAGCATGATGCTACCACCCCCATGCTTCACAGTAGGGATGGTGTTCTTGGGATGGTACTCATCATTCTTCTTCCTCCAAACACGGTTAGTGGAATTATGACCAAAAGGTTCTATTTTGGTCTCATCTGACCACATGACTTTCTCCCATGACTCCTCTGGATCATCCAAATGGTCATTGGCAAACTTAAGACGGGCCTTGACATGTGCTGGTTTAAGCAGGGGAACCTTCCGTGCCATGCATGATTTCAAACCATGACGTCTTAGGCCTCGTACACACGATCGGACATATCCGATGAAAACGGTCCGCGGACCATTTCCATCGGATATGTCCGATCGGGAGTTTGATCCGATGGCGTGTACACACCATCGGATCAAATTCCCCGCCGCCGGACGGCGCGGTGACGCGGCGGTGACGTTGACGCCGCCGCGTCATCGCCACGTCACCGCACCAGGAAGTAAAACACTTCCGTGCATGCGCCGAATCCATTCGGCGGCAGCGCGGCGGCGGTGGGGGACGACATGACTGCTGGTAAGTGTACTAACCAGCAGACATGTCGGGCGGACAGATTCCCACCGGATGGATTTCAAAGCATGCTTTGAAATCTATCGGGTGGAGAAATCTGTCCGCTAGCCCATACACACGAGCGGAGATGTCTGCTGAAACGGTCCATCGGACCGTTTTCAGCGGACATATCCCCTCGTGTGTACGCGGCCTTAGTGTATTACAAACAGTAACCTTGGAAATGGTGGTCCCAGCTCTTTTCAGGTCATTGACCAGCTCCTCCCGTGTAGTCCTGGGCTGATTTCTCACCTTTCTTAGGATCATTGAGACCCCACGAGGTGAGATTTTGCATGGAGCCCCAGTCCGAGGAAGATTGACAGTCATGTTTAGCTTCTTCCATTTTCTAATGATTGCTCCAACAGTGGACCTTTTTTTCACCAAGCGGCTTGGCAATTTCCCCGTAGCCCTTTCCAGCCTTGTGGAGGTGTACAATTTTGTCTCTAGTGTCTTTGGACAGCTCTTTGGTCTTGGCCATGTTAGTAGTTGGATTCTTACTGATTGTATGGGGTGGACAGGTGTCTTTATGCAGCTAATGACCTCAAACAGGTGCATCTAATTTAGGATAATAAATGGAGTGGAGGTGGACATTTTAAAGGCAGACTAACAGGTCTTTGAGGGTCAGAATTCTAGCTGATAGACAGGTGTTCAAATACTTCTTTGCAGCTGTATCATACAAATAAATAGTTAAAAAAATCATACATTGTGATTTCTGGATTTTTTTTTCCTGATTATGTCTCTCACAGTGGACATGCACCTACGATGACAATTTCAGACCTCTCCATGATTTCCAAGTGGGAGAACTTGCAAAATAGCAGGGTGTTCAAATACTTATTTTCCGCACTGAATATTATTAGTATTATTATACAGGATTTACTGTATATAGCGCCAACAGTTCATGCAGCACTTTATATATGCAGGTTAGAAGCGAACAGGTCAATGTTTATGCAACACAGATAGTTCTTTTGGGTACAGTACATGAGATCCCATATTCTATATGGTACTTTGTATATGCCAGTCACATAAGAAAACCATGTTATAGAACTTTTTTTGTTATTATGGTTAGGGGTTTCAGATACAGATTGTGATTATAATACAGGTCAATTAGGTGGGAAAAATATAACAATTATTTTAGTATAATTGTCATATACAAAAACTTAAAGCAGAAAAGGGGCCTTTTCAATACCTGTACAAACAGCAGTTATATACAGTTTCCCAAACATGTTAGTCTCTTTAACAAGTTATTAAGAAAAACAATAAAGACATTATTAGCAAGTGTCCAGGGTGGCCAACCATCTGTATTTTTATAGACAGATTGTAGAGAAAAAAAAAACTTGATTTCTCTTGTCCACAGACTTTTAAACTGTGCATGAAAATACCCCAGCTGGCTCCCTCCACTGCCCAGTGTCATAGCAATAAATATCACCCCAGCATTCTGAAGAGGAGAATTAAACAGGGACTTTCTTTAATGCTTCTCCCTGGTATTCTGGATGAGGAGTAGTTCAATTTTTGGCCACTAGATGTCTAGTGCTGTTCGGGCCCCCCTGTGTGTCTCGGCCCCCTACAGGAGAACTGGTGCCCCCCCCCCCCCTTATCAGCAGCCCTGTCTGCACTCCTTTGCCTTCAGGACACCTCTAACCGCTCCAATTACCCACTATCCTGAGTTAGTTCTTTCTAGCACCAACCACGGACCTCAGCCTTGCCTGACTGCAACACAACTTCAATGTATACAGAACAATCCTAGTTTGGATTCAATTCAAGTGTAGCTACCATTTTTTTAATAAAATCACTAGCAGGAGACATCAGTTATCTACAAAGCCTCTTGGTGCATAGGGGTAAGCACTGATGGGTGTGAAATGTGCAGCAAAATATACAGAATGTAACAGTAGGGAGTAGGGGTGAGCCGAACACCCAAACCCCCCTCCCCCGTTCGGTTTGCACCAGAACCTTCGAACGGACCGAACGTTCGGGCGAAATTTAGAACCCCATTGAAGTCTATGGCACTTGATTGTTCGATATAAAAAGTGCTCATTTTAAAGGTTAATATGCAAGTTATTGTTTGGGGACCCGGATCTTGCCCCAGGGAACATGTATCAATACAAAAAAAAGGTTTAAAACTGAAGTTTTTTCAGGAGCAGTGATTTTAATGATGCTTAAAGTGAAAAAAAATTGAAAAATTCCTTTAAATATCGTACTTGCTGGGTGTCTATAGTATGGAAAAAATGGGGGAGTCTCGCGCCAAAATAGGTTAGGGGGGGATAATACAATACAGTGCAATTAGTATGAGCTGCTCCCTAAATAATACAGAGTGCTGGATTATACGTTTGAACAAGTGGAATAAGGGGCGCTAACTAGTAATATATTTAGCATAAATTTCTATGCGACAATAATGTGAATAAAATATATGTCAAAATCGTGCCACAACAATATAACAACAAAGCATTAAATACAGCAAATGTGCAAATAGCGGTGGACAATGATTTGTCTACCCAGAGTCCATATATAATAAGATGTGCAGTAATATGCTAAATAGCAATTGTGATCTTATAAGGTGCTCCGTGCTAAATCTTCAAAATAATTAATTTGTTCCACCTTCACCAAAGGACCACCTCAAGTGGGGATAGATGGCTCCTTACCCGATGGTGTTGACCTATTAGTTGTAATAAGGTCAAGTGAGCTCAAGAATCAGCTACTTCCCATGGAAAACTCGATTTCAGTACAGGTTGATAACAGATCTCATAGAAAGAGAAAAACAGCTTCCATAGGGCCAGATTCAGGTAGATGGGAGCATCTTTGCTCCAGAGTAACGCTTCTCATTTACGTTACTCTGCCGAAATTTTAGCAGCAAGTGCTGTCATTCACGAAGCACTTGCTCCTAAAGTTGCGGCAGCGTAACGAAAATGAGCCGGCGGAATTCAAATTGGGCGGGTACGGGGCGTGTAGTATTTAAACTAAGCGCGATCCCGCCGCGAACGTACTGCGCATGCGTCGAGTGTCAAAGCATCCCCGTGCGCATGCTCCAAATTCTGTGAATGAACGTCAATGACGTCACATTCCCATTCATGATCTTTTTACGCAAGCGACGTGATTTTTTTTTTCCCGACGCGATGACGACGCCTATACCTAACATAGGATACTCCAACCCCATGTAGGTATATCTTTGCGCCGCGTATCGCTTCCGGAAACGTCGTACCGTCATTGCGTCGCGCCGGAATTCGCTCGTGAATTGCCGATTTCCGCTCATTAACATATTTTTTGAGCGAAAATCGGCGGGAACGCCCCCGGCGCCATTTTTAAGTTGAAGTAACGATGCGATGGCGAAACTCAGTTACGCTGATCGCATCGGAGCTTCAACCCGGCGTTTCTTGTTTTCTGGTTACAGAAAACAAAAACGCCGGCTCAAAGTGACAGTTAGGCTGGCGGATCACTGGATCCGCCAGCCTAACTGTTCCTGAATCTGGCCCATAGTGTAAAAAGTTTTAATATAGTATAAATGCTATGAATACAGTGCCGAGTGGCCTCTTACTTGAAGTGGTGTCCGTGATCCCGGCACTGAGGCTGTAGGTTTATAGGGATATGGAGAGAGATGATGTAGTATGCTGGTGAAGCTGGTGTCTATAGTATGCCTGTGAAGTGGAACATGTTTAGAACTGTCCCTGCACAAAATGACATTACTGTAAGAAAAAGTCATTTAAAACTGCTTGCGGCTTTAATGTAATGTCTGGTCCCTGCAATATGGATGAAAATCATTGAGAAAAATAGCATGGGTTTCCCCCCTCCCCCCAGGTCATTACCAGCCCCTTTGGCCCTATATAATTTGAACAGCAGTATGCAGACGGTGCAAACAAGACAGGGACTGTAGGTTTGTTGTTAAGTAGAATCTGTTTATAATTTTGAACTGGTACTTCTTTGAAGTGTATCTTCAGCCAAAAAATCTATTTTTAAGCTTTTTGGAAAACATAAAGAAGGGTTATCACCCCTGTAATATTTGTTTTGCTTTCTCTCCCAATGACAAGGATTGCTGATAAAGCATCAGTGGACAGGAGACACCTCTTACAGAAGAGAATTCCCCCTCCTAGGGGTAGATTTCCTCTCACTTCCTGTTGTCTCCTTCCGTTTGCAAGTAGGAGTCGTTTGTAAGTTGGATGTTTGAAAGTAGGGGCCTGCCGTATATACTCTGCAGAAATTTGGCCCTTAGGTGTTGGTGTTGCCACAATACTATAAGCCCTCACAGTTAGTCTTGGTGGGTGCTGGAAAGCTCTGCTGTGAACTATTATATCTAGGATTGTAATTACATGCCATTGTTGAACAGTAGGAGAAAAATTGGACCTTTGATGCTGGCGCTGGTTCCACAACACTGTAAGCCCTCAGTTACTCTTGCTGGGTGCAGGAATGGGCCCTGCTGTTAAATATTAGATCAAGAATTGAAATGACATGCCCCTGTTAAACAGGGTCAGAGAAAATTGGGCCTTAGGCACTGGTTCCACAACACAGCATCCCCTCACAGATACTCTAGTTGGAGCACACTAATAAAGACCTGCTGCAAAGTATTGCATCAAAAATTTTATTACACGCCCTGTTAAACAGGGGCAGAAAAATTGGGCCTTAACCACTGGTGGCGGTGCCCAGTCTTACAATGTCTTACAAGCTATCAGCATGATCATTGAGGAGGAAAAGGATAGTCACTCAGCATGACAGGATAGTCACTCAGCATCAGCATAGGCAGTCTTGAAGGGATCTGACATTACCAAAAAAATGATTCAGTTACATCAGCATCAGGTGCTTAGTAGCTGGTGGTGATCCAAGCCTGATTCATTTTTATGAAGGTCAGTCGATCGACTGAGTCGGTGGAGAGGCGCACCCTGTGATCGGTTACAAAGCCTCCAGCAGCACTGAATGTGCGTTCCGAAAGAACACTGGATGCAGGACAGGCCAGTAGCTTAATTGCATACTGTGCAAACTCTGGCCAGTGATCCATCTTCAAGACCCAGTAAGCCAGAGGATTTTCGGTGGGAAAGGTGTCCAAGTCTGATTGCCCTTAGGTATTCCCGCACCATGTAAAACAGACGCTGGCGATGGTTGCTGGAACCGGTCATACCTTAGGGCTGCGGACTAAAAAATTGTCTGAACGCATCGGTCAGAGGGCCACCTTCTCCACCACTCCTTCTGTGACTGACCGAAGACTCAGCAACATGTTGTCCAGGACCAGGATTTTGTAACCTTCCAGCCTCTGGGAACGCGTTGCACAGACCTTTTGGCAAGGCCTCCTGAAGATGTTTCATCTTCTGCTCCCTCTGCGCCGGCAAGATAAGGTCCGCAACCTTACCCTTGTAACATGGATCAAGGAGGGTTGCCAGCCAGTAATGATCCCTCTCCTTGATAGCACGAATACGAGGAACCTTCCGCAGGTTTTGCAGGATCAGGAAGGCCATACAGCGTTTGCTGAGGCATTCGATGCAGAGTCCTCTGGGTCACTGAGGATGACATGATCCTCAGCCACCTCGTCCCAGCCACGTGCAAGTCCATGGGTTTCTTGGGACTGTAATTGATCCCTTAAAGACTGCTGCTGATGCTGAGTGCTAGGCTCCACCTCCACGCTGACACAATTCTCGTCCTCTTCCTGTGTGATAGACGGGCAAGCAGGAACGCTATCTGGAAAAAGGGGGTCTTGAGAGGTAAGGAAGTCCTCCGCTTCCTCCCTCTGTTCTGCCTCAAGGGCCCTGTCCATTATTCCACGCAACGTGTGCTCCAACAGGTGGATAAAAGGGACAGAGTCATTGATGCATGCGCTGTCACTGCTCACCATCCTCGTGACCTCCTCAAATGGTGACAGGACAGTGCATAAATGTTATCTTATGTGACCATGTACACAGTCTCGTTTACAGTCGTTTTTAGGCAGTTGCTTTTAACAGCATTTCTTTGAATGCAAAAAAATTAGTTTAGATGCTGAGATTTCCACGTTTCAGACGACAAACGCAGCTACACGCCGGTATCGCATTTGCATTCATAGGTGTTTTCATTTTTTTTTTTAGCAAATTAAAGACATTTTTTTATTTTATTTTTAGAAAAGCTACTAAACGCAAACGCTGCTGAACGTGGCATGTAAACGCGGCAAAATGGGCGTTTTAAACATGGATTACTATCTGTCAAGTTTAATCATTTAGGAGCAGTTGTAAAAACGTCCCGTGTACATGGAGCCTAAACTTTCAAAAGTGTTTTACTGCCCAAAGCCTTTATCTAACTTTCAAATTATTCCATTAGTTATTTTAAAAAGTCAAGATAAAGGAATTTTTTTGGGGGTTAAACCAATTATTTTTTATACATTACTCCTCATGTCCCTGCACATTTCCTATACAGTGCCTTGAAAATGTATTCACACCCCTTGAAATTTTCCACATTTTGTCATGTTACAACCAAAAACATAAATGTGCTATTTTATTGGGATTTTATGTGATTGGCCAACACAATAGTGCATTTTATATACAACTATATACTGTAAATTAGACCAACATGAAGGACAAATGAGGAGGAAAAATGGACAGAGGAACTTTGTTCCAAATCAGGGACAGTTGGGAGCTATGTAAGAGCACAACAGAAGGATTAACGGACTATAGGCAGAGGCGGATCCAGGAGGAGGCAACAGGGCAATTGCCGCCCCCCCAAAAAAAAAATATCACACGGTGTCAGGAAAGGTTCCATCCGCTGGTGCTATTTATTATCTGGCTCTCAGTACTGCGTTTCAACAGCAGGCGTCTCCTGGCAGTTTGGAACTGTGTAACTATGTAACTATGTAACTATGGTGTTATATCACCTAGGACGCAGTACTGGTCTCCACCAGCGGATGGACCCTGGCAGTGTGGAGTGTACAGCCCTTGATGCGCTCAGGTGTGATGTGAACTTAATTACCACACCTCTACATATATTAAAAGGGTGATAAGCGCATATACATATACCACTGAGAATCTGTCATAAAAACAAAGAGCAAAGTGCAAACAAGTGCAAATGCATATATATATATAATATTAATATACAATAAATATCAAATAAATGGTTCCATCCGTGGTGTTGCAGCTGATTTTGTGAAATAGGTGATTTTCTTGAATAAAATGAGCTCACATTGCGCTTACCTTTATAAGGCAAGAAAAGAGCCTTAAAATATGTAGCACTTTGGTGGGTCTCCAGTAGATGTCCCTCTATCCTCTCTGTGGGATGGTGTAGTGGTCCTAGTTGGGGTCCAATGTTCCACGGTATGTGGATGGAGGTTAACCAGTGGTGCTCAAATAAGAAAGGATGGTGCCATAGTGAAGTATGTAAATAACAATTTAATAATAAAAGTAGCAACTTACATCAAAGTACAAACAAACAAGCAAACGATCGGATTACACGTCTACTTCCGGTTCCGGGTCTTACATGTTACGCTGCACCTCGCAGCTTCATCAGTGCGCAGTGAGTGCCCGGCCGTGAAGCTGAAAGCTGTCACGGCTGGGTGCCCACACTGAGGCCTCGTACACACGATCGGACATATCCGATGAAAACGGTCCGCGGACCATTTCCATCGGATATGTCCGATCGGGAGTTTGATCCGATGGCACACCATCGGATCAAATTCCCCGCCGCCGGACGGCGCGGTGACGCGGCGGTGACGTTGACGCCGCCACGTCACCGCCACGTCACCGCACCAGGAAGTTAAACACTTCCGCGCATGCGCCGAATCCATTCGGCGGCGGCGCGGCGGCGGTGGGGCACGACATGTCTGCTGGTAAGTGTACTAACCAGCAGACATGTCGGGCGGACAGATTCCACCGGATGGATTTCAAAGCATGCTTTGAAATCTGTCGGGTGGAGAAATCTGTCCGCTAGCCCATACACACGAGCGGAGATGTCTGCTGAAACGGTCCATCGGACCGTTTTCAGCGGACATATCCCCTCGTGTGTACGAGGCCTTAGAATGAAGACGCCGGCCGGAGAGGAGCGGAGATCCGGCCCGCGCGACGCTGGACCGTGGAGCAGGTGAGTGTCTGTTTATTAAAAGCCAGCAGCTACACTTTTTTGTAGCTGCCGACTTTTAATAAACAGTAAAAAAAAGCCTGGAACTCCCCTTTAACCCCTTCAGCTCCGGAAAGTCCCCCCTCCCCCCTTATGACCAAGCCATTTTTTTTAATACTGCGCTGTGTTACTTTAAATGACTGACAATTATGCGGTCGGGCGACGCTATACCCAAGTAAAATGTATGTCCTTTTTCCCCCACATATAGAGCTTTATTTTGGTGGTATTTGATCACCTCTGTGGTTTTTATTTTTTGCAACAGAAAAAGAGCGTCAATTTTGAAAAATAAAGCAAGATTGTTTGCTTTTTGCTATAAAAAAAATGTCTTCATCAATTTAGGCCAATATGTATTCTGCCACATATTTTTGGTAAAAAAAAAAAAATCACAATAAGCGTATATTGATTGGTTTGCGCAATAAAAAATCCGGCTTTGGCTATAGGTGTCTGACTGTCCCAGGCAGCTGGCTGGATTGGCTTGTTGGAGATAGATCTAGAAGGCTTGCCGAGTCCTTCCAGAGGAATATTAATGGGTCCTGGGAGAGGTCCGGGGTGACCAGGCCACAATGTCAGGTATGCCAGGTAGCAGCCAACACAGAGCAAGGCAGAAGGATGAGGAGGGAGAGTGGCACCACAAGGAGGCTACTGTATCAGGGTAGGCATGGGGGAATGCCTGGAGGCCCAGGTCCACAGGCAGCAAAGGGTGCAGAAATGTGTGTCCATGGAAGGAAGAGAGGGGAGAATTCACTCAGACTGTGTTCACTAACTTGAGGCTGGTCTCCAGAGGCTCAGATAGTGACATCATGTGCATTGCTTTAAAATTCCCGCTAATGCACCTTCACAGGTACAGCATTGGCTGCACACCAGGGATTGGGGGAGGAAGTGGAGCAGATCTGGCCTCCCTCTCTTTCATTCATACAAGATGTTAGAGGGGGTAGGTGAGTGGGAAGTTGTGGGACTGTGCTGGCGGGGCAGTCTCAACCCTTGCCAGCTGCAGCAAGGCGCATACCTGACAAGGGGGAATAGTGGAGTCAAGTGCCAGAACTTGTGCCAGCATTGGATTTAGCCCAGATTCACGAAACATCTGGATTTAATTGAAATTTCTGTATTTTCCCGTTGAATCCGGGACAGTTGGGAAGTATGGTTTACACTGTGTGAAGGCTGTGATTAGACACAGCCATCATGTGATTGAGAGGGCCAATCATAATGCCATGTCCTGATCTGTAATGTGGACACAGCCATCACAGGATCGCGCACTGCCCTGAGGCCGCATTGCAGCAAGTGTATGTTCTTAAAGGCCATACAGCTACGTCCACTGCTAATGGTGAAGCTCCCATCTGGCTGTTTATGTGCAGTGGCCAGGTGGGAAATGGTTTGAAGAATTTTGTGTAGCGCCGCACTCCTGTTGATAAGGCGCTGCTTTAAATTTAGTGGGGTCTGAGCTGTTATTTGGCTCAGACAAGAGTGATTAAGGGCAATTTAGCCTCTGTTCTCCTATATGTAGTGGAGACACAACAACCACAATCAGTTTGACCTCTAGTGACCAAAATATATAGGCGGGGCAAGATTATCCAGATTTTGATTGGCTAGCAGAAGGCGTGACTTCCCGCCCCCTTCTTAGTTCTTATTTAGTTTATCCTGTCACACCCACACAGCCTTCCGCCAATCAGCTGCTATAACCACGTAAATCCTTCTGTTTATTTTACCAGAATTCACTGCAAAATTCTATCGCCACCAGAATATTGTAAATATGGAGGCTTGGCGACTCTAACCTCCATCCCCCTCCGCTATTCTCCGCAGCTTCGCAGTTTACTAATCCCAAACCACACCCTTCGCACATGACGTTAAAGAGACCGATTTTGATTGGTTATAAGTCCTGCCCATCAGAGCATCAGACAGCATTGTTTGCGTGGATTGGTTGAGTAGCACGTCCGTCTTCTCGTATCCTGTTGCTTATTGGTCGGTAGTCACGTCACTCCGCTGAGGGCAGAGGCTGAGTGGTCGGATACGGGAAGGCTGGTCTCGTCGAGTTTCGGTAACGGGCCCGTTATGATTTAATGTCGTCGTAAGCTGGCAGGTGAGTTGTACGGCTTCCGGTACCGGCAGGGGAGGGTTAGCGGGCTGGAGAAGTTGGTGTGAAGCGGAGTTAGGGCGGGGCGGACTTTTGGGTGCTTCCGGTGGGGGTGGGCGGGACCGCTGTAAACAGGATGTTCCAGGTATTGATACTCCAAGGAGAGCAGAGGCTGCCTGGGGCCAAGAGCTGACACTCTACCTGGGGGGGGCGGCAGATAACACCCCCTGAGGGTATGGAAACTTACTGAACACCTGTGTGTGGGTGAGGGGAGGTCCCCTATGGATTGGATATCCCACAACTTTACACTACATAACAAACCTTTTCACTCTGCCAGGCCTACATATTTATTTTTTAATAACTTCAGGACCTCCCTTTGTACATATACTGTGGCAGGGTGCCCGCTCTGTGCCAGATTACCTACCTAGTACGTGATCCGTCACTTCTGGGTAGGCGACGCACAGCCCATCGGCCCGATACTGCGGATACGATGTCCGCCAGAACCTGCCGATTACACTGTGCGCAACCAGAATGTTAACGAGGCAGATCGCCGTTCTGTCAGTAGGGAAGGCATGGATCCTGTGTTCCCTGCAAAGCAGAAACACTGAATCCATGCCTTCTACTAGTAAAAGCACCTCCCCCACAGTGAGAAAGCACTGGTTGGCAACCCTTTGTTAACCCCTTCCCAGCCAGTGTCATTAGTACAGTGTATATTTTTAGCACTGATCGCTGTATTTCCCTTTCACACGGGTTGAATCTGTTTTGATGGATTCAGCTTGGATCTCTCAGTTTTATCCCCACTGAGCATGCGGATGACAGGTCCGTCCCTACTCAGTCTGAAGAGACGGACCTGCTAGAGTCCTGCTCTCTTCTATGGGAGAGCAAAAGAAAATGGGACAGGCTGACCATTCTCATCCAATACACTGGACAGATGGCGAATGTATCGTCACCTGTCTGTTTTCAGCGGATTTAGTCGGATTGCTGACATCCACCTCCTCATAGAGCAGTGCTCACCACCCCTGTCCTCAGGGCCCACTAACAAGCCAGGTTTGCAAGATAACAGAAATACATCGCAGGTGATATCATTTGTTGCTCAGTGATTGCAGTATTCTACTCTGCATCCCCCCAAGGTAATACACAAAACCTGGCCTGTTGGTGGGCCCTGAGGACTGAGTTGATGACCACTGCCATGGAGGACAACGGGTGGCCCAATCGAGTCTGCCTGGAAAACGGATAGGCGGACAAGATCTGTCCAATCGTGTGAAAGGGGCCTTAGTGTCACTGGTTCCCAAAAAGGCACTAAGCCTAGTATCACATTTATGTGGTTTGACATGTCAAATCGCATGCCAAACCAGTGTTGTGGAAATTTTGGCTATACGCTACATGTAATTCACGTCACTTTCAGCCTTTTAGTATAATGCATCTTGGTAAACCCCTGTTTCCCGTATAAGTAAACAGATGTAGTCACCGTCCTTGCATCCTTAGCTCCACAGCTCGACTAACAGACTGATCCTGGGAGCAATCTTTATTCATGTAACAATAGAGCTTGGTTGCTTCACAATCAGCCAATCAAGCACAGGCATACAGGAAGAGTTATACAAATCTCAACCAATGACTAGGGGAAATCTTATGGGCATGGTTGGGCAGGGGCAGTTTATATGATGTCCCTCCCCCTGTAGCTGCATGGCTGGTCTTGAAATCATGGACGCGTTCCCTATTCTGCATTGTTCAGAGAACAATGCATACCTGGATTATACTACTGTTCCTATGGATGGGAGATTATCTGCAGGGGCACGCTATGATTCTGCCATGTGCTGATCAGACACACAGAAAGACAAAAGTGCGCATCCCCCATAACTGATAATGCCTTTGCAGAGTGAACACATCCCCCCCCCCCCAACGATCGTGTGTGTGTATCGTGCAGGGGCCCTTCGCTGGCGGACATATTCCTACTCTGCAAACGCTTCTCTGCATCATCAAGGAGCTTTCCACTGCTAAAACCGGTCTCAACTGACGTCAGTCTGTCCCAGTCCACTCTTCAGAGCGTGGTGTGGTAGAAATAACACTGGGAGACACTGTGACAATGCATACTAAATACATCTTCATAAAATCACAACACCCGCGGCTATTGCCAACTTTGTGGCGTCGAGCCGATTCCCAAAAGTAGGACTACTTTTGGTGACTTCTGGGTGCGATTTGTATAGACCAGGGGTCCTCAAACTACGGCCCTCCAGCTGTTCAGGAACTACAATTCCCATCATGCTTAGTCATGTCTGTGAATGTCAGAGTTTTGCAATGCCTCATGGGATGTGTAGTTCTACAACAGCTGGAGGGCCGTAGTTTGAGGATCCCTGGTATAGACATTTGTGCAGAAACCCGCACAGATGTCTCTGAAATCACCCCCGAAGTCAGACTGACATGCGGGTATGGAATAATGCGAGTTCAGCTTTCAATCCCGTTGTCAGTGTGAACCAAGGCTTGGTGTTTAATCTGTCCACCGCAATATCGTAGTCTCACTATGTCGATGATCACCGTCATTACTAGTAAAGTGTGTGTGTGTGTGTGTGTATATATATATATTTCTCCCATAGTTTGTAGATGCTATAACTTTTGCAAAAAAACATTTAATATACCCTTATTAGGATCATGAATGCTGCTGGCAGATTACTCCTCACTATTGC
Source organism: Rana kukunoris (assembly GCA_029574335.1). Lineage (NCBI taxonomy): Eukaryota > Metazoa > Chordata > Amphibia > Anura > Ranidae > Rana > Rana kukunoris. The sequence goes on along the minus strand of CM056060.1, from coordinate 42,875,043 downwards.
ACCCAATTCGGGACTACTGCCCCCCTCTGCCAATCCCTCCACTGACTTCCCCCTACCCCACCGTATATAAAATTCAACATAGTAACCACAACATCGCCCCCAGCTACCTCGCCAACCTCATCTACAGATATTGCCCAAATCGTCCTCTCCACTCCTCCCAGGACCTCCTGCTCTCTAGCTCCCTTGTTACCGCCTCCTATGCTTACCTTCAGGGCCTCTCCAATCTTCTGGAACTCCCTATCCCAGTATGTCCGGTCACCTCCTACCCTGCTCGCCTTAAGGTGATCCTTGAAAACACTTTCACATGGGCTTTCCAATCAGGTCCACCTGTCAACTTTTCAGACTAACCTGATCGGATGCTCCATTCCCCCCCAATGGGGCAGAGGATGTCAGCCGTGACATTTTCGCTAACACCCGCTGCTATCCGATCCTGTCTGTGAAATACAGACGGATGGTGGTCCTCTTTTTCCATCCGTCTGGAGGATCCGATTGGATGAAAACAGACAGGCGGTCTGTTTTCATCCGATCTCCCCATAGAGGAGAGTGGGGCTTTGACAGGTCCGTCTCTGCACAATGAGCGGAGAGGAACATGTCATCTCCCTGCCCAGTGGGGAGCGATCCCCTGCTGAGCAAAGCAGAGTCCGCCAGGTGGCACCGCCCGTGTGATAGGGAAACTTATTTAGGGAAGCTTACCCCACCTCCACCTAAGAACTGTACCTGAGTCACCTCCATCAGATTATCCCCTACAGCCACTACCTTTTGCAGCACCCCCCCCCCCCTCCCTTTAGATTGTAAGCTCCATGAGCGGGGCCCTCCTATTCCTACTGTATTGAATTGTACTGTCCCCCTTTTATTGTAAAGCGTTGGCGCTATATAAATCCTGTATAATAATTATTTTATTAAAAATATGTCGCAGAATACAAAGTTGCCTAAGTTGATATAGAAATTTTTCATTTTTTTACTTAATTTTTGGATATGTTTTATAGCAGATCAAATACCACCAAAATAAAGCTCTATTTGTGAGAGAGAAAGGGTAACTTTTTTATTTTGGTACAGCGTCGCACGTGTGCAATTGTCAGTTCAACTAATGCAGTACCGTGTAGGAAAAAATGGCCTAGTCATAGATGCACCACATACAATAAATCTCCACAGCGATCTGAGCCAGAAGTTGGGGGGGGGGGGGGGGGGCCCTTTTGACATATCACAGGTCCCAGAAGACTATGGGACCATTCACAAGGCGCAGCACAGCAGGAAACCGGCTGTGAATAAGTGATTGAAGAATTGTGAGGGCAGCCCTGGATCTTGGGCAGGTAAGTGTCCTTATACTAAAACAGCAGCTACAGAATTTAAAGAGGAGCTCCAGAGTCGCGCCCCCCCCCCCCCCCCAGGTAGTAATACCTGTGGTCCAATGTCCAGGAGGTCCTTCTCTGGCTTCCTCCAGGGGCCAGTGATTTGTCAATGTGACCTCCACGCATGCCCAGGAGGGTGGTCATCCTTCTTTTTTTCTTTTTTTTTTTTTGAGCCTGCAAAACATTGCAACCATGATTGGTGGGTGATGTGTGCAATGCTCTGGCACCTGCAGACACTTCCTCCAGCTCAGGTGAATATTTGGACCTGTGAGAATAAGGCCTAAATATAGGTGTAATATGAAACGTGGTCAGAAAGGTGGAGTTAGCTGAAACATGCAGCAATAGACCTATGGTATATATTGGTTCCTTTTTTTTTTTTTTTTTTCTTGGTGTTCTGACATTGGGAGGCTTCCTGTCCTAGGTCAACAAAGCTCACTGACCAAAAATCTATGCAAGAGTAGAGCTGTCGCCCTAGGATTCTCACGTTTTATTTGGACTAGCACTCTAACCCAGAGTCCATAGACTACACCGGAGCATATCATCAGTAAGGCACCGTCACCTCTCACAGGATGCGGGTTGATGAGCAGGAAGTTTCTTGAAGATAAGAGCTGCACTCATACAGACTTTGAAACATGAAAGGTTAAAGTTCAGCTTAAAGAAGCTGTATTTGGTCTGTAAAAATAAATCCCCTCTTGATGGGTGTCCCACTTTTGGGGATTTGGCTGAGTTGTGTAAAGCTTAGGGTAATTAATTCCATCACTAGTGTAATCGCCAAACCTCCAGCACCGAGACTTGCAGGCTTACTCTCCCACCTTATCCATTCAGAACGGGATTTGTAGGCAAGGAATTCTGTGATTGGATGAGGGGTGATCTTGCCATTCATCCGTCCTCCTTTAGCCACATGATCAACATCAGCCTGAGGGGGTGGGGGGAAGTAAAGGGGGCCATTTTCGGGTCTGTGGCACTAGTCCCCACAGGCAGGAATGGCATCAGTGAGGGGGACTCGGGTGAGTAAAATGTGCTTCACCAGATATGAAAAATAATCACCTGGCAGAATGGGTTAGAGGAGTGGGATGGAGATGATATTTGTTAGGAGTTGGAATTTGAATAGGTGTTTATGGGTTGGTCCTGTGCTCTTCTGTGGCCGTGTGTTCTGTATAGTTGAGTATATAACTTTGCAGATTGCTTGTGCCTGGAGTGTCTCCTAATGTGGACAAAGGGTGGATTACATGACATTTAGAATTCTTGGCTAGTGGTTTCCAGGAAGTTTTTATAGCAGGAAGACAAGTCCAGTTGGCAAAGCAGCAAACTATAACCTAGTTAAAGGCTTTACAGTCACATGAACCCAGCCTCAAACTTTCACTGGTATATTTAAAGCGGTAGTAAACTCAAACAAAATTTAAATTTGGTACCCTGCAGGGTAATGTTATAATGTGCTAGTATATACCACAGTGGCGCGCTGTCACTAAGCACAGGGCTTCCATCTTCACCTGGTTTTCCTTCAAGGTTTGCGTGCTCTGGCCGTTTTGAATGGCCAGGCCTCAAACATGTCACTTCCGTGAATGCGCTTGGGAGTCACAATCGTGGCACAGCGCTCTGAATGTACAGTGGAACCTCGGATTACACGCATAATCCATTCCAGGAGAATACTCGCATATCAAAGCGAGTTTTCCTATTGAAGTCGATGGAAACGAAAATAATTTGTTCCACATTGACTTCAATGGCATGCAATACTGCATGCGGCCAGAGGTGGGGGGCGCCAGAGAGTCTCAGAAACGGCCCAAGGACAGCTCGGGAACTGAGTATTTCCAAATATTTTCGGGGATTTACGATCGGCTGCGTTTGTCGCCGTTTGGCTCCGGCGTCCCCCCACCTCAGGCCACACACAGTACTGCACACTGCTTTGGCCTTTTTTTAAATGCAGTATTAATATCGCGAAATGCTTGTTAGCTGCGTTACTCGCAATCCGAGGTTCCACTGTACAGCACGAGAGTCCTTTCACACTGGAGTGGTGCACTGGCAGGACGTGGAAAAGTCCTGCAAGTAGCTTCATTGAGGCGCTTTAGGAGCCGTGTACACACCGCTCCTAAAGCGCCCCTGCCCATTGAAATCAATGAGCAGCATCGGCAAAGCGCCGCTGCAGCCGGTGCTTTAAACACTTTTTGGCCGCTAGCTAGGGTTAAAAGTGCCTTGCTAGCGACCGAAAAGTGATGCTAAAGCGCAGCTAAAAATAGCAACGCTTTACCGCCGACGCCTGGGTGCTGCGAGTGTGAAGGCGGGTCGCAAGGGATGCTGGTTGGAGAAGATTTTTTTTTACCTTCATGCATAGATTATAAGAAGGTAAAAAACCGCCTGCCTTTTAGAACCACTTTAAGGAAAGCTATGCTAAGAGAGTCTTGGTCTGCTTTTGCAAAACTCCTCTGAAAATGCTATTTACCTGGCTGTCATACTGATCCAAAATCTTCAATGTTTCTGTAGTAAGAACATCAAGGACTTCTGACTTCACTTGCTGCAAGTTTGAGTACCTAACAACGATTAAAGTATAGCATTTTTAGAAGGTTAACAATGGCAGCAATACATATTTATCCCCTAGGATTCCTTCCAAAGGTCCATCCAGTGTAGCCAAGTAATGTGAGTTGCTTTATTTGTTTAGCAATTATGGGAATTGTTCAGTTAGAGGGGCAATCTTGGAAATGTTAATTGTGCTTTTTACCCCCTGTTGAGGAGAAGAGAAAAAAGCTGATTTCTGACACAGGGTAAAATATACATGCAATATGTCAAATTATGACTTCTCTCCCTCACTGGGACACTGATGACAATATTTTGATGTACAGCAGTGCATGGATTTGGGGGTTATTGCAGTTTTATACTTGCCTAGGTGGATCTGCATTTGTCCTCTGGCGTCTCTGCACTGAGAGCCTAGCCACCGAACACCGCCAATGGCTCGGTTCTCTCGACTCCCCGAGCAAAGAGCTGCTGCCTGTCAAGTCGGCAGCTCTCTGTTCCTCCACACTCACTGCAGCGCTGAGCTGCGTAGGGGCAGGGAGCTGAGATGGGCATTGGTCCAGGCACCTGGCAGATCCAGACTCCCAGTCGGGATGATGCAGTGCCTGGACTTATATTGACGACATCAGCAGAGAGTGGAGTTCAGCCTGCTCTCTGCTGAAACCGGGTCATAGGAGTGAAAAAACAAATTGCCGTGACCCATAGAAGTACAGCCAAATGTGCTCAGGCTGGACTTCTCCTTTAATTGTTTACTTGTACAAAAAAAAAGAATGCGCATGTAAATACAGTGGTTGAATAAATGATGAAATGCCCCCCATTTAGTGTTTAGATCTACTTTAGGATCACTCTGCAAAATTTGATGGGTGAAAGTACTGGACTAGTGATTTATTTGGGCTATAGTGTTGGAGTCATTGGTTGCTTTAGTCAGCTGATGTGTTTGTACAACAATTAAAGTCTCTGGAATATAACTTTATTTATTTTTTCTTGATTTACATAGATTCAGTATGTAAGATGACCTTGTGAAGAAGATAATGAGATGAGCCTGCAGAAAGACTGTATTTACTCACCCACATCTTGAGAATACAGCAAAGGTAAATATTCAGAGGAAAATAAATATATAATATATATAATATATTTTTTTCTAATTACATGCCTTTTAGAGGGTTACAAAGCTGTATGTCATCTTTGTTTTATTTAGTATAAGAGCCAGATCACACTCGATGAGGTGCGAATTTTCTGCAAAATCCGCACCACATCCAAATCGCAACCTGTTCATGCGGGAGTGTATGTTAACAACACCCTGCAATCAGTTTGCAAAACACAGCGCGATCTTCAGAATAGGATCGCATGGTTATGAACGCCCATGCAATCCAATGCTGGTGCGGACAAAAAAGGGTTCTGCACGAGTTTGGTCCGAATGCGGTGCAAATTTAGCCATACATTTTGTATGGCTGAATTTGCATCGCACAGACATCGCATGTGATCTGCACAGAAATGCGGTGCGAATCACATGCAATGTCTGTCATCGCACTAGTGTGAACCAGCCCTGAAACTCGACCTGTACTTTATTTTTTTCCTCATTGGATGCTTTTGGAGTAAAGCCCCTTTCACAGGGGAAGATCAGTAATGATCCACCTCCGTATTGATCCCCGCTGAGTCGGCAGGTGACAGGATGGTCTCCGCAGACTGTGCAGGGACCGCCCTGTCTTTTCTTTGCTCTCCCCGTCTGCAAAATCGTATCTTTGCGGAGGCGGGTGATTACGGGTGTCAGCGGATGTTCATCTGCTGACACCTGCAATCACTTAGGGACCATTGTATGTCCCTTTTTTCATCTGCAAACAGATGGATCAAAAAGCGGACATATGGTCCGTACGTGTGAAAGGGGCCTTAAAGTAAAGATCTAAAGCCAAAATGTGTTATTGATTTTTGGACAATGTAGGGATTGGTAAAGCCTGTCCACATTTATCTATATTGGCAATTTGTCTCATTGTAGACATTTTCACTTTTTTTTTCTGCAGACCCCACAGGAAGTAAGAGAAAATTGCTACAAAGTATGGGAAATCCCCGTTGTAGTTGTTGTTGGAACAAGTGTCCCCATTAGATGATCCTCCGTGAACACAGACTGCCAACCACTCCCACAGCTAATCCTGAGCACTCGCATGTAATTGCTCCTGATAAATCACCTGTGAGGGATTGGCCCTTGTTGCAGACAGGGACAATCACTCGCAGGTGATTGCTGGATTAAGTCCAGGGTCAATCACTCGCAGGTGATCAATTGCTATTACATGTGAGCGGCCATGATTAGCTGCTGTGGGCCTGCCTTCCAGCCATTTCATTGGTTCCATTTGAAAATGTGGGAAACATGGGCAGCATTAAAAACCTGATGGGAGCTTCTGAAATCTTTCCAAAGTGCGAGGGTAGTTTTGGCTTTAAGTACACATGAAATTACCAGACAATTTTTGGGGTGCGAACCTCTGGGGCATTTGCCTTTCATTAAAAATGTATTTTAATTTTTATTCTTTTTTTCAAGGCTGTGTAGCATGAAGTGGCTCACAGCAGGGGTCCGGTGCGTCCCTGTTCACCGTTTTAGGTCCGTTTTTAGCCCGAATTTGTGCCTGAATTCAGACCTGAAACGGACCAGAAGATGCACAGGACTCCTGTGCAAATCGCACCAGAGCCATTCTGGAGATGTGTGAACCAACTTCATAGAGAGCCGGTCACAGTCTCCTGACATGCAAATTGGATGTGGAGAAACCCTCATCCAATTTACAATAGTGTGAACTCGGCCTTAATGTTTGGTTGCAACAGCACTGCATCTATAGTCAAACCTATCACTTTTCAGTAGACTGATCCTCTAACTGGCGATATGCATGCTGTTTTAGTGCAGGTGTGTAATGTGGACTCTTTATGAGATCAGTGTCGCTAGCACTTTGAGGATCGGTCTGCTGCTCCCTATTTTATTTTATTTTTTTATAGACCCCAATAAAGAGATTACCCTCTCCTAAACCTACTAATAAATGTTAAGTCTTGCTTAAAGCTATATTCGTATGGCCAATTTTGCTTTTGCCATGTGTGAGTGGCTAGCTGCGGCCACCGAGCATGTACGCTTTACTGACAGGTCAACAGAGAGCAGTGATTGTTGCTTGGGGGTACACGAAGTATAGAAGAGAAAATAGATTGAGTACTCCTTTGCCATCCCTTTCTCTATGCTAATTGATGGACACTGCACCTACCTCTGTGATTGCATTTGTGTTGTCTATAGTGCTCATTACAGTAGGCTATACCACGCTGCCTATAGAAGATATGGGGCTTCGCCATCAGCAGGGGCCGTCTCTAGGGGGTGCTTTTGTTTTTGTACTTGGTGTTCTACTCCCAGAATTGGCAATCTAACCCTGCAGTCAAGATTGGGTAGAAGACTGTGTCCTTCAGTGAACACATAGGAAGGAAATAAAAAATAAAAAGGTGATTTTTAAACTTCTCTACTGCAGAGTCCTTGGTCCCCCTCAAATGCAGAAAGCCTGATGTGTGTCAATAGCAGTACTAAGACATTTCTCACTGAATAAGTTCCAGGTTGAATATACCCTGCGAGCAATGGAGGAGCTCAACCCAAACAAAAAATAAATAAAAAATTGTCAGATTTTAAATGCTGTCTGGTCCATGATTTGTTACCTAGACCAGAAGTGAAGGGAATTATGCCTTGTGGAGACTGCAGGAAAATGCAGATGGAGCTTCTAAGGGCCCTTTCACACGTGCGGACGAACGGTCCGCTTTTTCTAAGTCCGTAAACGGACTTAGAATGGGGCCCTATGGGAGCGGATCCGTTAGCGGATGATGCATCCGCTAACGTCCGCCTACGATCCGCATCCGTCTGGATCCATTTTGCGGACGGAAGAAAACCCTATTTTTCTTCCATCCGGTGGATCGGATGAAAACTGACAGACGGTCCGTTTTCATCCGATTCCCCATAGGGGATAGCGGAGGAGAGACAGGGCAGTCCCTGCACAGTGTGCGGGGACCGCCCTGTCCGCCTAACAGCTGAGCGGGACCCCCCACTAAGCCGACGGACACACACGGAGCGGACCGAAAAACGATCCACACCATGTGAAAGGGGCCTAAACCTTCTTATATATAATATTTTTATTTTTTTCTGCAACTTGTGTCACCAGTAAGGTTTTCTCCCACTTCTGTCTGACACCTATCATGTATACAGAAAGTAAGGCAAGATCTGCCAAATGGGTTAATGATGCAACTTTTGGTATCGCTGTTTACATGCTTGAATAGTTTATTTTTAAACTGATAAAAAAGATATATCCTTTATTTTTTGTGTTTTTGAGTTAAGATTTTTATTTTCTTTCTCACTTATAATACCCTCCATAAAGACCGTAATGTAACTTTGCTTTCAGGTCAGCATGACGGCAACCGCTGCAGTAAGTCCCAGTGAATACCTACAACCAGCTGCCTCGACTTCCCAGGTTTGTTGATTTTGTAGAAGTGATGGTCATACAATGAAATCAATAGTATTCTCGGCATATGGTGTAGACAGTGCATATCAAACAGTAAACAGGATTTTTTCTGCGGTTTCAAAAACCTTTTTGCCTGCTTGATTTTAAGATTTGAGAAATGTATTTAATTAGATTGGTGCCTACTTCAACCAACGCTGAGACTCGTAAAATGACACCTAAACTGAAAATGCTGTCACACTCTTTGTGCACCTCTGTGGTTGTGATCACAATATTAGCAGATATATTTTGAGGTATTGGTCAGCTCAGTAATTGTGAGCTTTCCAGCAGTGATCTGACGTTGACAGAAGTCTTCTGGGACACATGACAGGTTCTAGAAGACTTCTAGGCCAGTCGCAGAATGCAGCGCCGCTCATGCATGTACACCCAGCTGTAAAGCTGCAAGTTGTCACAGCCGGCTGCCTATTGTAAAGATGCCGGTGAGGGAGGGCATTTGGCTGGGGTGAGCACAACACTGGATCATAGGACAGGTGAGTGACTGTTTATTCATTTCCAGGTGCATTTTGCATTTGTTTTCAATACGCATTTTTGATTCATTGAAGTCTATGGAACCAAAAACCAGAAAGAAGTCATAAAATGCACAGATGTGAACTACATTTATAGGAAATAATTTTAAATGGAATGTAGTGTGTTACTGAAAAACTGAAAATTCACAAAAAAATGTGGGTGAACAAGGCCTTAAAAGGGTTGTAAACCCTTGCAGTTTTTCACCGTAATGCATTGTATGCATTAAAGTGGAGTTCCACCCAGGAAAAAATCTTTTGCCCAAAAATCCCCCCCAAAAAATTGAAGAAAAAAAATTATACTCACCCGAAATACCTGTTGCTATGCGGAAGTTCGTAATCTGCCTCTTCCGTAGCCGCAGTCTATCTTCTTCTAGTGAATGGGGCGCACTGATTTCTGGGAACTGTGTTTTTTTACCAGAGAGCAGCCACCCTTTCACAAGTCGGCGCGAGACTAGCGCATGCGCAGTAGGAAACGTGCAGTAAAGCCGTAAGGCTTCACTGCCTGTTTCTCTTAGTGTGAATGGCGGCGCGGGACCTGCTCCGATCGAGGGATCGACATCGGGGGGGCCATCAGCGCGGGCGAGTAGGACAGGTAAGTGTCCTTATTAAAAGTCAGCAGCTACACTGCCTGCTCTGGCTGGGGGGGCCTGTCTCCCAGCGCGAAAAGACTCCCCAGACTTTAGCGTATATGTGTCTAGTGACCTCTTTACGACTAGCCAAAAGGGTGTCTATAACCTTCTCCGAGCAGCTCCTCTGCCGCAGATTCCACCTCTCAAGCACCAGGCAGCCAGTCTGAAGAAGCCGGGCTCTGGATGCGAGATCGGTCCCTGCCGCAGAAGGTCCGCCCGGACCGGGAGGGGAAGGGGGGGGGGGGAGAACCGACCAACGTTCCAGGGTTGGGAACCAGGTCCTCTTGGGCCACCAGGGGGCGATCAAAATCAGCCTGGCTTCTGAAAGACTCAATTTCTGCAGAACCCTTGGAATCAGGCTCAGGGGAGGAAAGGCATAGGCCAGGCAAAACTTCCAGGTCTGAGCCAACGCATCCACAGCTACACTGTTAGTAGCTGCTGACTTTAAAAAAATACTAATTTGCGGGTGGAATCCTGCTTTAAGTTAAACCTTCTGTGCTGCAGCAGTCACCGATTCCCCCCTTAGGCTGGATTCACACCTAAGCGCTGCGTAAATATAAATCCTGAATAATAAAAATTTGCATTTTGCAGATTTGCACTACAGTCCATTTAACATGGTTTCCTATGGAACACGTTCTGTAGTGCAAATATGCAAAAGCGCTAAAACTGCAAAGATGTGAATCCAGCCTTATACTTACACGGGCCTCATAATTCCCATGACAGGAACAAGCACATCAGCTCCGGCCAGTGTCTCGTGTCCCGTTGTGATTGATAGCAGAGCATCCATTTGTCTCCTGCTGCTGTAAATTAATTCTGATGAACAGGGGGGTGGAGCCGAGTCCTGCTGTCTGTGTCTATGGAAGCAGCAGCAGGACACAGGAGCATACCCTCATGGGTTACCCGTCAGAGAATGACTGGGGCCACTCTGTGCAAAACCAACTGCACAGCGGAGTATGACGTGTGTGTTTGTGTGGTGTTTTAACTGAACCTTTACAACCCCTTTTAAGAGATTAGTTCTCCGCTTTAATTGAACAAGCTGAAATTAGAATCTGATTGGTTACCATGCACAGCTTCTCCAGTTTTAGGAAATAAAGCCCAGTGTATTTTTAGCTTTGATTTCCCAATGATGTTGGGTCAGCCCGGCATACTTCATTTCTGACAGATTACAAAGTCCGCTCCATCTCTGCAATTCATGCACATTTCTCCATATTTTTTATCTTTAACCAGGCTGCAATTAGGAAGGGGGGGGGGGGGGGGAGGCTATAGTGCCCTTCCAAAGAAAATGAATAAGCTATTGCGCTGACTAGAAAGAACACCTCTGTCATTTAGTAGGGCACATAAGAGGGCCAGGAGAGTGGTGGGGAACACCAGGTGAATTGGATGCAGCTCCCCTCAGATTAGGTCTTGAGATCCTAATGAACATATAAAAACAAACACACGAGGGCGCCTCCATCTAGGTGTAGTTGTTTATTAAAAAGAAAGGGACAATTTAAAAAAAACACTCGCTAGTTAAAGTGACACTAAAGGTTCAGTTTATTTAAAAAAAAAAAAATGCCATACTTGCCTCCCACTGTGCAGTTTGTTTTGCACAGAGTGGCCCCAATCGTCCTATTTTGGGGTCACACGGCGGCTGTTCCCTGTAATAGATAACCCCCTCTGGGGAGCTCTCCCGACGGGGTTACCTTGCAGGTGCGCTCTCATGTCATACACTCAGCCCTGGCGCCCACATCATTGGATTTGATTGACAGCCGTGGGAGCCAATGGCTGCGCTGCTCTCAATCTATCCAATGAAGAGCCGAGAAGCCGTGGAGAGAGCGACGCGGGATCGTGTCCACAGAAATTCGGGGCTCAGGTAAGTAAAACAGAGGGGCCGGACACTGCAAGGTGTTTTTTCACCCTAATGCATTAAGGTGAAAAAACACAAAGGTTTACAATCCCTTTTAAGTGTGTGTGATATATACACAAAGTGGGTACGGAAAGTATTCAGACCCCCTTACATTTTTCACTCTTTATTATATTGCAGCCATTTGCCAATATCATTTAAAGTGGAGGTCTTGCCCCTTCACGTCACCACCACATTAACAAGGGGGCCTCCAGATCCCGGCCCCCCACCCTATGTGAATATGTATAGGGTACATCGTACCCATTCACCTGGGGGGAAAAGTGTCAAGGAAAAAAACACTACGCAGGTTTTTAAAGTAATTTTTAGGCAGCTTTGGGGGTCTTCTTCCGACTCCGGGGGGTCTCTTCTGACTCTCCGCTCTCTTCTCTGCGCTCTCTGGTGCTTTCTGCCTGGCCCCTCCAGTATCTTCTTGCAGCTCTTTTACTAGTGGGGGGGCCCGGTCTTCACCACCGTCTTCTCCCCTCTTTCTTCTGTCCCGATGTTGACTCGACAAGCTCTCCCGCTGTAATGCCGTGTGAGCGGTGCGCAACCATTTATATAGGCATGGGGCGTGGTCGCACCCGGTGACCCCGTCCGTATGATGTCACAGTCCCATCATGCACCGGGACTGTGACGTCATACGGGCTGGAGACCCCCCCGCAGTCGGAAGAATACCTCCGGAGCTGCCTAATACTTAAATTACTTTAAAAACCTGTGTAGCGTGTGTTTTTTATTTTTTTCTTCTTGACACTTTTCCCCCAGGCGAATGGGTAGGGGGTGGGGGGCCGGTATCTGGGAATCCCAGATTCCGATGAGCCTGCAGACCCCGACAACCAATGGCCAGGGTTGTCATCAACATGGGATAGGGTGCTTTGGGGTGGGGGAGCCGTAGGGCTTACCACTGCCACAAAGCACTCCCCCCCCCCCCCCCCCTCATGCGGCCTGGTATGGCTCAGGATGGGGGGGGGGGGCTTGCTCGTTTCCACCTCTTTTCCTGACCGGCCGTGCTGAGTGCTCGGATAAGGTTCTGCTTTGGATTTTGGGGGGGGGGACCCCCCCCATGCGTTTTTTCCGGGGTAGGGGGTTCCCCTTTAAACTCATACCAGACCCAAGGGCCTGGTATGCTCTTGAAGGGGGAACCCATGCCGTTTTTTTTTTTTTTTTTTTTTTTATTATTTGGCGTGGAGTTCCCCCTCAAGATCAGCAGAGTACAAGTAGCATGCAAGACAACGTTCCGACTTTGATCCGACTTCAATGATATTCAATGGAGTGAAATAGGATCAAAGTCGGACCAAAGTACTACAGGGAGCATTTACAAAGTCGGTCCGACATGTGTCGGACCAGTTAAGACGGCTCCCATAGGGAAACATTGATTTTCATGCGACATGAGCTCCCAATGTCAGAGCGTTTGCTGGACCAGTGTGAACCCGGCCTGAGCTGTAAGGTCTTCTATAGACAGGTGTGTGGCTTTCCTAATCACATCCAATCAGTATAATCAAACACAGCTGGACTCAAATGAAGGTGCAGAACCATCTCAGGGAGGATCAGAAGAAATGGGCGGCACCTGAGTTATATATATGAGTGTCACAGCAAAGGGTCTGAATACTTAGGGCCGTGTGATATTTCAGTTTTTCTTTTTGAATAAATGTCAACAATTCTGTGTTTTTTTTCTGTCAATATGGGGTGCTGTGTGTACAATAATAAGGGGGGGGGGGAATGAACAGAGTGAAAAATGTAAGGGGGTCTAAATACTTCAGTACCCACTCTGTGTGTATTTGTGCTGCTACTGTCTTCTTTGGCATGACCACGTGATGCCAGCCCTGCCTACTTGATTTATGATGGATTAAAAGAACACAGACCTCTTCATCTCCATAACCTCTCCTTGTGCACAGACAGAGTGTGAAGTTGTCAGCTTACTATATTTTTGGCAAAAATTACAGTGCTTTCCTGCGCTTTCAAACGGACATGATGTAACTCTTTCAATGGAATTTGTAACTAACTATATACTATTTTGCTTCCTTCCAGGACACACAGCCTTCTCCCTTGGCTCTCCTTGCAGCCACATGCAGTAAGATTGGACCCCCTGCAGTGGAATCGGCTGAGACTCCTCCTGTACAATCACGACCAGCCCGAAAAAGACTCATACCTATAAAGCCTGCACCATTGCCAGCGAGTCCAGGGAAGACTGCCTTGGGCATTTTCTCTGCTAAAGGAAATGTCATCCAGATTCCACAGCTCAGCTCTGCTAATGGGCAGCTCTTCTTCACCATCCAGAACCCTGTGAGCAAAGCTGGCCATTACCAAAATGTGCAAACCACCAACCCAGGAATTCCACAGAATATGGGAACTCAGTTCCAGATTGTCAGCTCCACTGATGGTGGGGCAACTCTTCAGCTTGCTCCCGTCTCCAACTCCACCAAACACGTACCCATAAAGCCTGCTCCTCCACAAAAGCCCAACAACATAATGAAAGTGACTGGAACTTCTGGCAACAGCCTGACATTGGCATTGCCTCTTAATAGTCTACAAGACTGTTCCAATGAAGCAAGCTCTCAGCTTCTCCCAAGCAAACAGTGCAAAAAGGCACGCAAGAAACAATTTCAATCAGCACTAACGCCTAGCTCCCCGTCCCAGGAGCAGGTAGAGACTGTTGTGATAGAGACAACAGCAGACAACATCCTGCAAGCGGGTAACAATTTGGTGATTGTCCAGAGCCCAGGCACAGGGCAGCCGACCGTACTTCAGCTGGTACAGCCCAAGACGGACAATCAGATGGTGCAAATACCCCAACAGGCACTGAGGGTGGTCCAAGCAGCATCAGCCACCCTGCCAGCCGTGCCACAAAAAGCAGTACAAAATGTCCATAATACCGAGATTGTACCCACACAGGTACTAATACATACAAATGATGGCATACTGTATTGAGATTTAATTTCTCCCCAGTTGCTTGTTCTTGGGGGGGGGGGCAGAAGAGTATATACTGACATATTTTGGCAAGCAGTAGGGTGTCCTTTTTTGCTCTCTTGTCAACCATTTCCTTGTAGAAAAATGTAATCAATTGATCTGATCTTTTTTTTTTTTTTTGGTTTGGTCGATCCTTCCTATTTCATTGACTGACTGACTAATTCATGCACCTAAACTTTGGAGTTTTGGCTTTTTGGTGTTGAGTGTTTTTTAGCAGTGCATCTGACAACCTGGATGTTTTTCGTATGATAGGATTGTGACAATGGACTTGGTATTAGACAAGTTCTTCTATATCCTTCACCTTACTTGTGGCAGTGCCAAAAGTAGACCTCCTCTGCAGTGGCGGTGCGTCTATATAGGGCCCCCTCTCGCTCCTGCGCCGCCACTGAAAAACAATACATAGATTCATGCATTGCATGAATCTATGTATTGTCGCCGCTGCTAACTATTCAGATGGCCGGCCCCCTGGTGAGCGCCGGCCATCTGAATAATGACAGCTGGTTGGCTGTGGAAGTGTCTATAGGCTTTCCAATTACAGCCTGAGGGCTATAATCGGCTTCCAAATAGTTAACCAAGGAACGCACAACCCCGTTACTGGTAACCTGATTGGCTGAAGCGACATAGAGGGCGGGACTACTTCGAGGGATCGTGGAGGAGGATCCGAGGGTGGTTGACCAAGAAAGGTAAGTGCCAGGCAGAGGGGGGGGGGACAAACTGGCATCTTTTTGGGAGCAAACTGGTGGCAATTGATGGGCACAGCGGCTGCGTTTTTGGCATGGCACAGTGGCTGCATTTGGCATGGCACAATGGCAACAATTGATGGGCACAGTGGCTGCGGTTGCTGGCACAGTGGCTGCGTTTGATGGCACAGTGGCTGCATTTGATGGCACAGTGGCTGCATTTGATGGCATGGCACAGTGGCTGTGTGTCATGGGCACAGTGAGGCTGCAATTGATGATTTATTTTATTTTTTTTGTTTGTTTGTGCCCCCCCAAAAATTTGAGCACCAGCCGTCACTGCTCCTTTGCAACTCAAAGTATGTAAGCACTAAAAGAATTTAAAGCGTCGCTTATGGGGATTTTTAAGTACCAACGTTTTTTGCGCCATTCCACAAACGTGTGCAATTTGAAGCGTGACATGTTGGGTATCTATTCGTCGTAATTTCATCTTTCACATTTTATGCAAAAAAAATTGGGCTAATTTTATTTTATTGTTTTCAAAAAAAAAAAATTCAAAAAATTGCTGCGCAAATACAGTGTGAGATAAAAAGTTGCAATGACCACCATTGTATTCTCTAGGGTCTCTGCTAAAAAACAACATGTATAGTGTTTGGAGGATCTATGTAATTTTCTAGCAAAAAATTATGATTTTTACATGTAGAAGCGACGTGTCAGAATTAGCCTGGGCTGGAAGTGGTTAAAAGTGTAGACTAGTCTGTGGTCACTGTAGCCAATCAGACTTTTTCAAGTCATCTTTACTATTCCAATTAGAACTTGTATTCTTCAGGAAAGCTAAAAACACATCCTTTCACCAGAATACTTTGTGATGCTCTTTTATATACCCCCAATCCCTTGGCACAGAATCCAGATGTGTTAACTAGTGTTGCAACGGATCGCCACTAAACGTGTCACCCTGTTCAGATCGGCACACCATGCGATCCGCGGAGCGCTCCTCAGCCATAGGAAAGGCCCCGGCTTTGGCCTAGCTCCAGAGCGGCGGCCATCTTGGTACACCCAGCAGCGGCGGTCTCTTCAGGAAGTGGCATTTCGTCACCGCCATCTTGCTCCACCCCACACTTCTGCACAGTAATGATAGTGAGAAGGGGGCAAGCGGACATCTTGTTACACCCAACAGAGTTTTACATTTCAGTTATTTTCAACACAAAACGGAGCTTATGTGCTTATATACAGTATTTGGAAATCCAACGGACTGTTAAACTTTAAAAGCAGCAGCAAACCTTGCATGCTTGCTAATGTGAGCTGTTCTGTCACATTAGCAAGCATGTAGAGTCACCAGGTTTGCTGCGGCTTTTAACATTTAACATGTAAACAGTCCGTTGGATTTCCAAATACTGTATATAAGCACATAAGCTCCGTTTTTTGTGTTGAAAATAACTGTGAAATCTAAAACTCCGGTGGGTGTAACAAGATTTGTCTTTTGTGTGTTTTTTTTGCTGCACCCATCATTCAGATATGCCACCACAAAGCCCAGGACGTCATATGATGTACTTTGGGCGCCAAGTGGTTAAAGGATAACACTACTTAGAAGTCAGTATGGTTTGGATCATGTGCTCATCATATTGCATGGGGCTTCAAAGGAGAGACATTTGCTGACCTAGTTATTGACTATGGAACATACTCCATTCTCCAAGCAGGGTTCCAGGGGGGGCATCTTATAATGACCACCGCCGGTGTGCAGAAGCCAAAAAAAAAATGCTTTATTTGCCTTTAAACTGTAGAATGATGTTCCCTGCTGAGGATACATGAAGCAACAATTTGACAGCTAGCAGCCAACACTAGGTGGCAGTCTAGTCAGGGTTCCTGGTGTTGCCCTTTTTTTTAATCCTGTGATTGTTTAGATACAATTACAGTATAATATTAAAATGCTGTTTTGTACCAAATAAAAAGCCTTATGTCCTAAAAACAAATGCATTGGAAAACCTAAAATGATGGTAGGTCAAGTAGACCCAAGTTAACCAATGACCTCTGATCCTGAAATCGTAAAGGGAGATAAATAAGAGGTCTGCCATTTCAAGCTTCCTTCTGACTAATTGCCTGGCTTCCACTGGATGTAATTCTAAATGAATCTAGTGATGACACTGTATAAAGTGTACCAGCAGGAAGCATTTTAAAGGGGTTGTAACGGTTCATGTTTTTTTTTTTAATGCATCCTATGCATTAAAATGAAAAAACATCTTACGGTCACTGCAACTAAGCGCAGTTCTTGAGTAGGCCTATAAAAATGCATACTGAAACATCATGTAGAGAAGAAAGACGTTCTACAACCCCTAATACGATTTATTTGTAGTACTGTGCTACTCTCCATGATAGAAGGCCTGGGTGGGCAGTCAGTCACACCCCCCCCCCCCCCAATACTTACCTGAGCCCCATCTTGATCCAGCATCAAGCTGTCTGGACTCTCCCTCCTGATTGGCTGAGACTCAGCAGTGGGTGCCATTGGGCTCAGGTAGGTATTTGGGGAGGCACACAGGTTTTTTTTATTTTATTTTTTATCTCGATGCATAGACTGCGTTAAGATAAAAAAAAAAAAAACTTCTGCCTTTTCGAACCACTTTAGCTGCTTAGTTAGGTGTAGGAGAACAAAAAGGTGTACTTGCGCGATCCTCTGCTCCTTCTCCCAGGTAGACCGGTCCTCGGTGCTTCTTCTCCCCCATGCTTCATTGGTTTAGGGTCCTGACGTACTCAAGACCGCTGGAGCATGGAGAGAGTTTATCTCTCTTCTCCCTAGACAAAACAAGCTATTTCAAATGTTTCCAGAGTTGGGCTTTAAGCTAAGAGAGCCAAGTGCTGATGTCATCCACTAGGTGAAGCGCCATGCATTCTCCATGTTTTTGTTTCTTTCCGTTAGCCCTAGTTCACATTGGTGCGATTGGACATGTCAAATCGCATGTCGGACCGACGGCACCGCTCAGTCAGTGCAATTCCTTTTTTTCATTAACAACTGTGCAGAACCCCTAACGGATGTCTGTGAAATTGCAGCTGACATGCGGGAGTGAAATCGTGCGAGTTCAGCTAAACTAGCACGACTTCATTCCCGCAGCTCGATGTGAACCTGGGCTTGGTCTCCCCCCCTGCTTTTCCTGATCCTTGCGGATCTTCCACGATCTGTCCTTGGTCACCTCTGGTATCTGTGACCCTCATCAGCCCCAGCTGCTTTGTTTTGAGTACATGAAGCCTTGGCTCAATGTGGGGGAGATTTACTAAAACTGGTGCACTCTGAATCTGGTGAAGCTGTGCATGATAGTAAATCCGCTTCTAAGCTCGGCTTTGCTTTGCCAACAAAAACTGGAAGCTGATTGAATTCTGTGGAGAGCTGCACCAGATTTTGCAGGCTTGCGTTTCAGTAAATCTCCCACTTTGGGCCTAGTTGTTCTCTGAAAAGGGATGCTTCATTGCAGAGTAAAGTCCCACTGTTATAGTGTCTCTGCCCACTGGTGACGCTGCCTTAACTAATGTACCACCAAATGGGCTGATCATTTTCTTATATATAATTTTTTTTTTTTTTTTTTTTTTAAAGGGGTTGTAAAAGTAAAAGTTTTTTTACCTTAATGCATCCTATGCATTAAGGTAAAAAAAATCTGACATCACCGCCCCCCTCCCCCCGAGCCCCCGTTTTACTTACCTCACCCCTCGAAAGTCCAGTGCGCGTGCTTGTCGTTCTGTTCGTTTCCCAGCCTGGCCGTTGATTGGCTGGGCGGATTGATAGCAGCACAGCCATTGGCTGGTGCTGCTGTCAATCACATCGGATGACGCGGCGCACCCGTGGGCGGGGCCGAGTGATACAGTCGGCAGCTATAGCCGCCGCTGTATCACGGGAGCGTGCTCGCAAAAGCTTTCCACCATGCGAGCTCGCTCGCATGATAATAGAAAGCTTTTGCCAGGAGGAGCCGAGACGGCCGCCGAGGGACCCCAGAAGACAGGATTCGGGGACACTCTGTGCAAAACGAGCTGCACAGTGGAGGCAAGTATCACATGTTTGTTGTTTTTAAACAAAAACATTTCTGACTTTAGTGTTCCTTTAAGTCTTCCGTGGGCTTTTTGTCTGATAATGCAAAGAACAGTTTGGCTTTTTGCCTGGCACACTAAAGCCTCGTACACGCAATAGGATTTTCCACAGACAAAGTGTAGGACTTTTGGCCGAAGGGCAATGGCCAGGAATTTGTCTTGCATACAAACGGAAAGTTTTATTTATTTTTTTTGTTTTGTTTTTTTTACCACTTGATCTCTGGAAGATTTAACCGTATTTTAGCTCAGTAAAAAAATAAGCTCTACTGAACTTTTTCAAGCTGCAGTGTGCAAGAGGCTTTAAAGCGGCTTTACAGGTTTGTGTTTCTTTTTTTTAATGGCAAGTATGTTATACTTTCCTCCTTCTGAGCAAGGGTTTTGCACAGAGAGCAACCCCAATCCTCTTCTTCTGGGATCCCTCAGAGGCACTCCTGGCCCCTCCTCAAGTGCCCCCATGGAGAGCTGCATTCCATGGTGACACTCCCGAGTCCTGCTGCTGCATCCATTGACACAGACAGCAGGACTTGGCCCCCGCCCCCCCCAACTCCCATGTCAATGGATTTTATTGACAGCAGCAGGAACCAATGGCTCCTGCTGCTGTCAATCTATCCAATGAGGACCAGAGACAGCGGCTGGAGCTGCTGTGCTTATCCCTGTTGATGGAATGTTTGGGTTCAGGTAAGAAAAAGGGGGGGGAGTCACAAAAATTTTCAGGAATTTCTAAAGGTTCGTGTGGGTGGGGGGGGGGGTTTACTTGTCATACTCTGTGCAGTTGGTTTTGCACAGAGTGGCCCTGATCCGCCTTCCGGGGTCCCTCAGCGGTGCTCTCCCTCTGGATACTCGTGCATCCATTTTCACAGACAGTAGGACTCCTGCATCATTGGATTTGATTGACGGCAGCAGGAGTCAATGGCTACGCTGCTATCAGTGTATCCAATCAGGACCCGAGACACCGTCTGGAGCTGGTGTACTCATCCACATCGCTGGAAAGACCGAGTTCAGGTAAGTCTCTGGGGGGGAGCTGCATCTCAGGAGGTTTTTTACCTGAATGCATTCAGGTGAAAAAACCTTAAGGGTTTACAACCCCTTTAACTGTGTGTCTAACTAGTGTTTTATTACATTGTGGGAGGTGCTTTTACTAGGGAAAGTGATGGAATGTATTCCCTGCATTGCAGGAACACAGGTTCAATGCCTTGCCTCCTGTCAGAACGGCAATCAGCATTCTGCCTGATGATCGTCGGTGTCGGCGGACAGCAAGTCTGCGGTACCAGCTGATCAGCCTCGACGGGTCGCACCCGGAAGAGTCAGATCACATATATATGTACATGATCTAGTGTACTAGCTGATCGGCCTCGCCCGGAAGTCGGATCACATATATGTGTGTGATCTAGTCTAGTGCTGAGGTGCTGTCCTGTAGCAGTAAAAATAATGCCCTTTTAGAATAACTTTTTTTTTTTGTTTCTGTAATAATTATTTATTTAAAAAAATTACGTATTTTTTTTTTTTTTTTAGTTTTTTTTGTCCCTTGTCTCTATCTTGTATATTTCTTGTGTGCCCCTAGTTTTGTAATACATTTTTATTACCTCTTCTTCTCTTTTAACAGATCTACTTCCGCACATCTACAGGAGAACTACAACCATTGCTAACTCAAGATGTTCCCTCTATGCCTCAGCCCAGAGCTTCAGGAGGGACCAGTACCCTTGCAACCCAATCTGGCATACCTGGCAAGAAGAACATCCTTCGCAAAGAACGGTCTTTACCCAAACTAGCTCCAGCAGGGAGCGTCATTAATCTGAATACAGCACAGCTGGCAGCCACTGCCCAGGCAATACAAACTATTAGCATCAATGGAGTCTCGGTGCAAGGGGTGCCTGTTACCATCACCAATGCTTCAGGTGTATATCCCAATATGATAATGTAACATGTTATAAGAGTTGTACAGTTAGGCAAATAAAGTTAAATTTAAGATTCATTTAATTTGCTTTTCTTTTTTTTTTTCTTTTTTTTGTCACATAAACCAACCCACTCCTGTGTTTGTGTGTCTACTTAGGGCAACCACAGCTCAGTGTCCAGAATGTATCCAGTAATAACGTGGCCATCAGTGGTCTCAGCCCTACCCAGATACAGCTGCAAATGGAACAGGCCTTGTCTGGGGAAATTCAGCCGGGAGTGAAGAGGAGGAGGGTTGCCTGTACATGTCCGAACTGCAAGGACGGGGAGAAGGGGTGAGAGTGAGCAGGATGCAGGGCTGATAAAGTGCTGGGCCTGGGTGGGGGAGGCTTGGTTGAAACGGGGCAGATGTTATGGGCTGAAGAGAGACACTGTCACTCTCAGCAGGTGGGGACCTCCCGGCAGGAAGAGGCACGTATGTCACGTTCCTGAGTGCGGCCGAACATTTCGCAAGACGTCACTCTTGAGGGCCCACGTCCGTCTACACACAGGGGAGCGGCCATTTGTGTGCAACTGGGGATTCTGTACAAAGAGGTTCACCCGCAGCGACGAGCTGCAGAGGCACGCACGCACGCACACAGGTGTGTGAGACATGAATGCACAACATGCACATGTAACTGGCCCACAGGTATGACATGTATTGATTTTTTTTTACTCTGCTGTCCCTGTACAGGTGACAAGCGCTTCGAATGTCCTCATTGTCAGAAGAGGTTTACACGCAGCGACCACGTCAGCAAGCACTTCAAGACACACCTTGTGCCAAAGAAGCTGTGAGGCTTAGTGGAAAACGCACTCTAACTATGTAGGACCCTGAACACGATGCTATTGTGCTCCAGATGGGAACCCCATGGAGAAATGCAGGGGCCACAGTATAGTAGCATTGTTTCTTGTGTGGAATACTAGCCTGAAGTTCCTGGTAGTAACCAGTACAATTCTATAGCAGCCTATGTATTGCTGAAGTGTGCTAGAGTGTTTAACAGTCATATGGAGTTTCCTGCTGGGAACAAAGTGTGGCCGTGTGACTATAAAGGCACTTTCTACCTGGTAAAATCTAAGGGTAATGTATTTGCCAGCATATCCTATGCTGACAGGCTTGAAGGGAGAGGGTGTGTTTACCGACACCAGTCTGTTGGCTGGACCAGAACATTCCCACTTTTATACTGCTCCTGCAGGAAGGTGCCTTATTACCTCCCCTCTTCCAGTAACCCTGAGCATAAAAGCTTACTTATACTTCCACTAATATGCTTTTCACGCTGTTTTGGGGAATACGGCCGTGCTGCACGCACATCCGCTCTGCCAGGTGCCAGTTCAGGAGTTTTACCCCCTGTAGACTTGTTCCTACTGGGCATTTGCACCAGAATTCTTGTTCCTTTCTCTCTGTACAGTGTGCACTACACATGTTGTATTTACAATGTTGGCTTTCACAAGGCTTTTAATTTAAATAAAAAAAAAAAAAGGCAATTTACCATTTTGTGCCGTGAGATGAAGAGGTGTTTTTTTTTTATTTTTTTCCATTTACTAAAATTTAAAAGGGTAACTCTACTTTTGTGGCAAAAAAAATAGCATATACAGTTGCAACACAAGTCATATTGTAAATAAATGTTAATAAAAATGTACCTTTTTCTTTTTTAATCTGCAGCTCTAATTTGATGTAAAATGCAATATGTCTACCTGGAGGTGTATACAGAACGCCCCCTAGAAACAATTCCTTCTTGTGTGATTGGCTCACTAATTTTCCCAGAAGTCTGCACTGAGTAACAAGTCAGATATCCGGCATCCCCTGCAACAAAAATGTCATTTTAACCACCCGCTAACTGGGCACTTAAACCCCCTTCCTGCCCAGGCCAATTTTCAGTTTTCAGAGCTGCCACTCTTTAGCCTCGTACACACGATCAGATTTTCCGACAACAATTGAGTGATGGAAGGGTTTTGTCGGGAAATACGTCTGTCTGTATGCTCCATCGGACAATTGTTGTCGGTTTTTCAGTCAACAAATATTTTATAGCAGGCTTTCAAATTTTTCCGACAACAAATGTGTGCCACCTGATTGTGTGTACACAATCCGTCGGGAAAAAAATCCAAAGTACAAACGTGCGTGCTCATAAGCAATGCTAACCACATCGTTTTGTATTTGCTGACCGATAAAGTTTTGCCGTCTGTACGCAGAAGAAGTTCACGGCCGGCGCCTTTGGAACAAACTTCCATGGATTTGTTCATTGGAAATTCGATCGTGTGTAGAAGGTTTTAGAATGACCATTGCGCAGTCATGCAACACTATGCCCATATAAAAAAATGTGGTGGTATTTAATCACTGCTGTTTAAAAAAAAAAAAAAGACCAAAAATGTTAATTGTTTTTACAGTTAAAATTTTGCAAACGGTAATTTTTCTCCTTCATTGATGTGCGCTGGTGGGCACTGATGGGCAGCACTGAAGGGCACTGGTTGTCGCAATTTCTATGCACTGGTAGGCAAAGGTCTATTGACGGCCTCCTGGCAATTAAGGTCCGCGATGTAGTCGTCATTCAGCTTTGGGGTGAGAAGGTTAAGTGAGATAGATACTCCCAATAGTAAATCACGTCTAAAGGGCTGCAGACCCTGCCATTTTTCTCATTGGAGACCTGCAGGTGCAGCAGCTGATAGTTGTGAAACCACTCCCATTAGATTCACTGACCACATGAACACAGACAAACACAGGGATTTTTTCAGAATAACAAATGGTAGGAATCTGCAACAAAGTTTGTTAAAATCCTTGCAATGTACAGAGATCACCCAGGGGGGAATGTTTTACAAAAGTGGAGTTACTCTTTTAATCTCTGACATACAGTTTGTGACAAATTGCTGTAACCACCTGAATTGTCTGCTGTTCTTCTGTCTAACGGAACTTTCCATCCTTCACTAACATCTTTTTGCCAGTGATTAAGACGTGTTTAGTAAGGCAAAGTTCAATAATTCATGATCTGATTGAACTAAAATCTGGTTGCTTTAAATTGCTGCACTTTTTGCACATTAATCCTTACCCTAATAACTAAGGGCTAAACTTCATCTGGGATTTTTAAACACTTGCGACCAGCACTTTTACTGCTGGCTGGCGGCTCTCTTGTTCCTCCGTAAAATACCTATACATCACGGGGGAACTTCCGGGTTCACTTGTTGGCTGTGCATGTTCTTAAATTGTCCGACAAATTATGTGTTTTGTCAGATCATCCGATCGTGTGTACACAAATCCATCGGACTAAAATCCAAAGTACAAACACGCATGCTCTGAACCAATGCTAAACATCAGACAACAATAGCAGAAGTTGCCCAAAGAGAGGCGGTAAAGAGCAGAAAAACCACGTGGTTTGGTGTACATTGGCTGAAAATTTTCTGCCGTGTGTATGCATACCAAGTTCACAGCCAACACCCCTTTGCACAAAAATCCACGGAAAAGTCGTAAGTCCGATCGTGTGTACGAGGCTTTAGTGTGACTAGCAACAGCTATTGGCAGAGTCAGTTTGTGTCCCTTCCAGCCAATGTCAGCGCCAGTCCCTGATTGCCCGCTACACTATCGCAGTCGCGCTAGAAATGGTAAACGCTGCATAATTGCCATTATTTATACCATAGTTTGTAGATGCTATAACTTTCACACAAACCAATACATTTTTTACCAAATGTAGCAGTATACATTTTGGCTTAAATTTATGAAGAAATTTGATTTTATTGGATATGTTTTAAAACAAGTTGAAAATATAAATTTTATTTTTCTCCCAAAGTTTTGGTCTTTTATCGCTTATATAATAAAAAAAAAACAGTGGTGATCAAATACCACCAAAAGAAAGCTCTCTTTGTGGGGGAAACAGATATAATATCAGCGCTTGGTATAAGACAAAAAGGTTCTCCTTAAACTGTCCCCCGCATTTCTTATTTAAATGGGCAAATCTCCTCTGTAATATTCCATGAGTACTGATGACATCAGTGACGAAACACGTTAGGAGGGCGTTGCTTCCATTTGTATGGTTGCGGAGCGCAGATTGTTTGCTGAATAGTTAATGAGCCTATAGCTCGTGTAATGCAAGCAATCTATTATTGTGAGTAGCATTTTGGATGTTTTTAAATACGTTTAAATAAATAGAATTACTCTATGGGATGTTGCCTGGCTTATATTTCCCTATATATGCACGTATGATGGAGTACTGATGGAATATTACAGAGGAGAACTTGCCCATTGAAATAAGAATTGCGGGGACAGTTAAAGGAGATCAATTGGGGTGGGGTGAGCTATCCCCCTTCCAGATTTCTCCTGTCCCCTCCCCCCCCCCCCATTAATGGTGTACCTGGCTGCTGAAAGAAGTGATAGCGGCTGTGCTCTCCCTCTCCTGTCGTTCTAGCGATTTTCCATATGACACCGGATCCATAGATTGGACTGTACACTGTAAGATTAGTGCTCCCTGTGTCCTCCAAGAGCTGCTCATCTTGCAGGAAATGTGGATGGGGGGTTGGTAATCATACAGTGTACAATTTGATCTATGGATCCCACCGGTGTCATGTGCTGTATGGAGAAGCTCTGGTATGACATTGGGGGGGGGGGGGCTATTTGCAGAGTGAAAGTTAAATTGGAGGGGGGGTATTCTTGCTAAGCGGAGGAATTGGGGAGAGGGGGAATTTGTGCTAAGAGGGGGTGAGGGGATTTTGGAGGAAGAATGGGGGGGGAATTGACTCCCTGTACCCTTCCCTACTGAGTCCTGTCCTCCGTCCTGTTGACCCTCTGTACCCTGCCCTACTGACTTCTGTACCTTGTCCTGCTGACCTCTGTACCCTGTCCTGCTGACCCCTGTACCCTTCCCTACTGACATCTGCCCTGCTGACCCCTGTCCTCCATCCTACTGTACCCTGCCCTACTGTTTTTTGTCCTCTGTCCTGCTGCCCCTGTACTCCTGTCCTCCATCCTGCTGACCCCTGAAGCCTTCCCTACTAACTCCTGTCCTCCGTCCTGCTGACCCCTGTAACCGTCCCTACTGACTCCTGTCCTCCGTCCTGCTGACCCCTGTAACCGTCCCTACTGACTCCTGTCCTCCGTCCTGCTGACCCCTGTAGCCCTCCCTACTGACTCCTGTCCTGATGACCCCTGTAGCCCTCCCTACTGACTCCGGGGTCATCCGTCCTGATGACCCCTGTAGCCTTCCCTACTGACTCCTGTCCTCCGTCCTGATGACCCCTGTAGCCCTCCCTACATACTCCGTTCCTTTGTCCTGCTGACCCCTGTAGCCCTCCCTACTGACTCCTGTCCTGATGACCCCTGTAGCCCTCCCTACTGACTCCGGGGTCATCCGTCCTGATGACCCCTGTAGCCTTCCCTACTGACTCCTGTCCTCCGTCCTGATGACCCCTGTAGCCCTCCCTACATACTCCGTTCCTTTGTCCTGCTGACCCCTGTAGCCTTCCCTACTGACTCCTGTCCTCTGTCCTGCTGACCCCTGTAGCCTTCCCTACTGACACCTGTACTCCGTCCTGCTGACCCCTGTAGCCTTCCCTACTGACTCCTGTCCTCCGTCCTGCTGACCCCTGTAACCTTCCCTACTGACCCCTGTAGCCTTCCCTACTGACCCCTGTAGCCTTCCCTACTGACTCCTGTAACCTTCCCTACTGATTCCTGTCCTCCGTCCTGCTGACCCCTGTAACCTTCCCTACTGACCCCTGTAGCCTTCCCTACTGACACCTGTCCTCCATCCTGCTGACCCCTGTAACCTTCACTACTGAGACCTGTCCTCCGTCCTGCTGACCCCTGTAACCTTCCCTACTGATTTCTGTCCTCCGTCCTGCTGACCCCTGTATCCTTCCCTACTGACTCCTGTCCTCCGTCCTGCTGATCCACCAATAGCCAAATTTGAAAGGAAATTCCATTGCCTATAATTTAATACAGTAAAACCTTAGGTTGCGAGCATAACTCGTTCCAGAAACATGCTTGTAAACCAAAGCACTTGTATATCAAAGTGTGGCAATAAGTTGCTAAATGTTGTTTCATTAAATGTAACCATATTGCTACACTTAGAGGCTCCTCTCTTCTTTTTTATACTCAGTTGTGACATGACGCTATTTTTATATCAAGACATCGCTTGTATATCCAGGCAAAATTTATTAAAACATTTTTCTTGTCTTGCAAAATGCTCTCAAACCAAGTTACTCTCAAACCAAGGTTTTACTGTAGTTAGTTATTATTAGTCATTTAGAATTTTCGTTCTTTCTAATTTTCGGATTTTCCTTTCTTATTTTCGGATTTTTTGAATTTCCGAATTCCAATTTTTGAATACCGAATCTTTTTAATTTATTCCAAATCGAATTTATGAATTCCAAATTTTTGAATTTCCAAATTTTCGAAAAACAAATGAAACAAAAATGAACAATTTTTTCGGCAGTGCACATGTCTAGGTTTGGTATAACCCCCACTTCCAACATGTTTCCATTTGCTAGTGTCTTAAGGGGATGTACATTATTTCCCTGGTGGAGAAGTTTATCATTTTATTTCTAGCAATGTTTTTTTCTTCAGTCAATTAATTAACATGCTGCTGAATTGGGCTCTATATGCAGCTATCCAGTTCGGTTAATCCTCAGTGATACCTTGCAGACTGGACCAATAGTTGCAGTGTCCTTTTGGGTACTGAGCTTTACCAGTGGCACCTCTCAGGTACAGTTGTGTTCAAAATAATAGTCCAACATCCCTAACCAGATCAATCACTGTTTTTGGTATAAATTATATTTCTACGTGACAAATAATTTACTAGTAGGTGTAGGTGTAGTAGAGTAAGGCTACTTTTACACTGGCAGCGCGGGGCCATTAGTGCTAAAGCAATGCGTAGCATTTCGGCTGATAGGGGGTTTTGGGGTGGTTTTTACCCCAACAAAAGTGATAAAAACTCTCGATTTGCGGTGCTCTCAAACTGCCCCAAAGATGCTTCTTGCAGGACTTTTACTAACGTCCAACAAGCACACCGCAGCAAAGCACTCATTGCACAGAATGGGAGGCAATTTTCAGGTGCTTCTTAGAGGCTCAAGTGCTAAAATGCCTGAAAACTGCCAGCTTAAAGCGGAGCTCCACCCAGGAAAACAACATTTTCCCATGTTGTTTAAAAAAATTAAATAAAAAAAACCTGGAAAAAAAAATACTCACCCGAAATACCTGTTGCTATGCAGAAGTCCGTAATCTGCCTCTTCCACTCCGCGGTGCCTTTTCTTCTTGTCCTTCTCCTTGTGAATGGGGCGCGCTGCTTTCTGGGAACTGTGTGTGTTCTCAGAGAGCAGCGCGCCCATTCACAAGCCAGCGTGAGACTCACGCAGGCGCAGTAGGAAATGGGCAGTGAAGCCGTACGGCCTGTTTCCCATAGTGTGAATGGCGGCGCGGAACCCGGAGCGATCGTGGGACCGGCATCGGGGGGCCCATCAGCGCGGGCAAGTAGGACAAGGTAAGTGTCCTTATTTAAAGTCAGCAGCTACACTGTTAGTAGCTGCTGACTTTAAAAAAAAAAATCGTGGCCGGAGCTCCGCTTTAATAGAAAACCAACATGGTACCTGTATGTTGTTTACTCTTCCTGGGTCTAGGGCATGCGCCACCGGAGACCAGCTCCCGCTGTGATTAGAAACAGCGAGTCCAGGATTCTCTACGATAGAAATGCTTCAGATTCCCATTGCACACATTCCTGGATAAGTTCTCAAATTTGGGTGTTGAAGCAATAACCAGCTGAATACTGGTTCAAGTCACAATGAAGATATTTGCCAGCACACCATGGAAGGCATAAATAGCGCCCAAATGAATATTTTTTAACACAAGGAGAGTGCAACGTTTCGTAGACACGCAGGACCTCATCGTCAGGTATGTTATAAAATGTGGGGTAACGGTGAAAAGAATTTAAATAACCATAAACCAATCAGAAAAAACAAAAACAAAGATCCTCCAACCCCCAGACTGGTATGACGTCACAAATCCAGTGCAGGGATTAGAAGCTGTTGGGCAGACCACGGCAGCGATCGCAGGCCACGCTTGCACAATGTAGCGGCGGTATCCAAGCAACCAGGGACGCTGTGGCGTGAAAAACAAGTGACATCGGCAGAAAACTGATCAGCGTCAGTGCGAGGATGCTGGGCTTACAACAGCCACCGCCGGCCGAACATGGAGCGCTAGGGCCGCCAATGTCATGGAAATGAGTGACGTCGGCTGACCCCGCCCATAGGGCAGATTACGTCCAATCAAAAGAGGTGGGCAAGAGAAGTGAGAGTGAGGAATGTGAGTAAGTAAGAAAAAGGCAGCTGTAGAATAAGAAACCAGGAAGTGAGAACAAATAGAAGAGAGAGTGAGAGCATGAAGATAAAAAGGAAAGGAAAAGA
This sequence comes from Rana kukunoris, assembly GCA_029574335.1. Taxonomy (NCBI): domain Eukaryota; kingdom Metazoa; phylum Chordata; class Amphibia; order Anura; family Ranidae; genus Rana; species Rana kukunoris. The sequence continues at coordinate 42,845,638 of CM056060.1, read as the reverse complement.
AAAAGGGAGTGGGACCGAAGAGTTAAGAAAAACAAAGCGAAATAAACAATACCAGACAGACATAAAGAAATAATAAAGAGAAAAATACAATAAAATACAATAAAAGGAAAAAAATAATTATACAAATTTAAATAGATATAAAAAAAAGGAAAATTAAATTAAAGGAAAAAGCAAATGGGGGGAAGTGAGGAGGGGAGGGGGAAGGGCTCATACCTAGATGTAGAAGACCTAGTAAGCTACGTTCAAAAGGGAACTTACTGTCCATATAATGCAGGGAAAAATGCAGATGAAGTGGTCACAGCAGTTCCAAAGTAATCCCAAAATGAGTTGCCATAGGTTTGTCATCAGATCATCACCAAGATAGACAGAAAGAAAGAAACAGGGAAAAGAAAGAAAAGAAACTCAATGGTCAAACGAAGATAGTTCGATCACCGTTCAAGTCAAGAACACAGGTCAGTTATCTCTCATTTAAGAAGCATGTGAATGATAGGTTGGCATCGAGTCCTCCAGGATGCACCATGCCCAGGGTGTGGATCCAATAGGCTCCGCTTCACGTTGAAGCAGTTGATGGTCATGGTCACCACCTATAATGGGCGGTTGGACATGTTCGTTGACCATTCCCCTTAGTTCATGTATTTATTAATGACAATCGGCTCTTTTTTTTTTAAATCCTTGCCGTACATACCGTTTTAGATGTATATGTTCACCGCGACTTCCGGGTATAATCTTCGGAACTGGGCGTTACTAGTTGATTGACAGGCTTTCGACGGGCGCATACAGCGCGTCACGAGTTGCCGAAAGAAGCCGGACTGCGCACCGACGTTTGGCTTCTTTCGGCAACTCGTGACACGCTGTATGGGCCCGTCGGAAGCCTGTCAATCAACTAGTAACGCCCAGTTCCGAAGATTATACCCGGAAGCCGCGGTGAACATATACATCTAAAACGGTATGTACGGCAAGGATTTAAAAAAAACAAAACTACCTATTGTCATTATAACAACTCGCCTGAATGTAATGTTACACTGTAAATCATGGGTCTTCAAACTATGGCTCTCCAGTTGTTCAGAAACTACAATTCCCATCATGCCCAGTCATGTCTGTGAATGTCAGAGTTTTACAATGCCTCATGGGACGTGTAGTTCTGCAACAGCTAGAGGGCCGTAGTTTGAAGATCCCTGCTGTAAATGGAGGACATGGCCAGATGGACCGAGGCCCCGCACAGCCACGTCTTTTTTAAATTGTGACAGCTAGCAGGGGGGGGAGATCAAAGTAAGGGATGGTGGGGGCAGTGCATATGTTACATGTAAAATTGTGAAAAAATAACTGCGTTAATGAGTTCAAATAAACCTGTGATGAACAGGATAGACAAAATGATGGCTCCTGAGGTCAATATGTGAAGCTGCACCTTACTGTGTAACATTAAACAGTGATAAACATATGGAAAAAAAAAAAAAAAAAAGTTGCGCTAAACATGATAAATAAGCATACAAATGTATATTATAAAGCTAATAAATTCATTTGACATATATTCAATTAGTATTGTGAAAACCAAAAGGAATTGTCCATAAATGATGAGTGATCAAATCACAATTTGAACACAATGGCTCAGTCCATCACCAGTGAAGAAAAGAAACGTCCACACAAGCGGATGTTACACCAGATGGAAGTGACAATCCACCAGATAGAATCCTCCACCACCAAAGCATAAAATCTGTTTACCAGATTCCCAGTGGTCCCTAGATTGTAGGAGACCCCAGATAGCGTGTAGGTTCAGGGTTTAACAGAGCTGGAAGCTGGATGAACACAGTGTGGTAATAATCATCGCCTCATTCCAAAGTTCCAAAAACGTGGAAGACCATATTTCATAGAAACAGAAGACATAGAGGGCTCCGATAGTGTAAAACCATTAAAAAAACTTTATTAAAAGAGACAAAAAAACACTCACATAGTTCCAGTGTATTTCAAGCCTTTCAGTCTGGTGTCCCGGCTGGAGACAAACAGACTACCCGTCCAATAGGGAAAACCAAGCAGCAAAAAGGGGGGTGATGCCGATGTGCCACACCTTCCGCCCAACCAGTTTCACGAGAGATCGCTTCTTCAAGGGGCACCAGTGCCAGTGCTGCAGGATTTCAATCCATGGCGGAGTATTGTTTTACCAATCATTTGTTTGGCGACTGTGGTCCCAAATGCCTTGAGATCATTCACAAGCTCCTCCCGGGTAGTTCTGGTCTGATCCTCCCTTTTCTAATGATCATCCTCACCCCATGAGGCGAAATCTTGCATGGAGCTCCAGACCGAGGGCGATTTATATTTTGTATTTATTCCATTGGCGAATAATCACTACAACAGTTGTCTCCTTCTCTTTAAGCTTCTTGCTGATGGTCTTGTAGGTCTACAATCTTGTTCCTGATTTCCTTCGACAGCTCTTAGGTCTTGACCATGACAGTGAGTTTTGAAAGGAAGAAAGTGATTCTGTGGACACTGTAGGGGTGCAACGGATCAAAAACCTCACGGATCGGATCGATCCTCCGATCAGGAGTCACGGATCGGATCATTTTTCGGATCAGCAAAAAAAAAAAAAATATATTAAATGTACACACCAGATTACCCCATCAGAGCCCCCATACATCAGATTCCCCCATCTCCCCACTGCTGTAATATCCACGTAGTAATCTTGATTAATTTTTCGGTATTTTGACATAATTAATATCCCTCTGTAGTCTCCCTGTGTATCATTTTGATTGGTAGTGTGCTTTAAGTCTTGGTGGTTGGAAATCAACACAAACTATGCAGAACTACAAGTAACATATAGTTACAAGTCCCAGCAGCCAGAAAGCAGCAGCACATTATGGAATTACCCAAGCTTTTCCATGAAACTTCTAGTCTCTCTATGGATGTTATGTTGTACCTTGAATTCAGCTGAAACAGTGCAGGTGTCTGGATTTATTCTGGTACAGGCCACAAAAACATATGTGCTACCTGTATTGGCGTTGGCGGCGGCGCTAAGCACAGGCGTCTGTGTATGTTCTCAGAGCAGGGAGGGAGGGGTGATGACGTCGGCGCCACCTAAGCAGCCGCCGCCGGGTGTACCAAGATGGCCGACCGCTCCGGAGCTAGGCCGAAGCCGCGGCCTTTCCTAAGGCCGAGGCAGCGCTCTGTGGATCGCGTTGTGTGCTGATCCGAACAGGTCGACCCTTCGGATCACGGATCGGTCACGATCCATTGCACCACTAGTGGACAGGTGTCTTTTATACACATAACCAGTTGTCATTAGGAGCACCTTCTTAAATTGACAGGACTAATCTGTGTACCACATGAGTACATACTGTAGCCAGTCTGTGGGAGACAGAATTATTGTTGGTTGGTAGGGAATCAAATACTTACAGTCAGGTCCATAAATATTGGGACATCGACACAATTCTAATATTTTTGGCTCTATACACCACCACAATGGATTTGAAATTAAACAAACAAGATGGGCTTTAACTGCAGACTTTCAGCTTTAATTTGAGGGTTAATTACGACAGTTTGTATATGTGCCTCCCACTTTTTAAGGAACCAAAAGTAATGGGACAATTGGCAGCTCAGCTGTTCCATGGCCAGGTGTGTGTTATTCCCTCATTATCCCATTTACAAGAAGCAGATAAAAAGTCCTGGGTTCATTTCAAGTGTGCTATTTGCATTTGGAATCTGTTGCTGTCAACTCTCAATATGAGATCCAAAGAGCTGTCACTATCAGTGAAGCAAGTCATCATTAGGCTGAAAAAACAAAACAAACCCATCAGAGAGATGACAAAAACATTAGGTGTGACCAAATCAACTGTTTGGAACATCCTTAAAAAGAAAGAACGCACGGGTGAGCTCAGCAACACCAAAAGAGCCGGAAGACCACGGAAAACAACAGTGGTGGATGACCGAATAATTATTTTCCTGGTGAAGAAAACACCCATCACAACAGTTGGCCAGATCAAGAACACTCTCCAGGAGGTAGGTGTATGTGTGTCAAAGTCAACAATCAAGAGAAGACTTTACCAGAGTGAATACAGAGGGTTCACCACAAGATGTAAGCCATTGGTAAGCCTCAAAAACAGGAAGGCCAGATTAGAGTTGGCCACACAACATCTAAAAAAGCCTTCACAGTTCTGGAACAACATCCTATGGACAGATGAGTCCAAGATCAACTTGAGACTACCAGAGTGATGGGAAGAGAAGAGTATGGAGACGGAAAGGAACTGCTCATGATCCAAAGCATACCACCTCATCAGTGAAGCATGGTGGTGGTAGTGTCATGGTGTGGGCAGGTATGGCTGCCAATGGAACTGGTTCTCTTGTATTTATTGATGATGTAACTGCTGACAAAATCATCAGGATGAATTCTGAAGTTTTACGGGCAATATTATTATTGGCTCATATTCAGCCAAATGCTTCACAACTCATTGGACGGAGCTTCACAGTGCAGATGGACAATGACCCAAAAGCAACCAAAGAGTTTTGTAAGGGAAAGAAGTGGAATGTTATGCAATGGCCAAGTCAATAACCTGACCTGAATGCGATTGAGCATGCATTTCACTTGCTGAAGAAAAAAACTGAAGTGAAAATGCCACAAGAACAAGCAGGAACTGAAGACAGTCGCAGTAGAGGCCTGGCAGAGCATCACCAGAGATGGAACCCAGCGTCTGGGGATGTCTACTGTATGCGTTCCAGACTTCAGGCTGTAACTGACTGCAAAGAATGAAAAAGTGAAAGTTTGATTTATGATTGTTAATCTGTCCCATTACTTTTGGTCCCTTAAAAAGTGGGAGGCACATATACAAACTGTTGTAATTCTTACACCGTTCACCTGATTTGGATGGAAATACCCTCAAAATTAAAGCTGAAAGTCTGCAGATAAATCACATCTTGTTCGTTTTATTTCAAATCCATTGTGTTGGTGTATAGACCCAAAAAGATTGGAATTGTGTCAATGTTGCAATATTTATGGACCTGAGTGTATTTTACTCGCTGACCTGCAAATCAATTTATAATATTTGTATTATGTGATGCTTCAGAATTTTTGGTTGATATTCTGTATCTATCATTTAATATACACCTATGATAAAAATGATAGACCTTTAATTTCTTTGTAAGTGGGCAAACTTACAAAATCTGCAGGGGATCAAATAATCGATTTCCCCACTGTAGCTCTGCCCCAAAGGAGGATAGGTTAGGGCAGAGGAAGTTTCCATTTGAATGTACAGATACTTCATTTATTAGCCTGAACAATAAAGTGGTTGTTAGTTATGGCACTGTGTTCTCTTCATACAATCCTCTGTTTGATGTTAGGTGCCCAAGTGTGTGTGCTTTAAAAAAAAAAATGTTGTTCTATACCTTATTTCAGCTTGGCGCTCACGTGACCGGCTGCCTCTCCCCTCTCACGATCTGACAGCCACAGCGGGAATGGCAGAGAATTCCCCACTGACATCAGTGGGGAGGAGAGCGGTGTGCAGTTACGTGAGCGCCACTCTGACATAAGGTACAAAACAGCATTTTATTTTATAAAGCACACACACTGTGGCACCTAACATTATCAAACACAGAGGATTGTATGAACATTTTTAAGTAATTTCAGCAACAGGGGAGGGGCAGGGAGCAGATCGGCACAGACTAGTTAACAGGTAGGCAGGGAGGGAGAGGAGAACAGAGCAGGGCTGTGGATGACGGAGGCGTGTAAACTGACCATGGTGTCAGGGCTCAGCAGCCATTAAAAACCTTGGTCAGTTTACAAGGGGGAGGGCAGAACAAGGCAGGATAAGCCAGGTATTTCAGATGATACAAGGCACCAAATTACACAGCACGTGCACTGTGTTTTATAACGTGCTTTAAAGCAGGCATAGGCAACCTGGGGCCCTTCAGCTGTTGCAGAACTTTAAGTGCCAACATACCTTTGGGAGTAACTGTAACTGTCAGCCTTGCAATGCCTTGTGGAAAATGTAGTTCTACAACAGCTGGAGGTTGCCTACCCCTGCTTTAAAGTAACAGCATCCATTTTTATTTTTTTAGGGTAACAAACGCTTTAAGTGGCACAACATACAACATTGCCATAGAAATGCTAGTCAAAGGAAGGAAAACCTCTACTCACAGAATCTATCCTGCATCTGGCAAAAGTTTATACTATTTAATACACATGTGCCATTAGTTTTGTTCCAAATTAGTTTTCCGTCAAAATTCAGCATATTCGTTTCAAAAAAATTATTTTTTTTTAATAACGAAAAACTTAAAGAACAAAATTCAGAAAATAAGAACGAAGATCAGAAAGAACGAAAAAATAATTGGATAATTTTGTATTTCGTATTTTCTATTCTATATGTTTTTTTTGTATTATTATTATTATTATTATTATTAATATTTATTAATAATAATAAATAATAATAATATAATAATAAAATCTATAATAATAGTTATAAACTATTAAATTATAGGTATTGGAATTTCCTTTCAAATTTGGATAACTGTTGGGCCGCGTACACACAATCAGACATGTCCGATGAAACATGTCCGACGGACCGTTTTCATCGGACCAGGCTGAAGTGGTCTGTTGGTCTGATGTGCGTACACACCATCGGAACAAAATCCCCTCGGACCAGAACGCGGTGACGTAGAACACAACGACGTGATGAAAACTGTATCACTCGGCCCCACACTGACGCGCCGTGTCATTGATTTTATTGACAGCAGCGGGAGCCAATGGCTGTGCTGCTATCAATCATCCAATGAAGAGCCACCTCAACCTGGGGGAAACCAACGCGGAATCGGTAGTAAAGAAACGACTTTTTGAAATGGGTGCAGCGCCGAAAATGTGGCATTGCACCGATTAGGATGGTGCCGTTACCGGAAATTGACTCTGATTTGACATGTCAATCCGCACCATTGTGAACCAGCCACATTTTGTTCTGGGGTCAATCTGTCAGAGACCCCCGATAAACAATAGGCACTAACCTCCTAACATTTTGTTCAGGATTCTGTACTGCTGTTTTTGACTACTATACCTCTTAGATTTAGTGCTTGCAGCATAATGAAATGTTACCCCCACTAGGCAGGTATACTTCAAAAACTGCAGCATTTTGCTCAAACTTACAAAAAATATTTTTATTTGTCATTTTATATCATTGCCTTTTGTCCTTTTACAGTAACAGTGGTATATTCTGCTTTAAAAATGTATTTTTTCACATCCATACTGCAGTCAAATAGCATCAACCAAACATCCTAAAGTCTTAAGTGTGGCAAGTTCCTGCAGTAGCAATGCTCAGCTAGTTTGTAGCACAGTATGTGAGACTGCTAGATCTGTCCCCTTTGCAGCAGCAGGGAGTGGGGCCTTCTCATTGAGACACGGTAGTCTCTGTGCTGGTGATGTTGCTGGCTTTGGGCAGTGTTTTGCTCCTCCTTCTGTCCAGTCAATGCGAATAGACATCTTTTTCACAGCCCGCCGGGAGGTTCCACATTTACTATTTATGACTGCATTGAAGTTACAACCACGGCCGCAGGCTCTTGTCACATAGGCTGGGAAACAAAAACAGAAAGTAAGTGGTCAATTCAAAAGATTAAAATGAAACACCACACATTTTTAGATCAAAATATGAAACCTATGTATCCACTTGACCTCCGGAAGAATTACCCCCCCCCCCCCTTCATGACCAGGCCATTTTTTTGCTTTTTGGCACTGCATTACTTTAACCCAGGGGTCTCAAACTCAAATTACCTGAGGGCCACAACATAAGTTTTCATATCCCATGGGAGGCCGCATGCAAACTTTCAAACTTCAAAAACAACAGTACTGGTGTCAGCGAACGCATTATTAACCGTGACCACTAAACTGCACACTGACCACTACACTGCACACTGACCACTACACTGCACACTGACCACTACACTGCACACTGACCACTACACACCGACCATATACTGCACACCGACCACTACACTGCACACCGACCACTGCACACCGACCACTACACTGCACACCAACCACTAAACTGCACACGGACCACTGACCACTACACAATGACCACTACACTGCACACTGACCACTACACTGCACACCGACCACTACACACAGACCACTATACTGCACACTGACCACTACACACCGACCACTACACTGCACACCGACCACTACACTGCACACTACACACTGACCACTGAACACTACACACTGACCACTGCACGATGACTACTACACACCCCACTGACCACTACACTAAACACTGCCCACTCACCATCAGGGCACAGCGCACATCAGGGTACAGGGCACAGCACATCAGGGTACAGGGCACATCAGGGTACAGAGCCCAGCACATCAGAGCACAGCACAACAGGCCACATCAGGGTACAGGGCATGGCAAGGCACATCAGGACAAGGCACATGGGACATCAGGGCACAACACATCAGGACAGGGAACATGGCACATCAGGGTACAGAGCCCAGCACATCAGGGTACAGAGCCCAGCACATCAGGGTACAGAGCCCAGCACATCAGGGTACATGGGGCACATCAGAGCACATGGGCCACATCAGGGTACATGGTAAACAGAGATCCACGTCCTGTTAGGGAGAGGAGACTGATGGTGTGTCCCTTGTACATAGGGACACCGATCAGTCACCTCCCCCAGTCAGTCCTCTCCCCCCACAATTAGAATCACTCCATAGGGAACACATTTAACCCCTTGATCGCCCCCTAGTGTTAACTCCTTCCCTGCCAGTCACATTTATACAGTAAACAGTGCATATTTATAGCACTGTTCGCTGTATAAATGTGAATGGTCCCAAAATAGTGTCAAAAGTGTCCGATATGTCGCCAATATCACAGTCCTGACAAAAATCGCAGATAACCGCCATTACCAGTAAAAAAAAAAAAAAAAAAAAACATCCCCTATTTTGTAGGCGCTATAACTTGTGCGCAAACCAATCACTATTGCGATTGCTTATTGCAATTTTTTTTTTTTACCAAGAATATGTAGAAGAATACATATCGGCCTAAACTGAGGGAAAACAAATGTTTTTTTTTATTTTTTTTTATTGGGATATTTACTATAGCAAAAAGTAAAAAATATTGTGTTTTTTTTTTTACAAATTTTCACTATTTTTTTTGTTTATAGTGCAAAAAATAAAAAACACAGAGATCATCAAACACCACCAAACGAAAGCTCTATTTGTGGGGGAAAAAGGACGTCCATTTTGTTTGGGAGCCACGTCGCACGACCGCGCAATTGTCATTCAAAGAGTGACTATGCTGAAAGCTGAAAATTGGCCTGGGCAGGAAGAGGGTTAAAATGCCCGGTATTGAAATGGTTAAAGTGATTGTGAAGTCTCGTTTTTTCTTATAAAAATAATAAACATGTTATACTAATGCAAAACTTTAAATGAAAAAAATTGTAGCGTTCATAAATCATATAACCATATCTAAAACATGTAAAATATATAAACAAAATCACCACGTGAAAAAGTGTTATAGCGATTAAACATGACAAAAAAGAAGAGAAAAAAAATGTATGAAATTAAACTAAATATATGTATGATCTCTGTCGCACTTTGAATGACAATTGTGCAGTCATGCTACACTGTACCCAAACTATTTTTTTATCATTTTGTTCCCACAAATAGAGCTTTCTTTTGGTGGTATTTGATCACCTCTGCGTTTTTTTGTTTTTGCAACAACTAATTTTGAAAAAAATTTAGTTTTTATTTTTTCTGTAAATTTTTTTGGTAAATAAGTACGTTTTCTACTTCGGGGGCACCGATAGGCAGCGCTGGTATGCGACACTGATCGGCACTCATAGACGGCACTGATGGGCACTCATAGGCAGTGTTGTAAGTAACGGTGTTTAAATAAACGCCGTTACGTAACGATTGCCTGCCAAGAGGTAACTAGTAATCTACCTGATTACTTTTACCCCAGCAGGAACGCCCTAGCCATTACATTGGTGGCGTTACCACGTTACATTGAGCGTGCGGCGCGGGTGGGGACAGACCAGACTCCGGGGTTAATGCCTCAGTCTGTTCTAACTTAGTTCCCCTCACCTCAGGGCCGGCGGGATGGAGCCCGATTGTTGCATTGTACTTGTGATTGGGTGGGTGAATGTGTGTCATCATCACATGATGCCAAAGTTAATGATTGGCCGCCGGCAGGCATGTGACTGTCTCTCAGTGTCGGACTGACTCGTGGGTGGCACTGGAGCCCTCCAATACTCACCTTAGCCCCATCTCAATCCAACAATGTGCACAGAAGCCTTGGCTGTCCCGAGACTCCCTCTTCTCATTGGCTAAGTTACAGCAGCGGGAGCCAACAACAGCTAGTGAGCCAATGAGGAGAGAGCGGGGGCAGAGTCGTGGTTCTGTTTGATGAATGCACAGTGCAGGGTTCGGGAGCAAGCACGCACCAGTTCCCCCATAGCAAGCGGCTTGTTAATGGGGGCATTTATTAAGGGGGAGGAACCAGGAGTGCCAGCGAGGCACCCAAGAAGAGGAGGATTGGGGCAGCTCAGTGCAAAACCAACACAGAGCAGGTAACTAAAACCTTTTTTTTTTGTACATATTCATCATGTGTAATGGCCCTTGTGATTAATGGTACTGCACAATAAGCAAGAGGCTTTGGATACGCTCAACTGCAGCGACTCAGATACTGTATTAGCAACACGATCTCACCTTTAATTGCAGTTACCACTGCATCGGGTAATCGCAATGGTTTCTCCATAGTGGTGTTGTTATGAGCAATTCTCTGCCCTGTGGCTGAAGATCGTGCCAAGGTCTCCCGAGAGAAGAAGTAATCAAGCAGGCGCCTGGTCATCAGCTTGGGCTTATCTGGTGGGATGTGGGAGAGATCCTCCAGCTGCTGGTATGTAATATAAACCCCAGAGCCAGGCACCAACTCCAATTTAGGGCGTCCATTACTCTAAACACAGGAAATCAAATCATTAAAAGTGATCGATTTTACATCTGTAATACACAGATAAATCTAGGGAGCACAGTATACTTACCTCTATGGGTGATGCCCACGTGGGGGTACCATCTGGCAATGTTTCTTGTAATGGTTCCTCCCACAGCACACAAGATTCAGGTATTGTGTTATCACCAACGTCATCCATCTTCATCCAGTACTGGAAGCCGCTTGTCACACCACTCACCTGCAGCATTCCTTCTGGAGGGGAGCTGGTTACCGCTGCAGGTGAGTTGGGCTGGTCTGGCTCTGATAGAGAAAGTGCAACAGGGGAAGACAGCCTTTCGGTTGATGAGTTTCTGTTTTCATTGGTTGGGATGGGTGTTGATATCAACTGTGGTGTAGAACTCTGCAGAAAAAAAAAAGATCATTAAAAAAAGTATATTCCTTGGATTCTGCACCTCCTAAACCAAGTCAACAATGGAAGCTCCCATATTTGTATCATGATAGAATCTCTTTCAAATGATTCATTTGCAGGCCTGTGACCCAAATACTCAAGCCAACGACAGCCAAGCTAATATTTTGGGAAGGCCAGCCGCAATAGGAACCTTTGTAATTTGGTACAGGTTTAAAAATTTCAAAGCATTGCTCAGAATAAATAAGTACACCTCAACAGATTTGTATGGGACACTATACTACAAAATACTCCCACAGATGCGGGCCACTGATTGCAATCAAGATTTGTTAAAGCGGTGGTTCACCCTAAATATACTCTTTCCCATGTGATCCAGCATACTGGCGTCAGCGCCAGTATGCTGTTTTTTTTTTTTTAAATGCCCCACTTACTGTGTAATCCTTAATTTTGATTTATTTCCCCCGCGGTGGATGGCGCCTGTATAGCCCGTCACGGTTTCCGAAAATACCCGATTTAGGACTCGGGTATTTCCGGCGCTATGCGGCGCTTGCGCACAGACCTAGAAACTGACTGCGCAGGCGCCGTATTTCTCCGAGTCCTATTTCGGCTTTTTTCGGAGAACATGACGCGCCATAGCCATATGACTCGGAGAAATACTGCGCAGTCAGCTCCTAGGTCTGTGCGCATTTTTGATTTTTTTTAAATTTACTTTTTTGAATTAAAAAATAAGACAACAATAAATTTGGCCCAAATTTTAATATATTGTGAAAGATAATGTTACGCCGAGTAAAATGATACCCAACATGTCACGCTTAAAAATTGCGCCCGCCGGTGGCATAGCGTCAAACTTTTACCCTTAAAAAATCTCGATAGGCGACGTTTAAAAAATTCTATAGGTTGCATCTTTTGAGCAACAGAGGAGGTCTAGGGCTAGAATTATTGCTCTTGCTCTAACGATCACGGCGATACCTCACTTGTGTGGTTTGAACACCGTTTCCATATGCGTTCGCTTCTGCACGCAAGCTCATCGGGACTGGGGGGCTTTAAAAAAATAAATAAAATTGTTTTCTTATTTATTTTTATTTATTTTATAATTTTTTACACTGAAATAAAAAAAATAAAATGTGATCACTTTTATTCCTATTACAAGGAATGTAAACATCCCTTGTAATAGAAAAAAGCATGACAGGTCCTCCTAAATATGAGATCTGGGGTCAAAAAGACCTCAGATCTCATATTTAGGCTTAAATGCAAAAAAAAAAGCAAATTTTGTCATTTGAAAAAATGACAACAAAAAATGTCTCTTTAAGACGCATGGGCGGGACTGACGTTTTGACGTCACTTCCGCCCAGCAGAGCTATGGGGATGGGTGGGGGCCATCTTGCTCTTACTCGTATCTCCACACAGCCAGCAAGAGGACCCAATCGCCTCCGCCGCTACCGATGGCTCCGGTAAGCGGCGGGCCCCTCTTCCGCCACCGATAACGGCGATCTCGCCGTGGAGACCGCCGATATCGTTGACAGGCCCGCTCACTGAAGAGATGGATATCTCGGTTGTGGCAGCAGCTGCTGCCGTTACCGAGATATCCATCTTTAAAAAAAAGATGTATATATACAGTGGGCGGGCGTTAAGTGGTTAATTTGCACACCCATTGAAAAAGTATTTTTCCTAACAAATTCATTCCGGACAATGTTGCAAAAAATGAATACACCCCAATGAAAGTCTTGGGAGCAAAGCTAAAATATAAAATTAAATAAAGCAAAGCCGCGCCACTAAAAGGTATACATCAAACACTGTATCAAATAATAAGCAAAAAGGCTGATTCATGCAATAAATATATAACAGGTTTGGATTATACCAACAGTCTATACTGCACATCAAATGTTGTGTACAATTGACACATAGGAATGTCCATCAAATAGCACCGCAGTGAGTTGTGAACCTAAGGGTGATCCCTTCATATGTTTACACATACACCATTGTCCATCAATAACACCACAGTAAAAGTGTGAGCCTGGAAGTGATCCCTTCACCAATTATGCAATGGCTGCTTACCAGAGGCAAGCTCAATTAGAGCAGATGGCTATAGCCCAGCCACGGCCTTGGCGTCCGGAGGCTCCAGTGAATTCCCACGGGTGAGTCTAACGGCTGGTTTAATGAGCGCAACTCATAATTCGGCCATGGGAATAATAGAAGAATATACCATAGTGTAATTCCGTATAGAAAATTTTATTCATAAAACAAGTAGGTACTCACATGTAGAAAAGTAAAAAACTGCATGTATAAAGCCGGCCGGCAAACGTTTGGAGCGATACCTTCCCCCTAAGTGGTGACGTCACTGCGCGTCCTCCAGACGCGTTTCGTCATCAACAGACGTTCTCAATGGGATCCTATACATGGCTGATGCCCCTGGAAGCTGGAAATCACTAAAGTAGACACCGCTTCTCCAGTGATCTCCACTTGTTGCTGGGTCTCATGCTAAGCGGCTGAGAATACAAAGCATTCTCTGAGTGGACAGATTGGAGAGACAGGGCAGTAATGTCACACTCTCCACCTCATCCAACCAGAAAATGCTTTGCATTCATTCATAAGATACAAAACATTCTCTGAATTGCGCCAAAGCCAAGTGTCTACTTCAGCGATTTCCAGCTTCCAGGGGCATCAGCCAGGAATGGCATATGCATGGTTACATTGTGTAACTATGTATAGAATACCCATACCTGGAATTCTTCTCTAAGCTCACCAGGGCTCCACATACATGACAAAAGCACTGCTGGCTTGCTGAATTTTGAACAAAGGAGGTCGGCTGATTGGCACCAGCATAACTCAAAGAATGCTTTGCATTTTGTGAATGAATGTTAAGCATTCTCCAGTTAGAGAGTGTAACATCATAGCCCCATCTCTCCACCCTGTCCTCTCAGGGGTATTAACTTTTTATAACCGGTAGAAAGGTTTAACCGCTTGCCAACCAGCCACCACAGTTTCACTGCAGCAGGTTGGTTTGGCTGTGCGAATCGCCGCCATTGTACGCCGGGCACGTACACAGCGATCTGTGGGTACACTCGCAGATCCCCATTCTGTCAGGGGAGTAGTGTGACATTGTCTGTTCCTAGTAATTAGTAACAGCGATCTCGCTCTACTCCCAGTCGGTCCAGTCCCCCCACAGTTAGAAAGCACCTTCCTAGGGAACATTTAACCCTTTCATCATCTCTGGTGTTTACCCCTTCCCTGCCAGTGTAATTTATACAGTAATCAGTACATTTTTATCTGTAAAGTCAGCCCACTGTCTCCTGAAAACAGGTCATAGGAGTGCAGCACGAACTTCACTTCTGTGATCCACAGGAAAAGTACAACCAAACAAGCTTTAGCTATACTTTTTCATTAATATCCGAAGTGGCCAGTTTAACCACTTAAGGACCGTCTAACGCCGATATACTTCGACAGAATGGCACAGCTGGGCATAAGCATGTACAGGTACATCCCCTTGAAGAGGGTGGGTCGCGTGCATAGGATGCAATAAGGTGAAAAAACATTTTTTTTTACAACCCCTTTAACAAAAAAACAATTAAAAAAAATATATTTTTTACTTTCTGCTATAAAACACACCCAATAAAAAAAAATGTAAAAAATAAATAATTGAATTTAGGCCAATGTGTATTCTGCTACATATTTTTGGTAAAAAAAAATCCCAATAAGCGTATAAACAAACTATAGGATAGATTTATGGACTATTTTTCAATTGTTTTTACAGGTAAACATTGCGGCAAACAAATCTGACACTAAGTGACACTTTTTGGGGACCAGTGATGCCAATACAGCAGGGCTAAAAAAGAAAAAAAAAGGCACTGTCACTGTATAAACGACACTGGCTGGGAAGGGGTTAACATCAGGGGCGATCAAAGAGTTAAGTGTGCTCCTAGGGAGTGCTTTCTAACTGTGGGGGGGAATGCTGTGACTGGAGGAAAACATTCTCCATTTTCCTCCCTCACAGAACGGCGATCTGCCTTGTTTACATAAGCAGACTGCTTTTCGGTTTCTCCTGGGAACGATTAGTGGGTCTTGCCGGCCATCACGACCGATTGACGCCTGCTGTGTCGAATCACAGTGGGAGCGGGTCGCCAGCAGCGCGCACGCCCCAGACCTCATGCACAAAATCACGTGAAGGTACAAGATTTTGCGCAGCCGAGTCGCCCTGCTGCAGTTTATATGGGGTAGGCGGTCCAGAAGCGGTTAAGCACCTGGACTCTTCTACTATGAAGCCATGCATTTGTCAGTATGCAGTTTAGCAATGTCCTGCTGAAATTTGCAAGACCTTCCCTGAAAGACATCATCGTAATGGGAGCATATGCTGTTTTAAAACCTGGATATACAGTGGGTATGGAATGTTTTCAGACCCCCTTTTTTTGGCAGATTTATTAAAAAAGAAAAACTGAAATATCACACGGCCCTAAGTATTCAGACCATTTGCTGTGACACTCATATATATAACTCAGGTGCCGTCCATTTCTTCTGATCCTCCCTGAGATGGTTCTGCACCTTCATTTGTGTCCAGCTGTGTTTGATTATACTGATTGGATGTGATTAGGAAAGCCACACACCTGTCTATAGAAGTCCTTACAGCTCATAGTGCATGTCGGAGCAAATGAGAATCATGAGGTCACAGGAACTGCATGAAGAGCTCAGAGACAGGATTGTGGCAAGGCACAGACATGGCCAAGGGTACAAAAACAGTTCTGCTGCACTGAAGGTTCCTAAGAGCACAGTGGCCTCCATAATCCTTAAATGGAAGACCTTTGGGATGACCAGAACCCTTCCTAGTGCTGGCCGTCCGGCCAAACTGAGCTATCGGGGGAGAAGGGCCTTGGTGAGAAAGGTAAAGAAGAACCCAAAGATCACTGTGGCTGAGCTCCAGAGATGCAGTCAGGAGATGGGAGAATGTTGTAGGAAGTCAACCATCACTAGAGCCCTCCATCAGTCTGCTCTATGGCCCGATGGAAGCCTCTCCTCAGTGCAAGACACATGAAAGCCTGCATGGAGTTTGCTGAAAAACACCCAAAGGACTCCAAGATGGTGAGAAATAAGATTCTCTGGTCTGATGAGACCAGGATAGAACTTTTTGGTTGTAAAAGTTCATTTTTTATTTTCTAAATAGGTTCCTTTAACCACTTAAGGACCGCCTCCTGCACATATATGTCGGCAGAATGGCCCAGACCTTTAGGCAGGTAAAGGACCTGGCCAGTTTTTGCAATTCGGCACTGTGTCGCTTTAATCTGACAATTGTGCGGTCGTGCGACGTGGCTCCCAAACAAAATTGGTGTCCTTTTCTTCCCTTTCTTTTGGTGGTATTTGATCACCTCTGCGGTTTTTATTCTTTGTGCTATACACAAAAATAGAGCGACAATTTTGAAAAAAAATCAATATTTTTTACTTTTTGCTATAATAAATATCCCCCCAAAAAGATATAAAAAATGTTTTTTTTCCCTCAGTTAAGGCCGATACGTATTCTACCTATTTTTGGTTATAAAATCGCAATAAGCGTTTATCGGTTGGTTTGCGCAAAAAATGTATAGCGTTTACAAAATAGAGGATAGTTTTATTGCATTTTTATTTATTTATTTTTACTACTAATGGCGGCGATCAGCGTTTTTTTTCGTGAGTGCGACATTATGGCGGACACTTCGGACAATTTTGACACATTTTTGGGACCATTGTAATTTTCACAGCACAAAATGCATTAAAAATGCATTGTTTACTGTGAAAATTACAATTGCAGTTTGGGAGTTAACCACAAGAGGGCGCTGAAGAGGTTATGTGTGACCTCATCTGTGTTTCTAACTGTAGGGGGGTGTGGCTGTAGCTGTGACATCATTGATTGTGTTTCCCTATATTAGTTCCCCGGAGCTGAAGAACGGGGAGAGCTGTGTGTAAACTAGGCTTCCCTGTTCTTCACTGTGGCACCGTCATTGATCGTGTGTTCCCTAAAATATAGGGAAACACAATCAATGATGTCACAGCTACAGCCACACCCCCCTACAGTTAGAAACACAGATGTGGTCACACATAACCTCTTCAGCACCCCCTTGTGGTTAACTCCCAAACTGCAATTGTCATTTTCACAGTAAACAATGCATTTTTAATGCATTTTGTGCTGTGAAAATGACAATGGTCCCAAAAATGTGTCAAAATTGTCCAAAGTGTCCGCCATAATGTCGCACTCACGAAAAAAAAACGCTGATCGCCGCCATTAGTAGTACAAATAAATAAATAAAAATGCAATAAAACTATCCTCTATTTTGTAAACGCTATACATTTTTTGCGCAAACCAACCGATAAACGCTTATTGCGATTTTATAACCAAAAATAGGTAGAAGAATACGTATCGGCCTAAACTGAGGGAAAAAAATAATTTTTTATATCTTTTTGGGGGGATATTTATTATAGCAAAAAGTAAAAAATATTGATTTTTTTTCAAAATTGTCGCTCTATTTTTGTGTATAGCACAAAGAATAAAAACCGCAGAGATGATCAAATACCACCAAAAAAAAGGGAAAAAAAGGACGCCAATTTTGTTTGGGAGCCACGTCGCACGACCGCACAATTGTCAGTTAAAGCGACACAGTGCCGAATCGCAAAAACTGGCCAGGTCCTTTAACTGCCTAAAGGTCCGGGTCTTAAGAGGTTAAGCTAGTGCTATGTTGGTTCACTAACCTACTTAGATTTCCTTTCTAAATGTTTTTTTTCTTTGTTTGAATTTCTCACTTCCTGTTTCTCCTCAGTAAACGAGCGGTGCTTAGTCAGCCAGAACAACTTACTGAACAGCTTACTGAGGAGGAACAGGAAGTGAGAAATTCAGACAAAGAAAACAAAAGAAAAAAACATATAGAAGGGAAATCGAAGGAAAAGGTAAGTGAACTAACAACGCACTAGCTTTACAACCCTTTTAATTCTAAGCGCTGTGTGTGGAGAAAACCAGGCACTGCTCATCACCTGTCCAATACAATCCCAACCGTGAAGCATGGTGGTGGCAGCATCATTCTGTGGGGGTGTTTTTCAGCTGCAGGGACAGGATGACTGGTTGCAATTGAGGGAAAGATGTCTGGAGGAAGCCTATGGTATACTCGAGAAATTGGTGCAACATGATAAAGGCAGATTTTGCCTTGATGGTTAAGATTTGCTAAACTTTTTTTTTACATTGACGGTGTTACCTGTGAGCTGTAACTTGTTTCCAGGAATCCTGCCAGGTTTCTTAGGAAGGATATGTTGTTGTCATTGATAACTGGTAAGAGAAAATATTGAGTTATTGATACAGGGGTCATAAACAAGCCAAATGTATTGTGACATGGTGGGACATATAGGCTACACCCCACTAGGAGTTTTATCTCTTACTTTCCATCAAGGTATCAAAAAGCAGTTTGAAAAATATACACAAAGAAAGTAACATTACCTGCCGAGAATGGAAAATGGAAATTACAGGGTTTGTCTTCAAAAATGTTTACACTCAGAGCAAAGAAAAAAAAAGTTTTTATATTTAGTTGGCTGTATATGATATATTACATACAAATATTTCATATTGCCACCATTCCTTAGCGATTTCACAGCAAATCAGGAATCTATTGGGTAGATACGAGCCAACAAATCTGCCAAATCGTGTCTTCTGGTATTCCCTGGAGGATTCTTTGTCAAATTTGCAAATCCATTTGGTCATCATACATTGTCTTCAGATAAATAATGCAAATTACAGCAATGTAAACAGCTGTGGATTGGTGCATTTTACAGCGATCACATGACAGAGTGGTGTCCATTAAAAGTGCTAAACGTCAGGAAAACCTGTGCTGGAAGAAACACATAAATGGCCACTTCTGACTATCTTGTCAGATAACTGTCATGCTTACAGTCAGGGATTACACCACTCAGCTCAGCACCTCCTGTCCGCCACTTACCTGTGTACCCCCCTTCTTCCACTACTCTCCTCTTCCACCACTATCTGCACCCCCTTCCACCACTACTCTCCTCTTCCACCACTGCACCCTTCTCCACCCTTCTCCACCACTACTCTCCTCTTCCACCACTACTCTCCTCTTCCACCACTATCTGCACCCCCTTCCACCACTGCACCCTTCTCCACCACTACTCTCCTCTTCCACCACTGCTCACCTCCTCCGCCACTACTCTCCTCTTCCAACCCTGCCCCCTTCTCCACCACTACTCTCCTCTTCCACCACTGCACCCTTCTCCATCACTACTCTCCTCTTCCACCACTTCTCACCTCCTCCGCCACTACTCTCCTCTTCCAACCCTGCCCCCTTCTCCACCACTACTCTCCTCTTCCACCACTGCACCCTTCTCCATCACTACTCTCCTCTTCCACCACTTCTCACCTCCTCCGCCACTACTCTCCTCTTCCAACCCTGCACCCTTCTCCACCACTACTCTCCTCTTCCACCACTGCTCACCTCCTCCGCCACTACTCTCCTCTTCCAACCCTGCACCCTTCTCCGCCACTACTCTCCTCTTCCAACCCTGCACCCTTCTCCACCACTACTCTCCTCTTCCACCACTTCTCACCTCCTCCGCCACTACTCTCCTCTTCCACCACTGCACCCTTCTCCATCACTACTCTCCTCTTCCACCACTTCTCACCTCCTCCGCCACTACTCTCCTCTTCCAACCCTGCACCCTTCTCCACCACTACTCTCCTCTTCCAACCCTGCACCCTTCTCCACCACTACTCTCCTCTTCCACCACTGCTCACCTCCTCCGCCACTACTCTCCTCTTCCACCACTGCTCACCTCCTCCGCCACTACTCTCCTCTTCCAACACTGCACCTTCTCCACCACTACTCTCCTCTTCCACCACTGCACCCTTCTCCACCACTACTCTCCTCTTCCACCACTGCACCCTTCTCCACCACTACTCTCCTCTTCCACCACTGCTCACCTCCTCCGCCACTACTCTCCTCTTCCACCACTGCACCCTTCTCCATCACTACTCTCCTCTTCCACCACTGCTCACCTCCTCTGCCACTACTCTCCTCTTCCAACCCTGCACCCTTCTCCACCACTACTCTCCTCTTCCACCACTTCTCTCCTCTTCCACCACTACTCTCCTCTTCCACCACTACTCTCCTCTTCCACCACTACTCTCCTCTTCCACCACTACTCTCCTCTTCCACCACTGTCTGCACCCTTCTCCACCACTATTTTCCTCTTCCACCTCTGCACCCTTCTCCACCACTACTCTCCTCTTCCACCACTGTCTGCAACCTTCTTCACCACTACTCTCCTCTTCCACCTCTGCACCCTTCTCCACCACTACTCTTCTCTTCCACCTCTGCACCCTTCTCCACCACTGCTCACCTCTGCACTCCTTCTCCACCACTACTCTCCACTTCCACCACGGTCTGCACCCCTTACCCCTTCTCCACCACTACTCTCCACTTCCACCACAGTCTGCACCCCTTCTCCACCACTGCTCACCCCTTCTCCACCACTACTCTCCACTTCCACCACTGTCTGCACCCCTTCTCCACCACTACCACTGTCTGCACCCCTTCTCCACCACTGCTCACCCCTTCTCCACCACTACTCTCCACTTCCACCACTGTCTGCACCCCTTCTCCACCACTGCTCACTTCTCCACCACTACTCTCCTCTTCTACCACTGCACCCTTCTCCACCACTACTCTCCTCTTCCACCACTGTCTGCACCCTTCTCCACCACTACTCTCCTCTTCCACCACTGTCTGCACCCTTCTTCACCACTACTCTCCTCCTCCACCTCTGCACCCTTCTCCACCACTACTCTCCACTTCCACCACTGTCTGCACCCCTTCTCCACCACTGCTCACCTCTGCACCCCTTCTCCACCACTACTCTCCACTTCCACCACTGTCTGCACCCCTTCTCCATCACTGCTCACGTCTACACCCCTTCTCCACCACCACTCTTCTCTTTCTCCCTCTTCCACTGCTGCACCCCTTCTCCACCACTACTCTCCTCTTCCACCACTGCACCCCTTCTCCACCACTACTCTCCTCTTCCACCACTGCACCCCTTCTCAACCACTACTCTCCTCTTCCCCCCTCTTCCACCGCTGCAACCCTTCTCCACCACTTCTCTCCTCTTCCACCACTGCAATTGCACTGTAAAGGTATTGGAGTCAGGTAATGGAGTACTTGTGCAAATGCTGAGTATCGCCACCAACACTGGTATCGGTGCACCTCTTTACTATACTATACTGTTTTAGACAACCAGCAGAATGTTTTAGCTTTTTTGTACTGGTACACAACTGTGACTATGACATAAAAAAAATGGGAAACAAGGATATTTTCCCTTCTTGTTGCAATCTTTAGTTCATATAAAGAAATTCACATTACAAACGTACTTTGAGACATCTCACCCACACAATGGTCCTCAGATCCCAGGAGGCGACCGCCTTCTCTGGTAGCACTTATTCCACTATGTGAGAGTGCATCATTCTGTTCCTCCAGTGTTTGAATGTGTCTTCTTAATTCTTGATTTTCCTTCTCGAGTTCCTGTATCCTCCATTCTCTCACTGCAACTGCCTCATCCCGTGACACCAGGATCTGGCGCAGTTCTGCAACTTGTGCCTCCAGCTCCCGAACCAGCTCTGCATAAAGGGAGGTCACCCTACTAGCAGAACGTGTGGCCCAGCACTGTTCTGTTGGTATGCCTTGACCTTCTGGAGGCACTGTATTTTTGCTAGTTCTCTGACCTTCCTGTTTTGTAACATACGTATGCTGAGGAATTATGGGGGAAATCAAAGGTCCATTAAAGATTTTTTGACGTTTCCTGGCATGGGTGTCCTCGTCACAGTTCTGCATGACTGGTGTAGACAGGAATCTGTAACATGAAGACAAAAATGGGCATTTCAGTATCGTAAAATCATAATCAATTCATTAAAAACTATATTAACCCACAAGGACTCTGCTGGGCCCAGGCCCCAGGTTTATTCATTTATGTGAAGAGTCAACGGTGCCCCAACCCACACTCTACTGCTATGTGGATGTCCCTGTAAAGCTGCTTGACGAATCACTAGCAAATAGAATTACTCGAGTATAAGTTGAGTCACCTAATTTTGCCACAAAAAAATGGAAAATGTATTGACTCGAGTTTTAGCCTAGGGTGTCTGCATGCCTCACTGTGCCCATGCCTCACTGTGCCCATGCCTCACTGTGCCCATGACTTGACTGACGTTTAACATGGGAGTCTATGGAAGGGGTGCTTGGTTTGAAAAATTGGTGCTCCCCAGCCGTAGGTCCCCCAAACAACAAGCTTTGCACACTTGTAGAGGAGAAATGGGGCTATATGTGTGCCAAGATGCGGGTCCAGGAGACCTACGACCGGCCAGTACCGGGTCCCCAAATCACTGGAGAAATTACCGTTTAACAAGGGAGTCTATGGAAGGGGTGCCTGGCTTTGTAAAATCAGTGCTCCCCACTTATAGAGAAAGAATGGGGCTACATGTCTGCCAAGTTTGAAATCCAGGGGGCCTAGAGCTGGCCGGTACCGGGCCCCGAATTTTGAGAGATTAGGCATAAAAAAGGTGACTCGAGTATAAGCCGGGGGGGGGGGGGGGGTTGGGGCTCATTTTCAACACACAAAAATGTGCTGAAAAACTCGGCTTATACTCGAGTATATACGGTAGTTTTAAAAACCTAACCAAACATCAAGCAAAGCCTTTTACCAAAAGTTCTGACCACTTGTATATTTGAGGTCATACAGAGCTTCTGTATGGCTCAGCAGCCAAATATTCTTGAGCATTCTATGCTCCCCCGGTAATAGATTTTCAGGGTTATCCTCATTCCCAGAAGCTCAGGTGTGATATACAAAAAAAAGATGCTCCATATTGTGCAGTTGAATAGGAATTTAACTATAAAAAAGTTCATCTTAAAGTTTCCAATGTGCAGTACATTCAGCTCATATGAGCTTTCAAATGTCATATCTGAGACATTCCTATACGTTTCGGCCTAATGCTCATCAGAGGCATGTGGCATACTAGAATCCCTTTTATGTGCTACTAATTACCATATTTCCTCCCTTTTAAAGACTAAGGGGCAGATTCAGGTAGAAATGCCTATCTTTAGGCATGCCTAGCGTCTGGCTTTTAAACTAGGCCGCCGCAACTTTTTCAGGCAAGTGCTTTATTCTCAAAGCACTTGCCTGTAAAGTTAAGGCAGCGTAAAAAACCCGGCCAAATTCAAATTCGCCGGGTAGGGGGCGTGTATTACTTAAATGAAGCGCGTCCCCACGCCAAAGGAAATGCGCATGCACAAGCCGTCAATTGATCCCAGTGCGCATGCTCCAAATCTCGACAGCAATACGACGTGTAAACGACGTGAACGGCACTTACGCAAAGCCCTATTCGCGAACATTTTACGTAAACGATGGGAAAAAAAGCGTCGGCACGCCATCCATACTTAACATTGCCTGCGCCTCATATAGCAGAAATAAAATTACGGCAAAAAATGGACGCCTGCGGTCTGACTGAGATTCTGCATGTCAGGGATAAGGTAAGGGATCGTTGAGGCATGCACGGGCACAGTAAGGCATGTAATGGTGGCACAGTGAGGCATGTAATGGTGGCACAGTGAGGCATGTAATGGTGGCACAGTGAGGCATGTAATGGTGGCACAGTGAGGCATGTAATGGTGGCACAGTGAGGCATGTAATGGTGGCACAGTCTGGCATGTAATGTGGCACAGTCTGGCATGTAATGTGGCACAGTGATACATGTAATGGTGGCACAGTCTGGCATGTAATGATGGCACAGTCTGGCATGTGATGTGGCACAGTCTGGCATGTGATGTGGCACAGTCTGGCATGTGATGTGGCACAGTCTGGCATGTGATGTGGCACAGTGAGGCATGTAATTGTGGCACAGTGAGGCATGTAATGGTGGCACAGTGAGGTGAGGCGAGGCATGACTAGTAGGAAGGGGGTCGTCTAATACGGCGAGTATATCCCAAAACCAAAATTTTAGCTGGAAAATTAGGGGGTCGTCTTATACGCCCAGTCATCTTATATGCCGGCAAATATGGTATGCTTAAAATTGTTACTGGTGCCAACAGTGAAAACTCTAAAGTAATAAGAAAAAGGCACTTGTTGTCACTTACTTTGGCATCTGGAGTGGCTTACTGGCTCCATCTGGAGAGCAGTGCACAGGAGCACCAACTGCAACCTCATCTGACTTGTCACGCCTTTGTTCAGGTTCTGCCGTCCGATCCATCAACCTGGCTAAGGATGGCTTTATTAAGAAAATACATGAGTGACCTACAAGGGATATTTACAGTTTAATTAGAAAATATGCTATATCTTTAATGTCTTCCTCCCCTGCTAAGAACGGTTCATGTCTTTTTGATGGATGCACATACAGTGCCTTGAAAAATTATTCATACCCCTTGAAATTTTCCACATTCTGTCATGTTACACCCAAAAACTTAAATGTTTTTTATTGGGGTTTTATGTGATAGACCAACACAAAGTGACACATAATTGGGAAGTGGAAGAAAAATCATAAATTCTTTTACCAATAAATATCTGAAAAGTGTGGCGTACATTTGTATTCATCCCCCTTTACTAAAACTAAAATCTAGTGGAACCAATTGCCTTCGGAAGTCACCTAATTAGTAAATAGAGTCCACCTGTGTGTAATTTAATCTCAGTATACATACAGCTGTTCTGAGGTTTGTTAGTTAGAACCTTAGTGAACAAACAGCATCATGAAGGCCAAGGAACACACCAGACAGGTCAGGGATAAAGTTGTGGAGAAGGTTAAATCAGGGTTAGGTTATAAAAAAATATCCCAAGCTTTGAATATCTCACAGAGCTCTGTTCAATCCATCATCTGAAAATGGAAAGAGAATTGCACAACTGCAAACCTACTAAGACATGACCGTCCACCTAAACTGCCAGGCCGGGCAAGGAGAGCATTATTCAGAGACGCAGCCAAGAGGGCCATGGTAACTCTGGAGGCAGTGCCGATCCTGATCTCCCTGGGGTCTTAAGCAAAATGACATGTCACATTAAAGTTGAGCGGGGGGGACGCTGCCGACAGTGACACAGTCACATTAAACATTAAAATTGAGAAGAGTGGGTGCTCTGCTGTTGGAAATGACATCTTACATTAAAGTGAGAAGCGGGGGTGCTGACTTCTTACCTCTTCTCTTCTCCCATGCAGTGGCAGCGAGTTGAGAAGCGGGGTGAGGGGCCAATTACAGTGGGGAAAATAAGTATTTGAACACCCTGCTATTTTGCAAGTTCTCCCACTTGGAAATCATGGAGGGGTCTGAAATTGTCATCGTAGGTGCATGTCCACTGTGAGAGACATAATCAAAAAAAAAATTCCAGAAATCACAATTTATGAATTTTTAACTATTTATTTGTATGATACAGCTGCAAAGAAGTATTTGAACACCTGTCTATCAGCTAGAATTCTGACCCTCAAAGACCTGTTAGTCTGCCTTTAAAATGTCCACCTCCACTCCATTTATTATCCTAAATTAGATGCACCTGTTTGAGGTCATTAGCTGCATAAAGACACCTGTCCACCCCATACAATCAGTAAGAATCCAACTACTAACATGGCCAAGACCAAAGAGCTGTCCAAAGACACTAGAGACAAAATTGTACACCTCCACAAGGCTGGAAAGGGCTATGGGGAAATTGCCAAGCAGCTTGGTGAAAAAAGGTCCACTGTTGGAGCAATCATTAGAAAATGGAAGAAGCTAAACATGACTGTCAATCTCCCTTGGACTGGGGCTCCATGCAAAATCTCACCTCGTGGGGTCTCAATGATCCTAAGAAAGGTGAGAAATCAGCCCAGGACTACACGGGAGGAGCTGGTCAATGACCTGAAAAGAGCTGGGACCACCGTTTCCAAGGTTACTGTTGGTAATACACTAAGACGTCATGGTTTGAAATCATGCATGGCACGGAAGGTTCCCCTGCTTAAACCAGCACATGTCAAGGCCCGTCTTAAGTTTGCCAATGACCATTTGGATGATCCAGAGGAGTCATGGGAGAAAGTCATGTGGTCAGATGAGACCAAAATAGAACTTTTTGGTCATAATTCCACTAACCGTGTTTGGAGGAAGAAGAATGATGAGTACCATCCCAAGAACACCATCCCTACTGTGAAGCATGGGGGTTGTAGCATCATGCTTTGGGGGTGTTTTTCTGCACATGGGACAGGGCGACTGCACTGTATTAAGGAGAGGATGACCGGGGCCATGTATTGCGAGATTTTGGGCAACAACATCCTTCCCTCAGTTAGAGCTTTAAAGATGGGTCGAGGCTGGGTCTTCCAACATGACAATGACCCGAAGCACACAGCCAGGATAACCAAGGAGTGGCTCTGTAAGAAGCATATCAAGGTTCTGGCATGGCCTAGCCAGTCTCCAGACCTAAACCCAATAGAGAATCTTTGGAGGGAGCTCAAACTCCGTGTTTCTCAGCGACAGCCCAGAAACCTGACTGATCTAGAGAAGATCTGTGTGGAGGAGTGGGCCAAAATCCCTCCTCCAGTGTGTGCAAACCTGGTGAAAAACTACAAGAAACGTTTGACCTCTGTAATTGCAAACAAAGGCTACTCTACCAAATATTAACATTGATTTTCTCAGGTGTTCAAATACTTATTTGCAGCTGTATCATACAAATAAATAGTTAAAAAAATCATACATTGTGATTTCTGGAATTTTTTTTTTGATTATGTCTCTCACAGTGGACATGCACCTACGATGACAATTTCAGACCCCTCCATGATTTCCAAGTGGGAGAACTTGCAAAATAGCAGGGTGTTCAAATACTTATTTTACCCACAGTACTTCTCACCAGGTGGGGCCTCTAGTAATTTGGGGCCCTCTGCAGATTTGCGGGGCCCTAAGCGGCTTGCATAGTGAGCGGATCGGCCCTGTCTGGAGGAGCTGCAGAGATCCACAGCTCAGGTGGGAGAATCTGTCCACAGTACAATTATTAGTCATGCACTCCACAAATCTCACCTTTATGGAAGAGTGGCAAGAAGAAAGCCATTGTTGAAAGAAAGCCATAAGGAGTTCTGTTTGTGAGAAGCCATGTGGGGGACACAACAAACATGTGGAAGAAGGTGCTCTGGTCAGATGAGACCAAACTTTTACTTTTGGACCTAAAAGCAAAACGCTTTGTGTGGAGGTAAACTAACACTGCATATCACTCTGAACACACCATCCCCACCGTGAAACATGGTGGTGGCAGCATCATGTTGTGGGGATGTTTTTTTCTTCAGCAGGGACAGTGAAGCTGGTCAGAGTTGATGGGGAAAAAAAACCTAATAGAATCTGCAAAAGACTTGAAACTGGGGCGGAGGTTCACCTTCCAGCAGGACAATTACCCTAAACATACAGCCAGATCAAAGCATATTCATGTGTTAGAATGGCCCAGTCACAGTCCAGATCTAAATCCAATTGAGAATCTGTGGCAAGACCAAAAATTGCTGTTCACAGACGTTCTCCATCCAATCTGACAGAGCTTGAGATATTTTACAAAGAAGAATGTTCAAAAATGTCCCTCTCCTAGATGTGCAAATCTGGTAGAGACATCCCCAAAAAGACTTGCAGCTGTAATTGCAGAGAAAGGAGATTCTACAAAGTATGTACCTCACACTTTTCACATATTTGGAAAAAAAAATTAAAATAATTTATAATTTTCCTTCCACTTCACAATTCTGTGCCACTTTGTGTTGGTCTCTCACATAAAATCCCAATAAAATACATTTACAATTTTGGTTGTAACATGACAAAATGTGGAAAATTTCAAGGGGTATGAATACTTTTCCAAGGCCCTCCCCGCTTTTTGTAGCATTCCATTGACGTTTTGCATTTTTGTTTGGGGGGGGGGGGGAAGTGGGTACTTGGTTTTGACAGATACCAGCAACTACTTCCGCTCGGCCTAGGCGATCTGAACAGACGTTCTCCAAGAATAATAAAAAAATAATAATATACAGTCATGGGCAAAAATGTTGGCACCCCTGCATTTCTGTCAGATAATCCACCACTTCACCCAGAAAATTGTTGCAACTACAAATGTTTAGGCATTCTCATTTCTTTTATTTGTATACAAAAATGGACTGGACAAAATTATTGGCACCTTCTCAAAATTGTAAGTAATTATTGCATTCCAAGTTTGTGTTGCTTCTATAAAACCACTTCAGCCCTGGAAGGTTTTACCCCCTTCCTGACCAGAGCAAATTGGCACAGCGTCGCTTTAACTGACAGTTGCGCAGTTGTGCAACGCTGAACCCAAACAAAATTCTTGTCCATTTTTTCCCCACAAACAGAGCTTTCTTTTGGTGGTATTTGATCACCTCTGCAGTTTTTATTTTTTAAACAAGAGAGTGACAATTTAAAAAAAAAATAAAAAATTCTTTTACTTTTTGCTATATTAAAAAAGCGTTTTTAAAAAACAAATTTCTTCATCAGTTTAGGCCGAAATGTATTCTTATACATATTTTTGTAAAAACAAAAAAAAGGGTATATTAATTGGTTTGCGCAAATGTTTTGGCGTCCACAAACTATGGGAAAACTTTATAGCATTTTTTTTATTTTTTTAATAGTAATGGCAGTGGTCTGCGATTTTTAGCAGTACTGCAACATTGCGGCGGATGGATTGGACACTTCTGACACATTTTTGTGACCACTGACAGCGATCAGTGCTATAAAAATGCACTAATTACTATATAAATGTCACTGGCAGGGAATGTGTTAACACTAGGGGGTACAATAAAAAGGAAAAACATTGATGGGACTTTAAATGAGGTCTATAAGTATAGCACCTCCATCCCTGGTACTAGGGGGTAATCAAGGGATTAGACGTGTGCTCCCTAGATGTGTTCTAACTATATGGGTATGTGACTGACTGGGGAGGAGACATATAGCTGGTCCTACTTAGTAGGAACAAACGACATGTCTCCTCCAGCCATTTCTGTAAAAAGTGGAACTAAACCCATCAATTAAACGGTTTCCCAAAACTGTTATATTCAAGGCATGCCACAAAAAATAACTGCCACCACTACTAGTGTGCTTATCTTACCTCTCAACCAAACTTTCAAGCTGTCAAGTGTCTGATGTCATAGCTGATCAGATGTGCAGCACCATGGCAATTGCAGGTCACATGGAGACTAAGATGGCAGCTTTCTTGGCTGTAAAGGAGATGAGGGTTTAGTTCCAATTTAATGGCTTTTTTTTTGGTATGACATTTATAATTCCCCATCCATTATATAAGACCCCTGTAAGAGAAAATGTATTAGATTTAAAAGGAAAATTGTCACTTGTTCTTAGCACTGGTGTGGGTAACTTCTAGTGTAACAAAATGCCTTATTTCTCTCATGACCCCCCCCCCCCCTTCCTTCCGGTTGTTTTCCCCGCTTATCGGAGAGGTCGGTAAAAGCGGAAATTATCTGATCTGCTGGAGTGATGGGCAGGAAGTCAAGTGAGGGCAAGATAGTCCCCCACTCAACTCTATGACCTTGGAGGACCAAAACGATGTCTAATGTCACTTCCGTCTTAACGGCCTTAAAGGGCTGATTTTTGTTTATGTTAAAGGGAAAATTTAATTTTTTTTTGCTTTTAAAGGTAAATAAGAGATCTGGAGATCACTCAATAAAGAGGACCTGTTATGCCCTGTTTCTATTACATAGAATGTTTACATTCCTTGTAATAGGAATAAAAGTCATAAAAAAAAGAATTAAAAAGGACAGTGTAAAAATAAAAAGTAAAATAAATAAGTTTTTTTTTTAAGCATCCTGTCCTTCTGTGCTCGCGTGCAGTAGTGACCGCATATGTAAACGGCGTTCAAACCACACATGTAAGGTATCGCAGCGATCGGTAGAGTGAGAGCAATAATTCTAGTGCAAAACCTCCCGTAACTTTAAACTGGAAACCTGTAAACATTTTTAAAGCGTTGCCTATGGAGATTTTTGAGTAACCAAGTTTGTCACAATTTTAAAGCGTGACATGTCAGGTATCAGGTAACATCGTCTTTCACATTATACCAATAAATTGAGCCAACGTCACTGTTTTGTTTTTTTAATTCATAAAAATGTATTTTTCCCAAAAAAATGCATTTGAAAGGCCGCTGCGCAAATACGGTGTGACATAAAAAATTGCAACGATTGCCTATTTATTCTCTAGGGTTTATACTAAATATATATTAGGGCTGTGGAAATTAACTATTAATTCCTTATTTCGTTATTTTTTTTTTTTGATTGATCAAAATTATTTTTATCTGTACTCACCTCTCTGCCGGCTTCAGGGAGTTCCGTCGGAGATCCGGTGATGTCACGGACAGTGGCAGGGCTTGCCATGTCCATCTGAAGGGCTCCTTTGCTGTGCCTTCATATCTGCATGCCAGCGGGACCTTACTCTCTGCCACACATACACTCCCTTCTATCAACCTGGGATTCTACAGCCATCCACTGGGAGTTGTGATCGTTCCCTTCACGGGACATCTACATGCTGATGTTAACCTCTCTCTCTTCTGGATTCAGCAGTGGTATCATCGTACACATTTTTATACCAGTATCATACTTAGCTACATGTTTTTATGACTGCGTTTGGTATTACTCGCACCATTTTTACAATTTATGTAGCTACATCGATTTTATCTCCAGTGCAATATTTATTTTGTTACCTACTTGAAGACTATACAAGTTTTAATGCTATTTCCATCGAGTGCTGCCTTTGTGTGTTTTGTATCCTGCTATCCATTTTTCCAGTGGTTGGGAGCTGCACTGGGAATCAGCCTGCAAGGAGATCAGCTAAAAGTAGTTGGATCTGTATGTGTGTTCTAATTAATCAAAATCAAAATTAGTCGATAAAAAAAAAAAATTGATTAATCGAACATGAAAATTTGAATCAGTAACAGATCTAATATATATATATATATATATATTCATTCATATTGTTTGAAGGTTCTAAGTAATTTTCTAGCAAAAAATACTAATTTAAACAGCAAATTACAGAAAAGGCCTGGTCGGGCGAGTGGTTTAACTAACCTGGTGGTATGATTATGTCACATTTTTGCGAGTCAAAGCGGTACATTGTTTTGCATAGAAATTTGGCGTTTCATATTGAAGGTCTGTAATTCTTAGAAATAACTCACTTAAATCTGTCCAAACAAGATTCTAGTAGACATCACGGGTGTGATAAAGTTTGAAACACTAAATCATAAATTATAATATGATAAACTATAAACAAATATCAAAAAATAATAATAAAATGAATTTCCCCACTATTCACTCACTTCTGCAAGTGTTCTAATTTATTACCGCTGTTTTCTAGCGGCTCTAAAACCACTTTTGACGTAAACGGACACTTTTTGGTTGCTATCGACATTTTTACGTTTCCAGGCAGAAAGAACAGTATATACAATATAAAAGTGCATGCAGGGCACTGGACAAAGCATTAGGGACAAAAGGGAGGTGAAATGATTCCATACAGTAATGCAATCTATAAGATTACAGTGTATTGTATGTGTTATGAATTTAGTACTTTTTGAGTTTTCCACCAGGCTCCGCCCCCATGCGTCACGACACTCGCAGGGGACGAAGCCTGGCACACAGAGGCATCGGGCGGAAGACACAGCCTCCGGACACAGCGGAGGGACATCGCAGGATCCCAGGGACAAGGTAAGTAACCTGCACTGCAATCCTGAGTGTGGCTTGGGGGTTACCGCTAATGATAATGAAATTTAACCCCGAGCCACACTTGGGAAAACTGCCAGGGAGGGTAACATGGTCAGCACTCTCTGATCTGCATTGGATAGCTTTCCAGGTGGGTGGTAGAACAGTGGCTGCCAAGCCTTCAGGAGGCGCTACTCCCGGGCAGGGATCTCCAAACTATGGCCCTCCAGCTGTTGTGGAACTACATGTCCCATGAAGCCTTGTAAAACTCTGATATTCACAGACATGACTAGGCATGATGGAAATTGTAGTTCCTGAACAGCTGTAGGACCATAGCTTGGAGACCCTTGATTCTGACACCTTCTGAAACCTTAAGAGGGATTTAGAATGGAATACAATGCAAGTGTAAACAAACCCTTAGAAATTCTGTCCCTAAAGTTACTAATCAGATAAAAGTAAGGGCTGGTTTACACTTGTGCTAGCCCCTGAAAAGCGATCTGTGGTGGATCTCCCATCAGAAATCTGTATGTTGTCTCCCTGCCACCTGTTTTAATCCCTAAATCCCCTCACCATCACATGTATTTCATGTGGTTATGTGACCCCATTGGGGGGGGGGATGTTACTGCTACTATGAGAATCATTTTTGCCTCCATGCAAGGTATAATGGCTGCAGGCAGCGCTTGTACGGCACCATCGTATTATTTTACCACCCCTCCCCCAGCCACAAGTATAAACATGACCCCAGTGATTGATTTTCCCAGCATGGATCTATAACTGGAGCCTCCATCTGAGCAGAGAATCTTACTCTGTGAAGGGGGGCTGGGCAAACATTTGCTCTATATAATTCCTTTATACTAATAACAACATTATCAGACACACAGGTATGCCCCAATCCGCAGACCCCAGGTGTCTCCCCTGTGACAGGACACTGCTGATAAGGTGAGCCCCCACCGTGACCAGCACCCCCAGTGCACACACAGCCCAACCACCCCCCGATCACACCATCTCCATTCTCTCATTCACTGCCTTCTCTCACCTCCATGTGTCTGTTTACATTCCGCAGTTTCCGGATGTTCAGCCCCGCCCCCTCTCGATGACAGTTCGCCTGTGATTCGCTGACCCCGTCAGTGCCGCCTACGCTGATTGGCTAGTTTCCATCCAGGTGTACCGCCACTTCCTTGTTTGTGACACCGCCTACCATCACGTGGCTTCAGCTTCGCTGCAGTTGATTGGTCCTTCACCTCCCTATCGTGTTTCCATGGCGCTGGCTCCACCCCGATCTGTAATGTCAGGTGGCGTTGCTCCATGTGGCGGGCGCTGGTGACGTCTCTGTGCCAGGTAGCTCGGTACTCTGGATCACAGTCAGTCCGAGCGGCCAGCTGTACAAGTGGAAGTGACGTCATGGACCTTGGGCACATGCGGAAGAGTTACCGGAATGATGATGAGGTGAGAGGCCTGGTGACGTCACCTGAGGGCTCATTAATAATACAATAGGGAGACAGGTGTGTAGTAATGATAGAGGAGCCTGTGCTGGGACTTGTAGTACCACACCACTAATATGTCCTTCAGTGACATGGAGGTCAGCAGGAAGAAGCATTTCTAGTGTCAGTAAGGCCCTTCACAGAACAGAAGTGGGGGCAGGGTACCTACCTGTCAAATACAGGTACCTGCTTCCCGCCCCTCCCCCTCCATTCACTTTAACCCCTTGCCACCCAGGCCAATTGTGACACTTCGCTCCTACATGTAAAAACCATCCTTTCTTTGCTAGAAATGTACCCCCAAACATTATTTATTTATATATAGCAGAGGCCCTATAGAATAAAATGATGGGTGTTGCAATTTTTTATGTCACACAGTATTTGCACAGCTTTTTTTCAAACGTAATTTTTTTGGGAAAAATCGAATTTGAAAGAATAAAAAAAAAAAGTATTTTTTTTGTATAAAGTGAAAGATGTTGCTACACCGAGTAAACATGTCACGCTTTAAAATTACATCTGTTCGTGGAATGGCGACAAACTATTATTATTATTATACAGGATTTATATAGCGCCAACAGTTTACGCAGCGCTTTACAATAAAAAATGGGAGACAATACAGGTACAATACAATAAAATACAAGAGGATTAAGAGGGCCCTGCTCAGAAGAGCTTACAATCTAATACAGTGCTTAACCACTTCCACACCGGGCCATTTCTGGCATTTTTTTTGTAAAAAAATGTAAAGGTCATAATTTTTTATTTATTTTTTGCTCGAAAATTACTCAGAATCCTTAAACATAATAAATTAAATAATAATAATAAAATATATATATTTAGCAGAGACCTTAGAGAACAAAATAGCGATCAATACAATATTTTATATCGCACTGTATTTGCGCAGTGGTCTTTCAAATGCAATATTTTTGGGGGGAAATGCATTTTAATGAATTTAGAAAAAAAAGGATTAAAGTTAGCCCGATTTTTTTTTTTTTTTTTTTTTTTTTTTTTTTTTTTTTTTTTTTTTTTTTTGTATATAGTGAAAGGTGATGTTACGCCGAGTAAACAGATACCCAAAATGTCACGCTTTTAAATTGGACATGGTCATGGAATGGCGACAAACTACAGTACCTAAAAAAATGTTCATAGGTGATGCTTTACATTTTTTTACCTGTTTAGAGTTACAGAGGAGATCTGGCACTAAAATAATTGCTCTCACTATAATGATCACGACGATACCTTGCATATGTGGTTTGAACGCTGTTTACATATGTAAGCGCGACTTAAAGCGGGGTTCCAACCACAATTAGCATTTTTTAAATGTATGTCTTTTCATCGTGCGATTTTATCATATAAATCCAGTCACTTCCTATTTTACAATCCGCCGCCACTCCGCATAGTTATTTAAAAAATATAGTTTATAAAACTATGTCCACACCGTTGCCATTTTTCTTGTGGGCATTGTGAAGCCCACAAGCACTTCCTGGAAGTCTTGAATGGGGAGTGATAATTGGGCAGCGCACTGCATCCTGGGAAATGATGACACACATTTCCCAGGGGCATTAGAGGGAGATGATGTTAGAATCCTAGGTGATTCCAAGGGCAGATTTCATGGGACCGCATAGCAACAGGCATTTTCCAGATGAGTAAAAAAAATGTTTTTTCTTTTTTAGGTCTAATGAGCAGAATAATGAAAAAAACATTTTGGGATGGAAACTCCACTTTAAGTATGTGTAGGTACAGTGTAAAAAAAAAAAAAAAAAAATGTAAGCGTCTCATCCCTCACATAAGTGTGCGAGCTCGGCGAGATGAGACACTTACATTTTTTTTTTTTTATTCTTACACTGTGCCTTTTTTAATCTTTTTTAATTTTTTTTATTTATTTTTTACCACTTTCATTCCTATTACAAGGAATGCAAAAATCCCTAATAGAATAAGGGATGACATGTTCTATTTATTGAGAGATCTGGTGTCAAAAAGACCCCAGATCTTTTACCTTTAAAAGAAAAAAATATATATTTTTTTTTTACACCATCTCTTTAAAAAAAAATAATAATAATAAGATGATCACTTTTATTGCTGTCACAAGTAAGGCAAACATCCCTTGTGACAGTAATAGGTGGTGACAGGTACTCTTTATGGAGAGATCAGTGGTCTATAAGACCCCAAATCCCTCCTCTGCACTTATAAGCATTTAAAATGGCCAAATCTGTGTTTTTGAACACTAGGGATTTTTTTTTTTTTTTTTTTTAAAAGGCGCCATTGGCAGCCAAGTAAACCGGAAGTGACGTTGTGACGACCGGTCAGTAGCATTTCGTTAGCGTCAGATTGTCTGCCACACTATTACAGTCCCCGTTGTAGGTCACTTGGTAGTAAAAATGACAGTATATATCCCATAGTTTGCAGATATTATAACTTTCACGCAACCAATCAATATGCACTTATTGGGATTTTTTTATCAGACTTGTAAAATAATATATCTTGGCCCAAATCTATGAAGAAATATTTTTATTTATTGGATATGTTTTTGTGACAGCAACAATATTGGGTTGTTTTTTTTTTTTTTATAACGCAAAAAATAAAAAAGCTCTTTGGTGATCAAATAACACATACAAAAAACATAAAAGAAAGCTCTGTCTGTGTGAAAATGATTATATATTTTTTATTTGTGTACAGCGTTGCATGACAGTGTAAACACGCAGATCCATGTCCTGTCAGGCCGCATACACACGATCGGTCCAACCCGATGAGAATGGTCCGGCGGACCGTTTTCATCGGGTCACCGCTGCAGGGGTCTGATGTGCGTACACACCATCAGTCCAAAATCCGATCAGGTCAGAACGCGGTGACGTAGAACACGACGTGCTGAAAAAACAAAGTTCAATGCTTCCAATCATACGTCGACTTGATTCTGAGCATGCGCGGGTTCTTGGTCCGATGCTTTTGCGTTTTGGTCCGATGGTCAGGCGTCAGTTTTAAAACTTTGGTCCGACGGACAACGGTCTGATGGGCCGTACACACGATCGGTTTGGTCCGATGAAACTGGCCTTAAGGCCAGTTTCTTCGGACCGAACCGATCGTGTGTACGCGGTCTTAGGGAGAGGAGACCGATGGTGTGTCCCTTGAACATAGGGACACCGATCGGTCACCTCCCCCAGTCAGTCCCCTCCCCCGACAGTTAGAATCACTCCCTAGGGAACACATTTAACCCCTTGAGCGCCCCCTAGTGTTAACCTCTTCCCTGCCAGTCATATTTATACAGTAATCAATGCATTTTTATAGCAGGGATCGATGTATAAATGTGACTGGTCCCAAAAATGTGTCAAGTGTCCGCCACAATTTTGCGGTTACAATAAAAATCGCTGATCACCGCATTACTAGTAAAAAAAATAAAAATAATAATAAAAATGATATAAATCTATTACCTATTTTTTAGCCACTATAACTTTTGCGCAAACCATTCAATATATGCTTATTGCAATATTTTTTTTTTTTTTTAATGGATATTTATTATGGCAAAAAGTAAAAAATTTTTTTTATATATATATATATATATATATATATATATATATATATATATATATATATATATATATATATATATATATATATATATATATATATAATTTTTTTTTCAAACTTGTCCCTTTTCTTTTGTTTATAGCGCAAAAAATAAAAACAGCATAGGTGATCAAATGCCACCAAAGAAAGATCTATTTATGGGGGAAAAAATATAAAAATTACATTATGGTACAGTGTTGCATGACTGTGAAAGTGTGACGGCGCTGAAAGCTAAAAAAATGGCCTGGGCAGGAAGGGAGTGAAAGTGCCCCGTGTTTCGGTGGTTAAATATAATCAGGAAAAAAAGCTAAAGTTTTTTTTATTTTTTTTAACCTGTTGGAGACCATACATAAAATATATATTTTTTTAAAGCTATAATTAGTTTAAACCCCATCATTTGTAAACAATTAGGAAATAATAGCGCTATGTGTAAGTTAATCACAACCTTTTTTATTTTCTTAATCCAAATGACAGTTAATCTTTAAATACAGTAATGACTAAAGCCTCTAGCAGAGATGATTCCTTGTGTTAAGAATCAATTATGGCGTTAGATAATGGAGACCTGCAATAACAGACATCAAATGGGAGGCCTGCGCTTGGAATCCAGAAGATTATTTGTTACCCAATAGTATGAGATGCTTAATCCCTTCAGAGGGCTCTCTGTTGTGCACTTTGTATAAACAATATTTTCATTACACATGCATTGCGTGTTTCGATGAATGGACTGGTTCTGGATTCTCTATATATAGGTTTAAAGCGGTATGAAACCCAAAATGTAAACAGGGTTTGACAAATTTGCTTAGAATCTAGGAGCCAGCTAAAAAAGTTAGGAGCCAGAAAACTCGCCCGTCCCGACCAGCTCACGCGCAGAAGCGAACACATATGTGAGTAGCGCCCGCATATGTGAACGGTATTCAAACCACATGTGAGGTATCGCCGCGATCGTTAGAGCGAGAGCAATAATTCTAGCCATAGACCTCCTCTGTAACTCAAAACATGCAACCTGTAGATTTTTTTAAACGTCTCCTATGGAGATTTTAAAGGGTAAAAGTGTGTCGGCATTCCACAAGCGGACGCAATTTTGAAGCATGTTGGGTATCAATTTACTCGGCTTAACATTATCTTTCACAATATAAAAAAAAATTGGGATAACTTTACTGTTGTCTTATTTTTTAATTAAAAAAAAGTGTATTTTTTTCCCCAAAAAAGTGCGCTTGTAAGACCGCTGCGCAAATGCGGCGTGACAAAGTATTATGGCGATCGCAATTTATTCTCTAGGGTG
Organism: Rana kukunoris; assembly: GCA_029574335.1. NCBI lineage: Eukaryota > Metazoa > Chordata > Amphibia > Anura > Ranidae > Rana > Rana kukunoris. The sequence goes on along the minus strand of CM056060.1, from coordinate 42,807,321 downwards.
TTAAATAGAATAAAATTATATATATTGGGGCTGTTACTGATCAAAATTTTTGTGTTCGATTAATCGTTTTTTTTTTTTTAAATCGATTAATCAACTAATTTCGATTAATTATAACGCACATACCGATCCAACTACTTTTAGCTGATCTCCTTGCAGGCCGATTCCCAGTGCAGCTCCCAACCACTGGAAAAATGGATAGCAGGACACAAGGAACACACAAAGGCAGCGCTCCATGGGAATAGCATTAAAACTTTTATAGTCTTCAAGTAGGTAACAAAATAAATATTTCACTGGAGATAAAATCGATGTAGCTACATAAACTGTAAAAATGGTGCGAGTAATACCAAGCGGTACCAAAAGCAGTCATAAAAACCTGTAGCCAAGTATGATGCTGGTATAAAAACGATGCCACTGCTGAATCCAGATGAGAGGTTAACATCAGTCCGTCGGCATGTAGATGTCCCATGAAAAGAACTATCACATTTCCCAGTGGATGGTTGTAGAATCCCAGGTTGATAGAGGGAAGTGTAACAGCCCTTGCGTGTGGCAGATAGTAAGGTCCCGCGGGCATGCAGATATGAAGGTACAGCAAAGGAGCCCTTCAGATGGACACGGCAAGCCCCCCCCGGTGTCTGTGACGTCACTGGATCTCCGACGGAACTCCCTGAAGGCCCCGAAGCCAGCGGAGAGGTGAGTATCAATCAAAAGAATTTTAATCGATCAAAAAGATTTTGATTGATCAAAAAAATTAAAGATTAATCGATCAATTAAAGTTAAAGTTAACTCGTAATGCCAACGGCCACCACCAGATTGCGCCAGCTCACAGAAGGAAGAGCTTGGGACCTCACAAGGCCACAAAGCCGCGGCCTCAATTACCGGCTGTCGCGGGCCCCCCGCGATCACGCGGCGGGGAGGTGGGGGCGCATTGCGACACAGCACCCTGTGCGCCCCCACCTCCCCCGCCATGGCCGGTAATTGAGGTCGTGGCCTTGTAGGGCGCAAAGCCACGGCCTCATTTAGCGGCGAGGGCCAGGTCACAATTTCTTGTCGCAATTGCGACCTGGTGCCCGGATCGAGTGCTCCTGGCGAGTGCTCCTAATCTCAGCTTGTTACCTGTATGAAAGACACCAGTCCACAGAAGCAATCGGTGGCAGTTCACACATTCACACTGCATTGCTGCGCAGATCACATGCAATGTGAATTTCAGCCATACAAGCTATGGCTGAAATCGCATTCGCCACAAAGTTGGTGCAAGACCCCTTTTTTCTTTTTTTTTTAGTGTGCATTGGAATCCGATTACATATGCCATCCAACTTTGCACCATTTGTCAGTTCGCACTGTAATATGCAAACTGATCTGGGGGTGTCATTTAACTTTCTATTGAAGCGGTTTGCATAGGGCAGTGGGAACTGGCGGCGAGTGACATGCGATGTGGGAACCCGCACTGGAATCGCGAGGGTTCTTGCATCGCATATGTGTGAAACCAGCCTCAATCAGATTCCAATCTTTCCACAATGGCCAAGACCAAACAGTTGTCCAAGAATGTCAGGGACAAGATTGTAGACCTACACAAGGCTGGATGGGCTACAAGACCATCGCCAAGCAGCTTATGGGGAGGGTGACAACAGTTGGTGCGATTATTCACAAAAGAAAGAAATACAATATACTAGCGGTCGACCGATATGGGGTTTTCTCTGGCCGATGCCGATATTCAGAAATCGCGGCGGCCGATAGTCGATTTATGATGCCGATTTGTTTTTTTGGGCCGATATGTTAGGTCGATTTCCCCCCCCCCCCCTTCATCTCATAAATCTAACAGTTAGACCCCTTTCACACTGGGACATTTTTCAGGCACCTTTGGGCTAAAAATAGCACCTGTAAAGTGCCTGCAAAACTGCTCTTGTGATAGGTGGAACACTAGAAGACTATGAGACGAGCCAAACTAGGGGGCGGGACCTTGCACACGGACCCAGCTCTATGGCATACGATAAGAGCGCCGGAGGGGAGCGCTGCAGTCACCACTTAAAGTGGCCCCAGGGCCAGTTCGGCCCTGCTCCTGGCTCTCCCTGGCGATTCCAGGGGGGGCAAAACGACCCCCCTTGCCCATGCTCCCAATCAGGAACATAACAATGGGAACTAGCTATACAGTAAGGCCCCTTTCACACTGAGGCGATTCCAAACTGCCAGTAAAGACACTAAGTGCTTTTCAGGCGCTTTAAAGAGCTTTCCATTCATTTAAATTAGGGGGGGGGGGGTTTTAATCATCCTGCCAGCACACTGCCCCATTGTGAAAGCATTCATTGATTTTAATAGAAATAGGTTCTCGTGAGCTTTTTAGGCGCTTTTTTTTTTAGCTTGAAAGCACCAGAAAAACACCTCAGTGTCAAAGTGGTCTAAGGGTCTGTTTTGGGCGGGATTGGGACCATGAGATGTCATTTCCACTCAGGGACAAATGTTAAACAGAAGAAGGCAAAAAGATTTAGCTCTCCGGTGAGGGACAGTTTTGTGGTGTCAGGAACAGAAAGGACTTTGATTGTGGAGAACAGAGGAAAAGAAAGATGTGGGTCGTTTTTTTTTTTTAAATCCTGGAGTTGATCCTTGGATTAAGAAAAAAAACTGGACTGAAGTAAAAAAAAACGCGGACTGGATTTTTCAAGCTTTTTTTTAACTCCAGTCCAGTTTTTTTTTTAAATCCAGTCCGTTTTTTTTCAACTCCAGTGCAGTTTTTTTTGTAAATCCAGTCCGGGTTTTTTTTTTACCTCCAGTCCGGGTTTTTTTTTTACCTCCAGTCCGGGTTTTTTTTTTACCTCCAGTCCGGGTTTTTTTTTAACCTCCAGTCCGGGTTTTTTTTTTTTTTTTTACCTCCAGTCCGGGTTTTTTTTTTTTTTTTTAGTCCGGGTTTTTTTTTTTTTTTTTTTACCTCCAGTCCGGGTTTTTTTTTTTTTTTTTTTTACCTCCAGTTTTTTTTTTAACCTCCAGTCCGGGTTTTTTTTTTAACCTCCAGTCCGGGTTTTTTTTTTACCTCCAGTCCGGGTTTTTTTTTTAACCTCCAGTCCGGGTTTTTTTTTTAACCTCCAGTCCGGGTTTTTTTTTTAACCTCCAGTCCGGGTTTTTTTTTTAACCTCCAGTCCGGGTTTTTTTAAAATCCAGTCCGGGTTTTTCTCCCAAAAAACCCGGACTGGATTTAAAAAAAAAACTGGACTGGAGTTGGAAAAAAACCCGGACTGGATTTAAAGAAAAAACTGGACTGGAGTTGGAAAAAAACCTGGACTGGATTTAAAGAAAAAACTGGACTGGAGTTGGAAAAAAACCCGGACTGGATTTAAAAGAAAAAACTGGACTGGAGTTGAAAAAAAAACCCGGACTGGATTTACAAAAAAACTGGACTGGAGTTGTAAAAAAAAAACCCGGACTGGATTTCAAGAAAAATGAACTGGATTTAAAAAAACTGGACTGGAGTTGAAAAAAAACCCGGACTGGATTTAAAAAAAAAACTGGACTGGAGTTGGAGTGCTTTCACATTGAGGTGGTGCGCTGGCAGGACATTAAAGAAAAGTCCTGCAAGCAGCATCTTTGGAGCCTCCACCACCACTCCTGCCCATTGAGATGAACGCCTGCAAAGTGCTTTTGCGCTACATGGGAGCATTTAACCCCTTAATCAGCCGCTAGCTGGGATATAAGCGCCCCGCTAGCAGCCAAATAGCGCTGCTAGAATGATGGTCCAGTGTTTAGGCAGCGGAGTTCTGCAGAAAAATAAAATACAATTCAGCAGCTACAAATACTGCAGCTGTTGACTTTAAATATATGGACACTTACCTGTCGTGGGTGCCCACAATGCTGGCACCCGAAGCCGATCTCTCCCTCAGGTGCTTCCGCCACCACCTTCGGTAAGGGAATCGGGAAGTGAAGCCTTGCGGTTCCCTACTGTGCATGCGCGAGACCTCTACAATATACCTGTCGGTCTGGGGTTCCATGCAAGATCTCACCTCGTGGAGTTTCAATGATCATGAGAATGGTGAGGAATCGGCCCAGAACTACACGGGAGAATCTTGTCAATGATCTCAAGGCAGCTGGGGCCATAATCACCAAGAAAACGATCGGTAACACCCTACGCCGTGAAGGACTGAAATCCTGCAGCGCCTGCAAGGTCCCCCCTGGTCAGGAAAGCTCATGTACAGGCCAGTCTGATGTTTCCTAATGAACATCTGAATGATTCAGAGGAGAACTGGGTGAGAGTTTTCTGGTCAGATGAAAAGCTCTTTGGCATCAACTCAACTCAGTGTGTTTGGAGGAGGAGGAGGAATGCTGCCTATGACTTCAAGAACACCGTCAAACATGGAGGTGGAAACATTACGATTTGGGGGTGTTTTTCTTCTAAGGGGATAGGACAACTTCACTTCATCAAATGGAACAATGGACAGGGCCATGTGCCATCAAATCTTGGGTGAAAACCTCCTTCCCTTAGCCAGGGCATTGAAAATGGGTTGTGGATGGGTATTCCAGCATGACAATGACCTAAAACACATGGCCAAGGCAACAAAGGAGTGGCTCAAGAAGAAGCACATCAAGGTCTTGGAGTGGCCTAGCCAGTTTCCAGGCTTTAGTCCCAGAGAAAATATGCGGAGGGAGCTGAGGGTTCGAGTTTGCTCAAAACCTTAATGACTTGGAGAGGATCTGCACAGAGGAGTGGGAGAAAATCCCTCCTGAGATGTGTGCAAACCTGGTGGCCAACTACAGGAAACGTCTGACCTCTGAGATTGCCGACAGTGGGCAAATGTACAAAATCAGCAGGGAATTAAATACTTTTTCTCCCAAGCGTCTTCCAGGACAGCCCATGTGACCTAGGGCTCCTCCCACCAGGACGAGCCCTAGGTCTCATGGGCTGTCCTGGAAAACTCTCAGAAAAGGAGTTACCGGTAAGCCTAACTTATCTTTTTATTTTGTTCCCCCTCACTGTACTAACAAATTGAAGACAAACTCTAGCTCACACTATCCCCTTGCTAATGAGGCCTTTTTTGGAACTGCAGTGAACATATACAGTATAGCTGTGCTAGGCTTAAGGGAAGGGAGCTGGATGGGGTGGGCTGCAAGTGCTCTGGGGTCTCAGCTCTGTCTAGAATGAACATAGTACAGGCAACCACACTAAGTCTAGGTTTCCACTAGGGGTGCTTCGGATCGTTCCTCGGATCAGGAGTCACGGATCGGATCAGAAAAAAAAATCTCCCCCACTGTAATATCCACATCTCCCCCACACACACACTGCAGTGGCATCACTCGGTGCAAAAAAATAAAAATGGTGTCCCCCCTCAGTACAGACACCCCACAGTAGTGCAGACCTCAGACAGATACCCCCACAACAGTAGTGCAGACCTCAGACAGCGGCGTGTGTTTCCCTCGAGCGCAGGCTCCTCCTCCTCCTGTGGGTCTGTACAGAGAGTAGGACTGCCGTCGGGTGTACCAAGATGGCCACCACTCCGGAGATAGGCCGAAGCCGGGGACTTTCCTAAGCCGAGGCTCTGGAGCGCTCCGCGGATCGCGGGGTGTGCGACTTTGGACACAAAGTGCATGGCAAGTTACAGCCCATTTGTTTCAATAGCCCCCGTTCCCATCTACGTGATTTTAAAAATCAGCAACTTTTGAAAAGGTTCCTGTACTACTTTGATGCGACTTTGCTCCACAGAGTGTAAAGTTGGATTAAGTTGCACTCCGAAGTTGCACTCTAGCCTTAGGCTAAGTTTCCACCCGGTACAACCCCAAGGTTGTGCAGCTTTGATTGCAGCTTTGATATAACTTTTACACTCTAAATAACGGTCGCTTCAATGTCACTGATATTCAAAGTCGCATTGATGGGAATGGGTGTCATTGAAGTCAATGGGCTGTGACTTATCATGTGACTTTGTCTGAAGTCACATGACAAGCCCCACTAGGGGAAAAGGAGCCTTAGGCCCCTTTTACACGGGGCAGATCAGTAATGATCCGCCTCCGTGTGCTCCGTAAGCTCACCGGGGATCGCCCCGTAGATCCCCGCTGAGCTGGCGGATGACAGGGCGGTCTCCACATACTGTACAGGGGCCGCCCTGTCTTTTCTTCGCTCTTCCCTATGGGGGGAGCGGATAAACATGGACCGTTTGTCAGTGTTCATCCGATCCGCTCTGCAGACGGAAGAAAAAATAGGGTTTTCTTCTGTCTGCAAAATTGGATGTTTGCGGAGGCGGACAACTACGGGTTCCCCCTAGCTCCCTCCGCCATTCACAGCACCTGTGCGTGTGCCACACCATGCACATAGTGCCCATCACAGTGCCCATTGGTGTTCATCACAGTGCCATGCAGAAACAATCACCTAGTTCTACACAGTAGAAAATATGCAACATGTTGCATCGTAATTTATCTAACAGTTTCTACTAAACTGTGTGTGGTTTATGTGCTGCTGGAACCATAAGGAGTGATCATAACATATTTCCCTCTCCCTCTTAGACTGGAATTACCCTTGAATTGGGTGGGTTGTTTTACAAGCCCATACAACCAATGTATATCCATTCACTTGGTATGAGTTGGCTGCATGCAGTTAATTGCTAGGACAAATGGCTCTTCACACTGCATGTGGATGAGTGTCCAGGTGACTGATCTCTGTGTGAATGCCTCCATAAAATATTCTATATGCACAAACACGCTCATCTGTGAAGAAAACATCTCCTTTATAAGATGAGCTCAAAGGGGTTGTAAAGGTAAAAAAAAAATTCCCTGGTGTGGAGAAAGCCTCTTGAGGGGGCGAGCAGGAGTGTCAGGACACTCTCTACTTTGCAGATAGAGAAAGGAGCTGTGTGTTAGTGGGCGTCCTGACACTCCTGCTCGCCCCCTCAAGAGGCTTTCTCCACACCAGGAAGAAAGCCTCCCATTACTGTGTGGAGTTACAGACAGAAGAACATGAAGTGAGGATTTCTCAGAAGAAATAAGGACATTTAAATGCAAGATGGAAGGATGAGGTAAGTGAAGGAGGACTGCACTAAGGTAAAGGAAGCTATTTAGGGGGAAACTATTTACCTTTACAACCCCTTTAACATGAAATATTCATAACGTTTCCTCCCCCTATCCTGCATACCCTGTGTAAAAGAAGGTCTGTGTATTTACCCCTTTTTTTTTTATTTTTTTATTTTTTTTTTTTATCTGCTCCAGTCATGTGATTCTGCAGCTCTGGGTCCACTGTGTCAGTAAGCTGCTGTAACAGGGGAGAGGATGGAGCTCTGACAACAGCTGGGCCTTGGGTGCCTATGGGTAACCTTACGGCTTCCAGAGCTCACAGCCATTGTCAAGTGCTTCCTTACACAGAGCTGCAGAATCATGTGCTGGGGTCAGTGTTTCCAACCTACCAGATTTAAATTTACTAACACTTCCAAGTTTTTGTTGGCATTTCCAAAAGTTACAAAATTTGTTTTAAGCGCAAATGTTAGTATTTAGACTACAAACAAGTACAATATACAATTAGCAAAGTGATTTAGATATTAGGGCAAAAAGCATTTTATTTTTGATATAGTAAGTAAGTAGTTCAGGGACAGTCTCTCTCTCCATGCCAGGTGGTCCCTTCAGGCTGGCTTCACACTTGCTGTGGCTCACAGCATGGGGTCCGGCGCGTGTTTGTTTACCATTTTCAGGTGCGAATCGGGTCCAATTTTTTTTGCCTGAATTCGCACCTGAAAACTGAGCCAAATACACACTGGTACCTCTTTTAAATGTGGCCTGCGGCCGCCCCGGAGATGTGTGAACCGGCTCCATTGAAAACCAGTCACTTTCTCCTGTAAAGCATATTGGATGCGGAGAAACCCACATCCAATAGGCATTCCGTGTGAACCCAGCCTCAGTCCAAACAGCACAGGCCTGCTTCTGGCTTGCCTTTCTCTCGTCCCACAGACCCGCACACAAGGCTCCGCTCAGCTCCCTTGCACCATGATATCTCACGAAACACACAGACATCACCTCTGCCAGGACAGTTCGTAAAAATGGGCTCTTTTTTTCCCCCGTGGTTGCGGGAATGTGCCAGTAAAAATAGCCAAGATCGGTTGGGCTTGGAACTACGCATGGAGATTAGAGGCAGGGGGTGATTGGAAGCAGGGATGGATGGTGGCTGCAGTGGTACCGCAGAGGGGATGGAGGCAGGGGGAGATTGGAGGCAGGGATGGATGGTGGCTGCAGTGGTACCGCAGAGGTGATGGAGGCAGGGGGAGATTGGAGGCAGGGATGGATGGTGGCTGCAGTGGTACCGCAGAGGGGATGGAGGCAGGGGGTGATTGGAAGCATGGATGGATGGTGGCTGCAGTGGTACCGCAGAGGGGATGGAGGCAGGGGGAGATTGGAGGCAGGGGGTGATTGGAAGCAGGGATGGATGGTGGCTGCAGTGGTACCGCAGAGGGGATGGAGGCAGGGGAGATTGGAGGCAGGGATGGATGGTGGCTGCAGTGGTACCGCAGAGGTGATGGAGGCAGGGGGAGATTGGAGGCAGGGGGTGATTGGAAGCAGGGATGGATGGTGGCTGCAGTGGTACCGCAGAGGGGATGGAGGCAGGGGGAGATTGGAGGCAGGGATGGATGGTGGCTGCAGTGGTACCGCAGAGGTGATGGAGGCAGGGGGAGATTGGAGGCAGGGGGTGATTGGAAGCAGGGATGGATGGTGGCTGCAGTGGTACCGCAGAGGGGATGGAGGCAGGGGGAGATTGGAGGCAGGGATGGATGGTGGCTGCAGTGGTACCGCAGAGGGGATGGAGGCAGGGGGAGATTGGAGGCAGGGATGGATGGTGGCTGCAGTGGTACCGCAGAGGTGATGGAGGCAGGGGGAGATTGGAGGCAGGGATGGATGGTGGCTGCAGTGGTACCGCAGAGGGGATGGAGGCAGGGGGAGATTGGAGGCAGGGGGTGATTGGAAGCATGGATGGATGGTGGCTGCAGTGGTACCGCAGAGGGGATGGAGGCAGGGGGAGATTGGAGGCAGGGGGTGATTGGAAGCAGGGATGGATGGTGGCTGCAGTGGTACCGCAGAGGGGATGGAGGCAGGGGGAGATTGGAGGCAGGGATGGATGGTGGCTGCAGTGGTACTGCAGAGGTGATGGAGGCAGGGGGAGATTGGAGGCAGGGGGTGATTGGAAGCAGGGATGGATGGTGGCTGCAGTGGTACCGCAGAGGGGATGGAGGCAGGGGGAGATTGGAGGCAGGGATGGATGGTGGCTGCAGTGGTACCGCAGAGGTGATGGAGGCAGGGGGAGATTGGAGGCAGGGGGTGATTGGAAGCAGGGATGGATGGTGGCTGCAGTGGTACCGCAGAGGGGATGGAGGCAGGGGGTGATTGGAGGCAGGGATGGATGGTGGCTGCAGTGGTACCGCAGAGGGGATGGAGGCAGGGGGTGATTGGAGGCAGGGATGGATGGTGGCTGCAGTGGTACCGCAGAGGGGATGGAGGCAGGGGGAGATTGGAGGCAGGGGGTGATTGGAAGCAGGGATGGATGGTGGCTGCAGTGGTACCGCAGAGGGGATGGAGGCAGGGGGAGATTGGAGGCAGGGATGGATGGTGGCTGGAGGCAGGGGGAGATTGGAGGCAGGGGGTGATTGGAAGCAGGGATGAATGGTGGCTGCAGTGGTACCGCAGAGGGGATGGAGGCAGGGGGAGATTGGAGGCAGGGATGGATGGTGGCTGCAGTGGTACCGCAGAGGGGATGGAGGCAGGGGGAGATTGGAGGCAGGGATGGATGGTGGCTGCAGTGGTACCGCAGAGGTGATGGAGGCAGGGGGAGATTGGAGGCAGGGATGGATGGTGGCTGCAGTGGTACCGCAGAGGGGATGGAGGCAGGGGGAGATTGGAGGCAGGGGGTGATTGGAAGCATGGATGGATGGTGGCTGCAGTGGTACCGCAGAGGGGATGGAGGCAGGGGGAGATTGGAGGCAGGGGGTGATTGGAAGCAGGGATGGATGGTGGCTGCAGTGGTACCGCAGAGGGGATGGAGGCAGGGGGAGATTGGAGGCAGGGATGGATGGTGGCTGCAGTGGTACTGCAGAGGTGATGGAGGCAGGGGGAGATTGGAGGCAGGGGGTGATTGGAAGCAGGGATGGATGGTGGCTGCAGTGGTACCGCAGAGGGGATGGAGGCAGGGGGAGATTGGAGGCAGGGATGGATGGTGGCTGCAGTGGTACCGCAGAGGTGATGGAGGCAGGGGGAGATTGGAGGCAGGGGGTGATTGGAAGCAGGGATGGATGGTGGCTGCAGTGGTACCGCAGAGGGGATGGAGGCAGGGGGTGATTGGAGGCAGGGATGGATGGTGGCTGCAGTGGTACCGCAGAGGGGATGGAGGCAGGGGGTGATTGGAGGCAGGGATGGATGGTGGCTGCAGTGGTACCGCAGAGGGGATGGAGGCAGGGGGTGATTGGAGGCAGGGATGGATGGTGGCTGCAGTGGTACCGCAGAGGGGATGGAGGCAGGGGAGATTGGAGGCAGGGGGTGATTGGAAGCAGGGATGGATGGTGGCTGCAGTGGTACCGCAGAGGGGATGGAGGCAGGGGGAGATTGGAGGCAGGGATGGATGGTGGCTGCAGTGGTACCGCAGAGGGGATGGAGGCAGGGGGTGATTGGAGGCGGGGATGGATGGTGGCTGCAGTGGTACCGCAGAGGGGATGGAGGCAGGGGGTGATTGGAGGCAGGGATGGATGGTGGCTGCAGTGGTACCTCAGAGGGGATGGAGGCAGGGGGAGATTGGAGGCAGGGATGGATGGTGGCTGCAGTGGTACCGCAGAGGGGATGGAGGCAGGGGGAGATTGGAGGCAGGGGGTGATTGGAGGCAGGGATGGATGGTGGCTGCAGTGCTACCGCAGAGGGGATGGAGGCAGGGGGGTGTTATTGGCAGGGGGTGCTGGTGGCGCCACAGAGGGGGATGGTGGCACCGCAGAGGGTGGGGGATGGAGACAGGGGTTGTTAGTGGCACCGCAGAAGGGGGTGAAGGCAGGGGACGATGGAGACAGGGGGCCTGGGGGAGATTGGAGGAAGATTGTTACATGGGGAGTTTGGAGGCAGGGGGAGATTGTAGCACCGCAGAGGGGGGTGAAGGCAGGGGGTGTTGGTGGCAGAGGGGGATGGAGGCAGTGGGCCTGGGGGAGATTGGAGGCAGGGGGAGATTGTGGCACCACAGAGGGGGGTGATGTGACTAAATAATTTGCCCTTATTATAATAAATAACAAAAATATATGTTTTTACCTTAATATCTACCTTAAATCACATTGCTATTTGCCTAGCGTACTTGTTTGTAGCCTAAATGCTGAAATTTGCACCTAAAAATGTAATTTAGTACTTTTGTGAAATGCCAGTAAAAACGTGGCTGTGCCAGTAAATTTCAAACTGGTAGGTTGGCAACGCTGGCGCCACCCGAACACAATGTAGCAGGCACTCGGATGGTCTTGGGCGGTGAACTTCTGAGCCGAGCATCACAGCTATATTTTTTACTGGCAGGATAAAAGTGCCCACTGTTTATTGGCTGCCAATAAAGATACTGACTGTTGGCAACACTGGCTGGAACCAATGCAGATAAAAATAAATAAAAGTACAGGCTATGCAGGATGGGTAGGAGGAGGTTTATAAGAATAGTTAGGATTTTTCCACTGTAAATATTGCAGCTTTTTTGCATGTGGTGGGCAAAGAGTTAGAACATCTGTGTTTCCCTATCACTTGCATTGATATAAAGACAGGAGCAAATGCAAAGGAGCCATTTGAGCAGATCTTATGTTTGGGCAATGTGTATATATTTTTAATTGGCGCAATGTCCTTTTTTTAAATAATTGATTATGTCTTCAGCCGATACAAAAGGTTGGGCTTGACTGCATTTCTTCTAGAAGTGACTTTGTACAGAGGACTATGGAAAACAACAGAGCAGGCCATAAAACTTTAAAGACCTATAAACTATCGGCATAATATGAGCTGCAGGCTAAAGATCAGATATCTCTAAAACATCAAAGATTACCAGACGTATTTATTTTTATTTTTTTCTAAAAAGATAGGTTTGCTGTCTCCTTCATGAAAATGCTTGTTGCCTGGCTGATTCACTGACTATTAATATTTTGAGTCGTTGACCTGGATCATTGTCAGTGGCTCAGAAAGTATTGAAAGCCAAAGAATCTGCTTGGCAGTCAAGCAACTAGCATTTTCAGGAGGTCCTCTATAGAAGCCAACCTATTTCTCTATTTTCTTGGAAAGTTTCCTTTAACCACTTGACCTCCAGGAGATTTACCCCCTTCCTGACCAGGCCATTTTTTTGTGATACAGCACTGCTTTACTGCTGGCAATTTTGCGGTTGTGCAACACTGTACCTAATCAAAAAAATGTCCTTTTATTTTTATTTTTTGATCACCTCCTGCAGTTTTATTTTTTTTGCGCTATAAACAAAGACCTAAAATTTTGAAAAAAATTAAATACAGTGGAACCTCGGATTACGAGCATATTCCATTCCAGGAGAATGCTCGTAATCCAAAGTACTCGCATATCAAAGCGAGTTTCCCCATTGAGGTCAATGGAAACGAAAATAATTTGTTGCGCATTGACTTCAGTAGCATGCAATACCGCATGCAACCAGAGGTGGGGGGAGCCAGAGTGCCTCAGAAACAGACGGAAAGGCCAGAGGACCGCTCGGCTGACCTCGGAAAGGCTCGGGAATGGAGTATTTCTGTGTCTTTCCGAATGGCGCTGATCAGCTGCAGTCAGTGCCGTTTGACACCGACTGGTCATCTCTATGAGCGTCTGGGGCCCGGGCATGATGTTTATAACGTAACGTCCAGGCTGTGGATGTCAACAAAGTGGCGATCTCAGCTGGAAAGCATCAGATCTGTAATTATTTTTCTTTTTTTATGATCTGATGCTTTCCAGCCTGGAGGAAAGCAGGCTGGAAAGGCCTATAAGACCCCACATGTCTCCATAAAGAGGACCTGTCATGCACCATTCCTATTACATGGTATGTTTACATTCCTTGTAATAGGAATATTTTTTTTTTTTAAAGAAAGTGTAAAAATAAAAATAATTCTAGTAAAAAAAAACATTTTGTTTTTTTAAAGGGGGCCGTCACCGTGTGCTAGCGCACAGAAGTAAATGCACACTTAAGTCCCTCCCATATATGTAAATAGGGCTGCAACTAACGATTATTTTCATAATCGATTAGTTGTCCGATTATTGTTTCGATTAATTGGTTATGAAAAATGGTAATCGATTAATTTTTATAATCGATTAGTTGTTTCGGCCCTATATGTAAACGCCATTTAAACCACACTTGTGAGGTATTGCCTTATGTGTTAAAGCGAGAGCAATAATTCTAGCACTAGACCTCCCCTGTAACTCTAAACATGTAACCTAATAATAATAATAATGCATCGCGTCATATGATGTCCTCGCCTTGACCTTGTGTGGTGATATCTGAATGATATCTGCAGCTACAGGCATCAATCAGATATTGCCGTCTTCTGCCAGCGATTCTGTGCACGATAAGAATGAGCATAGTTCCGCCGCTTGATCGACCAACCCCCCCCCCCCCCCCCCCCCGCCACCATCCAGTGCTTCTCCGGGCTCTCCCGTGTCATCGGGGCCCGGAGAACGAATCTGCCGACGCTGGCTCGCGACGATAGAGATGACTGGTGTGATGTCACACCCAGTTACCCGGAAGTAAACAAAGCCGCAATCATGGCTGTCGGCATGAGATTGGTGATTTTTTTAATTTTTTTATCATAATGTCTTGCTTTCAAGCCTGGAGGAGAGATGTGGGGTCTTGTTGACCCCACATCTCTCCATAAAGAGGACCTGTCACAGTGATTTTTATTACAAGTGTTGTATACATTACTTATAATAGGAATAAAAGAGATCAAACAAAACGTAAAAATCCCACAAATTAAGAAAAATAAAAATTAAATTTGTATTTTTTTTTTTTTAAATGCCCCTGTCCCCAGGTGCTCGCGATCAGAAGCAAACACACATGCAAGTCCCACCCACATGTGAGGTATCGCCGCGTGCGTTAGAACAACAATTCTAGCACTAGACCTCTGTAAATCAAATAGTAACCTGTAAAGAAATTTAAAGCATCGCCTATGGAGATTTTTGAAGCAGGATTCCACCCGCAAATTATTATTTTTTTTTTTAAGTCACTTGCCTGTTCTACTCGCCCGCGCTGATGGCCCCCCCCGATCCCTTGGTCTGTGCAGATCCCGCGCCGCCATTCACACTAAGGGAAACAGGCAGTGAAGCCTTACGAGTCTCGCGCCGACTTGTGAATGGGTGGCTGCTCTCTGGGAACACACACAGTTCCCAGAAAGCAGCGCGCTCCATTTACTAGAAGAAGACGGACCGCAGTGTAGGAAGAGGCAGATTAAGGACTTCCGCATAGCAACAGGTATTTCGGGTGAGTACAATTTTTTTTAATTAATTTTTTTATGATTTTTAGGCTACATTTTCTTCCTACGCAATTTTAAAGCGTGACACCAAGTTGGGTATCTACCGTATTTATCGCCCACATACATTTCTGGCAGGGGTGACCTGTAATAGCCAAACATGTACAATACAGTATACGTTCATAGGTGGCTGAGGTTTCTGTACTGAGAGCACGCTGTCCTAGACGGCTCCTAGTCGAGTGTCTAGTAATCAGGGGGTCAGCGGGACTGGCTCCTGATCATGTGAACTGACTGACACCCCCCTGGATTTAAAAGGACTCTGGAGATGGTGCATTGTGGGCAGCTGCAATTGCATTTCTCAAAAATGCTCAGAGCATTAATAATATACTTCAACACAAGACCTTTATCACTGAACATTGACTGGCTGTGATTGTCACATGCATGGGAGCAAAGATTACTGTAACTGTCCTTCTCCATGGGAACAATCTATTTATAAATGCATTCATCAGTCAATCATTAGCTCCTTTTCACCAATGTGGGCCAATCAGCTTCTACCCTCAGTTTGTTTAATTAACCACTTGACCACTGGAAGATTTTGCCATCTTCATGACCAGGAATTTTTTTTGTTATGTGGCACTGCGTTACTTTAACTGACACTTGCGCAGCACTGTACAGAATTTGTCATATTTTTTTCACACAATTGAGATTTCTTTTGGTGAGATTAAATCACCGCAGTTTATTTCTTATTATATAAACTTAAAAACTAAAATGTTGTAAAAAAAAAAATGTTTTACTTAATATTAAGGAAAACATTGTAAAACACATCCAAAATATTTTGCTACATGTCTTTTGGTTAAAAAAAATTGCAATTGTCACCTTTTTATTCTACAGGGCTTCTGCTCTCAGAAAATATATAATGTTCTGGGGGCTTAAGTAATTGTATTGCCAAAAATGTAAGATTTTTACATGTGCAAAAAAAATTGCTATGAAGCCTAAGACCCCTTTTATACTGGGGCGGGAGGTGTGGTGGCAGTATAGCGCTGCTATTTTTAGTTGTAATTGCAGCGGTATTCGGCCACTAGCGGGTTTTAACCCCAGCTAGCAGCCGAAAAAGGGTTAATACCGCCCACAATGCGCCTCTGCAGAGGCGCATTTCCAGCGGTATAGCTGCGGTTTCCCATTGCTTTCAATGAGAAGGAGCGGTAAACACACCGCTCCTCTTACCGCTCCAAAGATGCGACGAACAGGACTTTTGGCGCGGTCTTGCTAGCGCACCACTCCAGTGTGAAAGCCCTCAGGGGTTTAGGGTCAGTTTGCAGGTGCTATATTTAGCGCAATAGTGCCTGTAAACCGCCCAGTGTGACAGGGGCCTTACTGGCTGTACAACTTTGCACCATAGCAAAGTTTCCCTTAAGCCCGTTTGATACAGCTATTGCCCATTCCGTGTCAGCGCATTACACCCAGATGCCCTGCCCAGTCAAATCGGAGTAGGACGAATGTCACTTTTGTGGTTGGATTTTTCATCTATCTTAAAACTACAAAAAAGACAGACCCATACCATGTCTATGGGTAGGCAGTCATGGACAGATGTGCATCCATTTCGATCAGTGTTCATCCGTCTTGCTTGGGAAAATGATGCAAACCTGTTTTTGTGGACCTAAACAAACTTTGATGTGGATGTAAACGGAGGCACATTTGTTTACATCCACCTGCCATAGAGATACATTAGGGGTTCATTACAAAAGGCAAATCCACTTTGCACTACAAGTGCACTTGGAAGTGCAGTCACTGTAGATCGGAGGGGGGTATGCAAGGAAAATAAACAGCATTTTAGCTTGCACATGATTGGCTGATAAAATCACCAGATCTTCCTTCAGATCTACAGCGACAGCACTTCAATGCACTTGTAGTGCAAAGTGGATTTGCCTTTAGTAAATAACCCCCAATGTGTTTTTATCTAAATCCATATAAGAAATTTACAGACGGGACACACTTGTGTCTAAGGGACCTTTATTACATACCAGCCTAGCTGCCTCCGCCATGTTTCTCATTCAGGCAAGTTTACATGTAGAGTTCAGCATTCTTTGCATATACACGGAAATGTGAAGTTCTTCTGTCTCCTTCCCCAGCTCTCTCAATGCCTTTCTCTCATTCTCATGTGACTATTTACTCATCTAGTTTAAATAAAGAGAACACACAATAAAGAGAGAAGAAAGGATATCTTGTGATCAGCAGAGCAGAAATGACATTATTTGTAAAACTGGGTATATATGTGTTCCCAGAGGAGGAAGAAATCGGCACAAACATGGCAACGCAGTGGGTATGGGAGAAGCACAAAGCCACTGATTATCTGATTCAAGATTAAATACTGTATTTATTGGCATATAACACTCACTTTTTTACCCTGAAAATAGAGGGTAGACACTGCCTGCGTGTTATACGCAGGGGGCTGTGGAAAGATTTTTTCCTGAAACTTCTTTTAAAGTTGGGGTGCGTGTTATACGCCGATAAATACGTACATTTTAAAATTTGAGCAATTGTGTTTTTATTTTTTATATCATCGTCATATTTGAAAAAAGGAAAACATGATCAGTAATATTACTGATCAATATTTCCTTTTTTTTCCCCCAAATATGACGGTAATTCATATGTTCATAATTTTTTTTATTTATTTTATATATATCTGCTAAAGAAGAATCCATATAATTTAGAAAAGTTGTTCTAAATCAGATGGTTGGATCTTGGGTGAATGGTGTATTGATAAGTACTTAAGGATTCCACACCACTTTTCTCAATCTCCCACCTCCCCTTCTTTCTTTCTTTTTTCCTTTATTTATAAAAAAAAATACACACACACAAACATACACACACACACATATAATGTATATATGTGTGTGTGTATATATATATATATAATGTGTGTGTTTAATAATAAAATTCTCAAGATATAAAAGAATGTATTTTGATCATGGTTTGGATTGATGTTTAAATGATGAAATGTTTTAAAAAAAAAAAAAAAATTATATTATAAAGCAAATGGCTCTCCACACCTTTCAGTAGGAGGGCCACATTGTACATTTTACAAACACTTTACATTGTGGCTTGAAAAAAATCTGTTTTCTAAAGTAACTCCCCTTTTGTAGGAGGGGGGGGGCCCACAAAATACGTCATATTGTAATTTAACCACTTCAGCTCCGGAAGGTTTTACTTACTACCTGACCAGACAATTTGCTTTAAAGTGGTTGTAAACCTATACAGACCACTTTAACCTATAGGTAAGCCTAGATTAAGGCTTACCTATAGGTAGGGTTGTCCAGATACTAGTATCGGCATCGGTATCGGGACCGATACCAAGTATTTGCGGGAGTACTTGTACTCATCCAAATGCTCCCGATACCTAAATAGAATACTTTTTTTGTATTTATCAACATGTTCTGTGAAAATTCTTTGAGTTTTTTACTACTGCGTGACAAGCAAATACATTTTTTTTATTCATTTTTATTCTTTTATAATGTCTTAAGTTAGAGTTCTTCATATTTCTAAAGAAAATATCCTTAGTCTGTATTGTGGTTTGAAAACTGTCACATGACATTTAAAAAAAGTATCGGTATTCGGTATCGGCGAGTACATGAAAAAAAGTATCGGTACTTGTACTCAGTCCTAAAAAAGTGGTATCGGGACAACCCTACCTATAGGTGCAACAAATATCTCCTAAACCTACATGGTTTAGGAGATATTTTCAGAAAAGACTGCACCGATGTCTACGGCGCAGGCGCACTGAGCGTGTGCCGTTAGTGAGGGCGATCGTGCAATCACTGACGGCTCCAGAGCACTGTGATTAAAACCCTCCCTGTGATACACATGGTAAAAATCATATTCCTTTAAGTTCTAAACATTTATTCCCTCTATCCACAAACCCTCCCCCAAAACAACCTACCAAAAGAAAGGAAAAAACAGAGGGGGGGGGGTTCTCTCCCCTCCTCTCCTCTACCAGTCTCCCTACACCTCCATCAATTCCTCCAACCTCCAGATTCCCTGAATTCCATCCATTTTCCCCATGTATTCCGAAATATCTCCAGCTAGTCCCCTTCTTTATGGATTGTTTCTTCTATGGCTCTTATCAGTGGCGGCTGGAGGGGGCGCAAACAAGTGCCATGCCATCCAATTTTAGCCTCACTGTGCCATGCCATCCAATTGCCTCCAGTTTGCACCCTCAAAAAACCGCCAGATTGTTGCCCCCTGTCCCCCAGCACTTACCTTTCCCGCCCCCGATGTCACTTCAACCTATCAGGTTATTAGTAACCAGACCCAGTGAACCTGATTGGCTGAGACAAATTTTAATGTTAACCAAGGAACGCACACTCCGTGTCCCCTGGTTAACTATTTTGGAAGCCGATTACAGCCCACAGGCTGTAATCGGAAAGCCTATTAGAGCCGCTGGCACTGATAGACACTTTCACACAGCCAACCAGGTGCCATTATTGAGATGGCCGGCGCTCATCAGGGGGCCGGCCATTTGAATAGTGGACGGCAGCGTGCGAATAAATAGAGATTCATGCATTGCATGATTCTCTATGTATTGTACACAAAGTTGAGTGACGACGAAGAGGAGAGAGGGGGCGGCACTCCTGTGCCCACTATGGACGCACCACCGCTGGCGCTTATCATTTCAACCCTTAAGCCCTTAAGGGTTGGGGGTCCCCCTGCCCCAATCCTATCTGCTCTCTGGGGGGGGGGGTCACATACCATCTCGCCAGAAATTTGTAGCACATTTGATCACAGCATGTGAGGAGAGTGCTGGGACCTCACTGTCTGGCACACCAAGAAGAAGCCAAGCGTGCCAGCA
This sequence comes from Rana kukunoris, assembly GCA_029574335.1. Taxonomy (NCBI): domain Eukaryota; kingdom Metazoa; phylum Chordata; class Amphibia; order Anura; family Ranidae; genus Rana; species Rana kukunoris. Next base: position 42,788,085 of record CM056060.1, on the reverse strand, counting down.
GAAGAGAAGGATTGGGCTTTTTGCATGGTGCAGGTAAGTAGTATATAGACCTGTTTATTTAAAAAAAAAAATGGCCTTTAGAATCACTTTAGTGATCCCCCCCCTGTGCCCGCCTTTGTAGAAACTCTGAAGAGAAATGCGTCTTCAGGGAAATTGTCATCTTGCCAGCACCAGGATATACAAAATCAGATAAGCTATGTGGACACTTTATCTTCACACATAACTTCTCTGTTGATGGATACAAGTAGGACAAATGTGCCTGTAAGCTAAAGAAAAAAGTACTGCAGGGTAATTTCTCCATAAAGGGAAACCAGTATTTTCAGTGGGTTATTATTGCAGTATTTTAACATTACGGTAGTGTTGGACATGACTTTACTATTTTACAATCCTCCATATAATCTAAGCTATAACAGCTTCAACTCTTCTGGGAAGGCTGTCCATGGGAATTTTCGACCTATTCTTCCAAAAGCGCATTTGTTAGATCAGGTGCTGATGTTGGATGAGAAGGTCTGGCTTGCAGTCTGCTCTAATTCATCATTCTGTCGGGTTGAGGTCAGGACTCTGTGCAGGGCAGTTAAGTTCCTCCACCCCAAACTTGCTCATCCATACCTTTATGGACCTTGCTTTGTACACTGGTCCAAATCATTTGGTGGAGGGGGATTATGGTGTGGGGTTGTTTTTCAGGGGTTGGGCTTGGCCCCTTAGTTCCAGTGAAGGGAACTCTTAAAGTGAATGTCCATGCAAAATTAAAAAAATCCCTGCATCTATAGACTCCAGGGGTCTGACATTAACCTCTCTATTCCTGTAAAGAAAAGATGAGTATACATACCTTTTTGGAAGCCGATCTGACCCACTCCAACCACATCTCCAGCGCCGAATGCTCTGCAGAGGACACAGACAACAACGGCTGGGGAATGAATGGGAAATGTCACCCATAGAGTTACTATGGGGCTTCTGTTGTCCTCTGTCTCCTCTGCACCCACCTCCACAGAGAAGCCGTGGCTGACAGCTCAGCGTAGGAACTGGTCAGATCGGCTTCCAAAAAGGTAGGTATACTAGTTTTTCCTTTACAGGGATAGAGAGGTTAGTGTTGGATCCCTGGTGTCTAAAGATGCAGACATTTTAGGCAAAAAAAAGAGGGGGGGGAGGGGAGAGTCCAGTTTTTGCATCACTTTCAAAGCTCTTTTAAGGTGCTTTGGAAGTGTTGTCCATTCATTTGAATGGGCAGGGGCATTTTAGGAGTGCTATCCCAAGCCACCCCAAAGATGCTGCTTGCAGGACTTTTCCTAACGTCCCACAAGTACACCGCGCCAATGTGAAAGCACTTATTGCACAAAACTTTTTGAAGGCTATTTCTAGCGCTAAAACAACTGAAAACTGCCTCAGTGTGAAAGTGGCCTTTTAAAGCGAGTTCCAGCCTTTTTCAGGTTTATTACAAGTCAGCAGCTACAAAAAGAGTAGCTGCTGACTTTTTTAATAAACAGACACTTACCTGCTGTCCAGCGATGTGGCCGCCCGGAGCTCCTCTCCTCTCATCTCCCCCCCCCCCCCCCTCTCCGGTGCCTCCATTCATAGTGTGGGCACCGGGCCGTGACGGCTTTTCGGCTTCACAGCCGGGCACTCACTGTGCATGCGCGAGTCACTCTGCGCTCTATGAATGGATAGGCAATCTCCTGGGACCTGTGACGTGTCCCAGAAGATAGCTTAAGGGAGGGGCTGCCTACGGCGAGAAGGAGGAAGTGGGACAGGAAGTCCCACTCCTACCTAAGCCCCCCCCCCCCCCAAAAAAAATGACATGCCAAATGTAAGAGGGTGAAGAGTGATTAAAGTGGAAGTTCCACTTTTGGGTGGAATTCCGCTTTCATAAAATACATTTTGTTTTTTAAAATATTTATTACAAATGGAATAACAAGGACTGTACTGTATATGATGATAACATTTCGCATGAAAACGGGTAACAACCCCCAACGGGGATCAATTCACTAACGTTTACCGCATGTTATAATGCAGTCACGTGACTCATTTTGCATAAATTATCGCATGCAATAAATTAAGTCCTATTCCCCAAAAAACAGTTATGCGGTATTTACAGCGAAATGAAAAATGTCCACTAAATATTGTTTAAAATCCATGCAATAAGCTCTTAAACCCAATTCACAAACGGAACAGAAAGTGAAAAAATGTGCATTATTTATCACCAGGGTTTTGCTGGCGGTATTGCATGCTATATTTGGGGACCCCCAAAATAGCTGGTTGCTAAAGACCGGCCCGGAAGCGGGCTGCTGCTTTTTTAACTGATGACTCATCAGCTGTCAGTGGGTTCCCCAGGCACAAAACTGAGACCTGGGACTCATGGGAACAATGGGAGACTCGCTAACCAATTCCCATGAGAGGAGCACTAACGGAACTGGGTAAAAACTAGACTTGGAACTCTGACATGCTGAGATGAACAGTACAGAGTTTATTGTAAAACACTTTTGGACTTGCAGTACCAATGGAGGTTGCATAAGATGTGCCTCTGGGTGGTTAGTTAAATGAGCCGCAAGCTGATTGATCACAATAATCTCTGAAACAAACAATAAAGCAAAGGTAAATTCTCAACCATGGAGATCAATGATGGAGCTTGGGTGACCCCGGGTACGATGGAACATGCCAAATTCATCGGCTTGTTCCATCGTCGCCAGTATCACAAGTGGAAGGTTTGGGGCAAGTTAGAGCCTCGGGCTCTAATCATGTGCTTGTAAAATAAATGACAAGCCTCACAGAAAGCCATTAGTCCATTGCCCCGCGTGCAAGCTAGGGGGACTGCACCCCTTATGGACCGGCCACCACTGAACCAGACTGTAACAAAAAAATCCTGTGTTCCTCAATGGACTACCAGATTTCATGGCAAGTTAAAAAAAAAAAAAAAAGGCTTGTTTTTCTTGGAAGACTACCTCCTTTTTTTCAGCAGAAATTTGTGTTCAACATACTGTACATAAATTACAATTATTTGTTTGTTGCTTCTACTGCACTGTTCAGTCAGAGGCTTTGGGTAGGGAGATATATATATATATATATATATTATTATGAGTATGTATGTTTTTTTTATTGATATTTATTTCTTTTTATTCGGTTTTTAGCTATTTATCAGGAGTTCCTGTTTAGTTGCATTTACGTTTTGTTGCATTTCTCTCCTTGTTTTTATTTTATTAGGCTTTTGAAGAAACTCACTTGGCCTCTCTCGATCCAGTTGCTCAGTTCAGCGCTTGGTTCCAGGAAGTCTTAGAATGCCCAGCCATTGCTGAACCAAATGCCATGTGTCTGGCTACCGCAACGAGGTACTGGTTCCCTTTCTGTGGGTCTTGTAACTGCATATCTCCCTACCATACCTTTCACTTGGTCCTTTTGCTTTTATGCACCTTTTCTTTACCTTCCTGCACCTCACCTCTCCCCATGTTTTCCTGTGTAGGGACGGGAAACCCTCTGCCCGTATGGTTCTTCTGAAAGGGTTTGGCTCCGATGGGTTCCGATTCTACACTAACCGGGAGAGCAGAAAAGGGAAAGAGCTGGTGAGGGATCTGTCTTATAGGAATCGGCTGTTAACAATTCCTTACCACTTCAATACTTGACACGTTCACCCCCTTCCTGCCCAGGTCAATTAGCAGCTTTCAGCGATATGTATGACACTTGCATGGTCATGCGACATTGTACCTATATTACATTTTTATAAAAAAATTATTCACGCAGGTATAGTTTTGTTTTGGTGGTAGTTAATCACCACTAGGTCTTTTATTTTGTTTTGCTAAATAAATGTAAAAAAGACTGAAAATTAAAAAAAAAAAAATTCTGTTATAACATTTTGCAAATAAAGAAATTTAGGCCACATTGTATTCTGCTACATATCTTTTGGTGAAAATAACCCAAGTCGGTGTATATTAGGCCCCTTTCACACTGAAGTGTTTTTACAGTGGTTTAGGGTTAAAAATAGCGCTATTAAAACGCTCTCCATGGATCTCAATGGACCCTTTCACACTGAGTCCTGCAAGCAGCATCTTTGGAGCAGCTTTTGGGCGTTGAAAAAAACACCCCTCTCCATTGAAATGAATTGAAAGCATTGTAAAAACGCCTTGCCCTTTCACACTGAGGCACGGCAAAAACACGCTAAAACGTTAGGGTCTTAGTGGTGCTTTACCAGCGTTTTTCGGGCACTGGCAGTGTGAAAGGGCTCTGAAAGCACTCTGGCTTTCACATTGGGAATGCAGATGAGGCTTCGCCTGAAAAACACTTGAAAAACGCCCCAGTGTGAAAGGGGCCTTAGTCTGTAGGAAAGTTTAGAGTCCACAAATTATGGTGTGTATGAAAGAGAGAATATTTTATTTATGTATGTGTGTATGTACAGTATATACAGTGTCACAAAAGTGAGTACACTCCTCACATTTTTGTAAATATTTTATTCTATCTTTTTATGTGACAACACTGAAAAAATGACACTTTGCTACAATGTAGAGTGGTGAGTGTACAGATTGTATAACAGTGTACATTTTGAGCATCTGTGGGACATCCTCAAACGGAAGGTGGAGGAGTGCAAGGTCTCTAACATTCACCAGCTCTGTGATGTCATCATTGAAGAGTGAAAGAGGACTCCAGTGGTGAACTCCATGCCCAAGAGGGTTAAGACAGTGCTGGAAAATAATGGTGGTCTCCCAAAATATTGGCACTGTGGGCCCAATTTGGACATTTTCACTTAGGGGTGTACTCACTTTTGTTGCCAGCGGTTTAGACATTAATGGCTGTGTTGAGTTATTTTGAGGGGACAGAAAATGTACACTGTTATACAAGCTGTACCCTCACTACGTTACATTGTAGCAAAGTGTCATTTCTTCAGTGCTGTCACATGAAAAGATATATAATAAATACATTTACAAACATGTGAGGGGTGTACTCAAACTGTGAGTAACATTGTCAACTAGCTGACTAGCAACACGGCAGATGTGTGATCCACATCATAGCTGCTTTTGCTTCCACCCGCTATCTCCCAACATTTGGAGGCTCACAGTCGCCCCCAGTGAACCGCCAGATCTCTCACGGTACTCGCTCTGCGAAGTTATAAAAATGGGTTTACAACCACTTGATCGCAAACTGATCAGTGAGGACAGACGTCCATAGTGTGTATGTACTAGCCAGTATCTAGGCTAACAACACTAAGGTTTCCTGCTGTCTATTTGCAACACGACCCCCAACACTGATCAATGCTACATGATAAGTAAATTTGAGGGGTGGATCTCCGATATCTGAGAGCAGACGTCAACAGTGTATCTGTACAGCCATATCTAGGCTAACACTGAGATTTCATGCTATCTCACTAGAACTGAACCCTCACACACTTATCTATATCTATTTACAGTATTGCCTGCACTCTATTATAATTCACGATTGCGGTCTGCATGTGAACCTGGGTGTGTGCTTTTACGGCAACATTGTTCTATGTTTTAACCTGTATGTATTGCGCAGTCCGCATTACTGTATCTGTCCAATTCTGATATATAATAGAGTTCGTAATTATAGGTAAGACCTTCGCCTTATTCCCCTCCTCCCTGCTGAACTCCTCGGGGTATCTTCCCCACTATGTATCTTCATAATCCCTCGTGTTCAGGAGTTGACGGTATAGGCAGGAGGTCACATATGTTACATGTTCCACCTCAAAGTGGTTCTAAAAGCTCAAGGTTTCTTACCTTCATGCTTTCTATGCATGGAGGTAAAAAAGCCTTCTCTGTGCAATAGCCACCTCTAATACTTGCCTGAGCCCCATCGTGATCCAGTAATGTGCACAAGAGCCTCGGCTCTCTGGGGACTCTCACTCCCCATTGCCAGTGAGCTAATGAGAAGAGACGTGGGGTGGGGCTGAGCCATGGCTCTGTGTGTGAATGTACACGCAGATCAGCGGATTGGAAGCGAGCTCGATTGGATGCCCCCCATAGTAAGATGCTTGCTGTTGGGCAGGGGGGAGGGGCCAGGAGCTCCTGCAGGTGACCTAAGAGGAGAGTCTGGGTTGTTCTGTGCAAAACTACTGCACAGAGCAGGTGAATATAGACATGTGTTTTTGTTTTTTTTAAACAAGCCTTTAATATCACTTTATATATGTGTGAAATGTGTTTCAAAGGTAAACTTACACTTTAAGGTGATTTGTAAAGTCTTGTTTGTTATTTAAAAAAAATTTTTTTTTTTTATACTTGCCTCCTCTGTTGGTTTTGCACAGAGGAGCCCGGATCCTCCTCTTCTCGGGTTCCTCTTTGCTGCTCCTGGCCCCTCCCTCCTATCGAGTGCCCCCACAGTCAGCAGATTTCTATGGGGGCTCTGGAGCCGAGTCACAGGCTCGGTGTGTCCATTCAGATATGGAGCACTGACCCTATTACCGACTTGAAAATTGCAGGTGTAAGCTACATAAAAATCGATTTTAAATGCTTACTTGTAGTTTTTTTTAAATAACATCTTTCCTATCACAGCCCCCTCCTTCCTTGCTTGGCGCAGCCTATCCTTTTCTGGGTGTGTCTAAATACACTATGTGCTAGAATAGATCCTCTGCTCCTCCTTTCCCACCCTGCATAGCCTTTTATGTAGCTGCCAGTTAGGATGGAAGGGGAATACTATTGTTTCACTTGAGTGACGGCTCTGCATGTCAGCACATCTGCTATATGCACCCGCTAATGCATGCACTATATAATGTGAATGATCTCAATGGGATGGAAAAAACATAACAAAGTAGTGTGTACCTTCATCATACCTCTTTACAGTTTTTAGTACATGTTAAAGTTGAAATGCATAAATTGCAAGGTTTTGTATAGAACAGGGAAGAGTCGGGGATCTCTGCTAGATTTTTAATTCTGTCTCTATCCCTGTTGGGGAAAGGTTCCACCACCACCACCTTTTCAAAAGTAATCAGATCCAATTGAAACTGATTGGGTTGGATGCCCTGTCAGGCTTTCATCATGGCCTGTGTCTCCACACTAGAGACTCCTTTAACTTCCTGTTGCAGTATTTCTAACACTTCCTACAATGTCCAAAACCTTTATAATAAAATATTTTGCTGATGTTACACTTAGTGTTTGGGTATCCTAAAATCTTAATTTTGTTTCTATAGGAGGCCAATCCAGCTGCTTCTCTCCTGTTTTTCTGGGAGCCTTTCAATCGCCAGGTAAGACATCCACATTAAACACTATCCAAGCTCTCACTAGCAATCCAGCTACCAAGTGACACAAGTTAAGCTGGCTATAGGCAAAATTAAGCCGGGTCTAGAAGGATCTGGGTGTTCTGGTAGATCATAGACTTAAAGTGGTTCTAAAGGCTTGTTTTTTTTTTATTACCTATTATGCACTCTATGCAAAAATCCTATGCATTCCATGCATGAAGGGAAAAAAAACACCTGTGTGCAGTAGCCCACCCAATCCTTATCTGAGCTCCCTTCCAACCAGTGATGTTCACGATAGCCTTGCCTGTCCAAGGACTTTCCTCCTCATTGGCTGAGACAGCAATCACAGCCGGTGAGCCAATGAGGAGAGAGTGGGGCCGAGCCATGGCTCTGTGTGTCTTATTGGACACATTGAGCAGCAGTTCGGGAGTGAGCATTCATCGGTGCTCCCAGGGCAAGAGGCTTTCTCTGGGGGCACTGCTCAACTAAGAGGAGCCATGATCACCTGCGGGGCACCCCAAAAAGAGAGGATTGGAGCTGCTCTGTGTAACACCACTGCACAGAGCAGGTAAGTAGAACATGTTTTTTTATTTAAAAAAAAAAAAACTTTTATACCACTTTAGGCCTCATGCACACAACTGCTAATAAACTCCAATTTTTGTGACGTTTTGTAGTGTTTTTTTTACCCACTTTAGCCCCAGAAGGTTTTACCCCCTTCCTGCCCAGGCGAAATTTCGGCTTCCGGCACTGCGTCGCTTTAACTGACAATTGCGCGGTCGTGCACCGTGGCTCCCAAACAAAATTGGAGTCCTTTTTTTTCCCCACAAATAGAGCTTTCTTTTGGTGGTATTTGATCACCTCTGCGGTTTTTATTTTTTGCGCTATAAACAAAAATAGAGCGACAATTTTGAAAAAAAATGCAATATTTTTTACTTTTTGCTGTAATAAATATTCCTATATATATATATATATATATATATATATATATATATATATATATATATATATATATATATATATATATATATATATATATATATATATATATATATATATAAAAAATCCTCAGTTTAGGCCGATACGTATTCTTCTACCTATTTTTGGTTCAAAAAAATGCAATAAGCGTTTATCGATTGGTTTGCGCAAAATTTATAGCGTTTACAAAATAGGGGGTAGTTTTATAGCATTCTTATTATTTATTATTATTTTACTAGTAATGGCGGCATTCTGCGATTTTTTTTTAATTTTTTTTTTTTTATTGGGACTGCGACATTATAGCGGACACTTGTGACATTTTTGGGACCAATCGCATTCATACAGTGAACAGTGCTATAAATATGCACTGATAATTGTATAAATGTGACTGGCAGGGAAGGGGTTAACCACTAGGGGGTGGGGAAGGGGTTAAATGTGTAGCCTAGTTTGTGTTCTAACTGTAGGTGGAGGGGGTGACTGGGGGAGATGACCAATTGTGTCCCTATGTACAAGGGACACAGATCGGTCTCCTCTCTCCCTGACAGGATGTCGAGATCTGTGTTTACACACAGAGATTCACGTCACTGCCCAGTTACTGGGCAATCGCGGGTGCCCGGCGGCGATCGTTGCTACCGGGCACGCGCATCGTGATCCCAGCAAAGCGGCGCGCGCCCCCTAGCGGCTTTAAAAGACAGGACGTCATATGACGTCCTGTCAGAACAATGGAGTCTTCCACCCGCCGTCATTTGACGGCGGGCGGTGGACAAGTGGTTAACTGCTCTTACCTCTGTTATCCTACGTTTTAGCAGTTTATCCACAAAGGAGTTTATTGGCTATTTTCTGAACGCCCTAAAATCGCATTCAGGAGCAGTTCTTCTGATCACAAAAAAACGCCTAATGCTGTAAAACGGGCATAAACACGCTTTTAAAAGCATTTAGTGTTTTTTACATTGTTGTGTCATTTAAAAAAAATGCTGGAGCATAAACGCGTTAAAAAAAACGGTGTCAAACGTGTTTTTAAAGTTGCATTTTCCTGCTGGCAATCTGACATGCAGAAGGAGTTTTTTAAACATCCTGTGTGCATAGGGTCTTGATAATGACATGCAATGCCAGGCTGTAGTTACTAAGGCTGGGAAAGTCCTTTCTTGTATATGAGAGGTATGGACTCCAGAGAGAGAGATCATTTTGTCCCTGTACAAATCATTAGTAAGAACTCTTTTGGAATATGCAGTTCAGTTTTGTCAACCAGTTCATACAAAGGATATCGGAGAACTGGAGAAAGTGTAGAGAAGGGCAACCAAACTGACGAGAGGCATGGAGAAGCTCAGCTAAGAGGAAAGATTAGAGGAACTGAATTTATTTACTCTTTAGAAGAGGAAATTAAAGGAGTTGTAAACTTTATTATTTATAAAAACCGCAAACATACCTATACTTACCTGCTCTGTGCAATCTTTGTGTAAATAAATAATAATAAAAAAAAAAACACCAATGAAAGTGCATCAATATACGGTACATAAGAACAAATGTGCCACAAATTTTGGTAATCCAGTTTAATCAAATAAAATTCCTCCACGTAACTAATGCCGCATACCCACGGTCGGCAAAAAGAAAAGTTTGTTGCGAGCTTTTGGTCGAAAAATTCCGACCGTGTGTGGGCTCCATCTGACTTTTTCCGACAGCAAAAATTTGAGAGCTAGTTGTTAATTTTTTCGACCAAAGTTCTTGTCGGAAATTTCGATGCACAAAAATCCACGCATGCTCGGAATCGAGCAGAAGAGCCCCACTGCCTATTGAACTTGTTGTACGTCACCGTGTTCTTGACGGTCGGAATTTTGTGTGACCGTGTGTATGCAACACAAGTTTGAGCCAACATTCCGTCGGAAAAAAATTCACGGTTTTCTTGTCGGAATTTCCGATCGTGTGTACGCGGCATTAGTGTGTCTCTGCAATAATCAGGAAAAAGTCTAATGTTCAATAACAGTGGTCCACCAACAAAAGAAGACTGTGCAACAAAACAGTCTTCAGTATCTCTAAAGGGGACTCCCCTGCCTTGATGATTCTCACTGACGCTATATTATGCTGAACCCATGCAATGAGTTCATTGTTGTGACTCTTTCTGTACCACATCGCATGTTCTCAACCATGTACGGTCGGTTTTATTCTGTAACTTGTTTTTCTTTTGTACTGTTCCAACTTTTATGAAAGACTGGAAACGAAAACTGTCTTCAGTAAACCACCACTGTGCACCAGCCACCAGATATTCACACAGCTGTATACCAGAAAGTTATACTTAATTATCTAGGACAGTGATGGTGAACCTTGGCACCCCAGATTTTTTTGAAACTATATTTCCCATGATGCTCCACTACACTGCAGAGTGCATGAGCATCATGGGAAATGTAGTTCCAACATCTGGTGTGTCAAGGTTCACCATCACTGACCTAGGAGGTCTAACGGCACTTGTGGGAGAAATCCCAAAACAGATGGATGCAAGGTGGATGCTCAGCCTTTCTTTAACTTGCTCATGTCCAATTAGGCCAAAAAAGGAGAATTGCCTATATTGTAGTAACATATACTACCTTTCATTAAAACCGGGCAACCACTCACATATTTAAAGTATTACACAAAGCCTTCATCAATCGCCCTGGTGGGCGTGCTGATGTCACTGCAGTAGCTCCACCCTACGCTTTTCGTCCGAAAGGTCGTCTTCACAGGGACTCGTGGAGGGTTGTGTTTGTTTTTTTGTTTTGCCTTTCTCTGGATCAACTAGGAGCATAAGATTGTGTATATCGACCTGCCTTGTGTGGATAAAAAAATCTGTTGGCGTATTTTCTTTTTTTTCAGCATGAAACAAAACTACTCGTCTATGACGATCTTTAGGCTGCATTCACACCTAGGCGTTTTAACGCCTGAAGTGCGACGCTACAATACGCCGGAGGGAAGAAATAACATTATTGTCTATGGTATCTGTTCACATCTTAACGCCGAAACGCCGGTCGCGTGAAGCTCAAACAAGTCCCGGACCTTTTTTTGTCGCGGTTATGGGGCGGTTTGGGCGTATTTGAGCGTTTCCATTTCCCATAGAAAGTAATGGAAAGTAATGGAAAGGTAACGGGAAGAGTTTCGGGGTCAGAGGTATGGGTGCCTCGAAGAGGCGATTCAGTAATTGCTGTGTTGAGGTCCAGAATGGGACTATTAAAGGGCATGTCCAAAAGATGTGGAAAAGGGTGCCCCTGGCTTGCTGGCATGCCAGCAGCGATCTGAAGTGGAGGTATAAACTTTATGGAGTATGTCCGGAGTCGGGTACCAAAAGAAGGGAATCTCGTAGGCATTTTCTTTATAGAGGGTACATAAGGAGCTCTTGGCAGCCTGACTCCAGACCACGCTCAATGCGTTCTCGGGGATCTCCTCTCATGTATGCTTGTTTGCCCACGTTCCAGTATGGTGTATTTGTTCAGAATCTGGTATATATCTGAGATCAGTCCTTTTACGTGAACTTCCCTCAAGTATGAGGCTTTCAAACGAGGAGGGTGCAGAAAATTGCAGGTGAGGGGCTACGGTTTGGGTGTAATGATGAATCTGTAGGTAGCTGTAGAACACCTGTCGGGGAGGTCATGTTTGGTTTGGAGCTCAGAAAATTAAAGCAGTTTCTCTTGTTAAAAAAATAAAATGATAGCAGTTTACGGAATCTGTGGTCTACTAAGTGTCTGATGTGGAAAAGGTTTTTCGAGGCCCAGTGCCATGACATCTGATGGGTGAGACTTGCTGGCACTTTGGGATTGCATAAGAAGGAGGTCATCGGTGAACATTCAGATTCAAGCTCACATTCTCGGGATAGCTTTCGCCATAATCACCGAAGCTGGGACATGGACAATCGACCAGGTTCTACCTCCCACATTCGCGTTCCAGAGGAGGCTGTTTGGGTGTACAGGTGCCAGCCAGATTTTCTCTATCCATATATTGTATGACCCTTGGGGGAGATTATCGTGCGCAATTGGGACACTTGGTAGTATTTGACTAGGTTGGGAAATGCCAGGCCCCGATCGGCACGCAAGGCCATCATAACCGAGCGCGGGATCATGTGTCATTTATAGTTCCACTGATAACGCAAGAGGTCAGCCTGTAGTTGTCGCAGGTGACCATAAGGGATAGGGATGGGTAGAGTTTGGAAAAGGTATAGACACTTGGGGAGAAGGACCATTTTGATAGAAGCAATCTGTCCTAGAAGAGAAATGTTGTGGGTTTTCCATTTTTGGACTAACTCCCTGATTGATCTATAAAGGGAAGTTTGCCTGGTAAAGGGAAAATGTCTGGGTGAGGTTGACCCCCTGTTTTTTTGGGGGAAGCATGCTCCCAGTTGTAAGGGAACCTGGACTGTAGTTGGAAAGGTTCCCTCTCCGGGATATTAAGTGGTAAGGCCATGGACTTTGTTTTGTAGCCCGAGAGTGCACCATACTTGTCGAGTTCAGCGTGTAAGTTGGGCAAGGAAAATCCGGGTTGGGATAATGTCGTCCGCAAACAAAGATATTTTCCCCTCATCGATATGCCCCGAAAATATCCGAATTGCCCCTAATGGTCGCTGCCAGGGGCTCGACGCCTAGGGCAAATAGGGGGGGAAGCGGACAGCCCTGGCAGGTACCATTGGGAAAGTGGGCGAGGTGGCAAAATGGGTTTTTACCTAAGAAGAGGGGTTAGTGTAGAGGTGCTGCACTGCCCACAGAAAAAGGTCCCCTAAATCCCATGTGGCATCCCCTACCCTTTTTTTTTCATTATTAGAATTTGCTGGTTGTCATTTGTCATCTGTATACAAAATGGTAGTGGTGTACATCATGGTGTACATCATGGTCCTCAAGTACTCCCAGGTCATGTTTTGGGAATTTCTCTTAGATAAAATAGCTGTCCGAAATACCAAGCCATTGGCTCTGATTTAAAGCACCTGTGCAAGATAAAGGAAAACCTGAAAACATGGCCTGTTGGGGGTTACCTGATAGGGTTGAGAACCACTATTGGAAAGCCCAAGAGGCACCTATTGCCCTGGTCGAATGCGCAGTGACAGGAAAAAAATAAATACATTTGAAATAAACCTCCAGGCCTATGGGCCTGAAGGGAGGCATGTCTTCTCCTTAGCTAGGCAGAAAAAAACTGAGCTGCTGAGTGCAGGCTGAGGAATAAATAGCCAGTAGGACCGCCCCCTGTGTGGGGCTGTTCAGCTTTTTATGTTAACGCATTCTGCCTAGTCACTCCTAAAGGAAGGCTAGTACCCACTTTGTCAAGATTAAGGCTGTGTCCGTCCATGAACTCAGATAAAAGGATTTTACGGTGAGTACAAAAATCCTATTTTCCCATGATGCTCAACTACAGAGTGCGTGAGCATCATGGGAAATATAGTTTCAGAACATCTAGGGTGCCAAGGTTCGCCTTCACTGCCCTATAGTCTTCCATTACAAGAAACAAATTGGTCAGAAACTGGAGAGGGATGCGGAGAATGGTACCAGCCAGGCCTCTGGATGCATATCAACGATGGGTCCTCATCACAGATCAAGGAGAAAAGCTGGTTGGCTTAGCGGCTGCCAAAGCATAAATCCTATGCCCATGATATGCAAGCATAGCAAAGCCTTTGGAGGAGACAATTAGCACTAAAATAAGACCTACAGGTCATACAAAGAAAAAATGCTTTTTATAATTTTGAAATAATTCACACATGTAAATAAAATATTTGAGTACATGGAAAACAGGTTTTAGGTATGAAGAAGGAATGCATTCGTCAATACTTCTTTACGCTTTCATATGCAAATCTAGATATTTCCCAGTAGAAAACATATAATGAAATGAATATTATTGTTTTTATTGACTGGGTCAGGGAGTGTATTTTGTTAATCTATTAAAACAGGAAAGGTATGACAATGTGCAACATAAACTGGGCCACGTGCACTAAAGTCATCTCTCGGGAACGCTTAGAATTCCAAGCTTGGCCCATACTGTCTATTCTTTCAGTGATTGGAATCTCAACGTGGAAACAATGCTACACAGTGCTACATAATGCACACACACAAACTGGAAAAGTTGCTCTTGCGGCAGAAAGCCTCTCCCAGTGATTCATACCAATTGTCCACCACAGTTATTATGGGGTAAGAGGTTGCTGTGGCAACACTAGATTCTTGCAAACTGCTGCATAAACCGTATGGGTGTGCTTTTACAGCGTTTGCAACTTTTATATTGCTTTTAGGCTTGGCAGAAAGCATTTTTTCGTAGTAAAGGTTAAGTTACCATAAAAGCACAGCACAAGTAACCTTTATTCAAGGGCCCTCCTTTTAACCACTTCAATACCAGGAACTTTTACCCATTCCTGCCCAGGCCAATTTTTAGCTTTTAGCGCTGTCGCACTTTGAATGACAATTGCGCGGTCATGCTACACTGCACTTTTTTTTTTATTATTATTGTTTTGTTCCCACAAATATAACTTTCTTTTGGCGGCATTTGATCACTGCTAGGGTATTTATTTCTTGCACAACAAATACAAAAATATATAATTTTGAAGGGGAAAAGTTTTTTTTCTTTTGTTTCTATTATAACATTTTGTAAAGAAGTACATTTTTCTCCTTCACTGATGGGCACTGAGGAGGCAGCACTGATAGGTGGGCACTAATGGACACTGAAGGGTGGCACTGCTGGGCATCACTGATGAGAAGACATCTGGCAGGCATTTGTAGTGGGCACTGACTGGCACCATTTCTGGGCACTGCCATCTTTTAGGGCAGGGTGTGGCATCCCTGGTGGCCATGGGCGGCATACATGGTCATCCATGTGGCTGGCCATCCCTGGTGGTCCTGACGGCATCCCCGATGGTCCAGTGTGGGCATCCGCGCGGGGGGGCTGCGCTAATGAACAATCAGCGCAGACCCCCCTCCCTGTCAGGAGAGTCGCCAATCAGCTCTCCTCTACTCGCATCTATCACGCGAGTGAGGAAAAGCTGATAAATGGCTCTACCTGTTTACACTGCAAACCGCTGTGATTGGACACGGCTGATCACGTGGTAAAGAGCCTCCGTCAGAGGCTCTTTGCGGAGATCGGTGTTGCAGTCTGTCACTGGCAGTTATCCTAAACGTTCAGTCAGGATAACTGAACCACCGCCTGGACGTCATTTTGTAATAGGCCGTGGGGGAATTGGTTAAAAAAATTACCCAGTAACACAACTGACTTTTATACACTCACCGCCCACTTTATTAGGGACACTTTATAAGGGACCGGGTTGGACCCCCTTTTGCCTTCAGAACTGTCTTCATTCTTCATGGCATAGATTCAACAAGGTGTTTGAAAATATTCCTCAGAGATTTTGGTCCATAGTGACATGATGGCATCACACAGTTGCTGCAGATTTGTCGGCTGCACATTCATGCTCTATTGGATGAGATATGGTGACTGTGGAGGCCATTGGAGTACAGTGACCTCATTGTCATGTTCAAGAAACCAGTGGTGAGATGATTTGATCTTTGTGACATGGTGCGTTATACTGCTGGAAGGAGCCATCAGAAGATGGGGACACTGTAGTCATAAAGGGATGGACATGGTCAGCAACAATACTCGGGTAGGTTGTGGCGTTTAAATAATGCTCAATTGGTACGAAGGGGCCCAAAGCATGGCAAAAAATATCCCCCACATCATTACACCACCACCAGCCTAAATTGGTGATACAAGGCAGGATGGATCCATACTTTCATGTTGTTTACACCAAAATCTGACCATACCATCTAAATGTCACAGCTGAAATCGAGACTCATCAGACCAGGCAATGTTTTTCCAATCTTCCATCTTTCAACCTGTGTGTGTGGTCTTCTGCAGCTGTAGTACATCTGCTTCAAGGTTCGATGTGTTGTACGTTCAGAGATGGTATTCTGCATACCAGTGGCGGTTCGTCCATAGAGGGCGCTGGAGCGCCACCCCCTCTGGCTCTCACCGCCACTGAGTCTAATAACATAGATTCATGCATTGCACGAATCTATGTTATTGTCGCGCTGCCACTGTTCTATTCAGATGGCCGGCGCTCATGTCCGGCCATCTGAATACCGGCAGCTGGTTGGCTGTACGGAAGTGTCTTTCAGAGCCAGCGGCTCTGATAGGCTTTCCCAGTACAGCCCTCGGGTCCCGGAAACTTATCCTCGGAACGCACAGGCTGTGCGCTCCTTGGATAAGACTCACAGGCGTCTCAGCCAATCAGGTTGGCTGGTTCTGGCTACCGGTAACCTGATTGGCTGAGACGCCTGTCAGTTTTCGAGGGCGGGAGAAGACATCGTGGGACGTGGATGCCTGACTCAAGTAAAGGTAGGGGGGAAGGAGCAGTTCACAGGGCACAGCGGCAACATCAATGGGCACAGTGGGGACAATAGGCACAGTGGGGACAATTGGCACAGCGGTGACCATTAAAGGGCACAGTGGGGACAATAGGCACAGTGGGGACAATTGGCACAGCGGCGGCCATTAAAGGGCACAGTGGTGACAATTGATTGCACAGTGGCTGTGTGTGATGGCATGGCACAGTGGCTATGTTTAATGGCATGGCACATTGGCTGCGTTTAATGGCATGGCACAGTGGTGCGAATTGATGGCACAGTGGCTGAATTTGATGGCATGGCACAGTGGCTGCATTTAATGGGCACAATGGGGCTGCAAATTTTTTTTTCGTTTGCGCCCCCACCCCCCCCCCCCCAAATTTGAGCACCAGCCTCCACTGCTGCATACCTTCGTTGTATTGAGTGGTTATTTGAGTTACTGTTGCATTTCTATCATCTCAAACCAGTCTGCCCATTCTCCTCTGACATCACTGGATATTTTCTCTTTTTCAGACCATTCTCTGTAAGCCCTAGATATGGTTGTGTGTGAAAATCCCAGTAGATCAGCAGTTTTTGAAATACTCAGACCAGCCCTTGTGCCACCAACAACAATGCCATGTTCAGAGTTACTTAAATTCAGTTTCTTCCCCATTATGATACGCTTTTAAAAAAGGTGAACTTGGCGTGCAGAGAACCTTGCAGTTCACCCAGATGTGTTAGGAGAAGCAAATATTAATTTGCTGTTCTAACACTGAACCGCCTCTCCACCAATTAGGTGTGTGGATCTGTTAACCACTGCGATTAGACTTCTATCAGGAGGGGAGGAGATGCATTGGGGAGACACAGGAGCTGCTGTCTGACCCGCTGCAAGGTCCCACCGCTGTCACCCCGCTGCCTGACTTGCCACTGAGATAGGGTAAGTTCTGGGCAGACGTCCAGCGGGTGGGAATGGGGGGGTCATAGTGGCACTATTTCCTGTTGCACCATTTGATGGGGCACAGTGGCAGCATTTTGATGGGGCACAGTGGCAGCCTTTTGATGGTGCACAGTGGCAGCCTTTTGATGGTGCACAGTGGCAGCCTTTTGATGGTGCACAGTGGCAGCCTTTTGATGGTGCACAGTGGCAGCCTTTTGATGGTGCACAGTGGCAGCCTTTTGATGGTGCACAGTGGCAGCCTTTTGATGGTGCACAGTGGCAGCCTTTTGATGGGGCACAGTGGCAGCCTTTTGATTGACTGAGGCTGCAAGTGATGGTTTGTTTTGTTTTTTCAGAATATGTCCGTTTCAGTTTATTTGCGTCTCCCTAAAAATTGTGAGCACCAGCCACCCCTGCAGCCACCTAATGATTGGTTAGCTGCAATATATTACATTTTGGGTTTTGGGTTTAATATGGCTTGGCAGAACAAAGCCTTTTTTTGCTTGTGACACTTGTGTTTTATTCTGGCATTGTGTGCTTTTGCTTTGTAAAATATATCACAGGTTGGTCTTGGTTAAGAGCCATTGTGCAGGCCAAGGATTCTCGACTCTTTCCTTTGAAGTATTGCATACCACTCATTCTTTAGAAAGAAGCAATTCATGCCTCTACCGCACCTCTACAGAACAACTGCACGTATTGTGTATCCATTACCTCATTGTAACCAGTATTGCAACAGATTGAAACAGTACATGCACTACTCGAGCAATTGTAGCATAGAAAAAGAACATTCCGAGTCCATTAAGAATGGTAATGACTTCAGTTTTATGTCTGCATGAAGAGAATGATCTGATCTTTTGAATGCCAATAATGAAAGTGCTGGCTGGCTGTCTGCTCATGTTTAGGTGATCCAGCATTTTAGCATTAAAAAAAAGCATTAAAAAAGCCTTTAAGCGGAGCTCCACCCAAAAATGGAACTTCTGCTTCAAGTGCTGGTGACCCCCTGACATGCCACATTTGGCATGTAATTTTATTGGGGGGGGGGCGTATACCCTCTTTTTAGAGGCACTCACTTCCTCCCAGGGCTACGCGGCACCAGAAGGAAGTTTACCTCTCCCCCTCCCTGCAATCTTCTGGGACACGTCACAGGCCCCAGAAGACTTCCTGGCCATTCACAGCGCGGCATGCGCAGTGTGTGCCCAGCTGTTAAGCCACAGTTGGGTGCCCACAGTAAGAATGCCGGTGCCGAGGAGAGAGGGAGAGGAGCGGGGCTTCATATGCATCACTAGACCGTGGGACAGGTGAGTGTCCGATTATTAAGTCGGAAGCTTCCTACTGGTACATGTAGCTGGAAACTCTCTGGCTAATCTGTTTGGTTATTGGGCACCCGGACTTCACTTTGGTCCAGCTGCTGATGGGCACCAGCTAATGCTGTTCAGGGCGGGTCTTTTGATGCAAAAAAAATTACAGTCTGATGTGGTCATGACTCTCCAAAAACTGTTCTTAAGGCAGAAGGTTTTTATCTTAATTCATTCTAAATATTAAATATAAAACGTACATTGTGCAGCCGCCCCCCTAATAATTACCTGAGCCCCATCTCAATCCATCAATGTTGCACGAGAGACTCGTCCCAGAATCTTCCTCCTGATTGGCTAAGTTGCACAGCGGGTGCTATTGGCTCCCACTGCTGTCAATCAAAGTGAGTGAGCCAATGAGGAGAAAGAGAGATGGGGCTTGCCAAGCAGCAGCTCGGGTGCCCCTATAGCAAGCTTTTTGCTGGGGAAGCACTTGGTCGCGGGGAGCAGGGGTGGATCACCAGTGAGGGACCCGAAAAGAGGAGGATCAGGGCTGCTCTGTGCAAAACCACTGCACAGAGCAGGTAAATATGACATGTTTGTTATTTTTAGCCCAAAAAAAAGCAAGAGTTTAGTATCACTTTAAGGTTTGTTTTTTCTTTTAAATAACAAACATCTCTGCACAGAGCGGCCCCTAATCTTCCTCTTCTCGGGTTCTACTCTGGCACTCATGGTCCCTCTTCTTTATCTAGCGGCTTCCCATGGGGGGCCGTTGTGCCCGCTCGCTCCTGAGCCCTGCTGCTGCATCTATTGACACAGACAGCAGGAGTCGCCCACCCCTTCCTGCGTCACTGGCTTTAATTGACCGCAGCAAGAGCCAAAAGCAAAGCCAGTGAGACACAGAAGTGAAGAGAGAGCTGCAGACATGCACATCACTGGATTGAATGAGGGCTCAGGTAGGTTGGGGCCTGCCTATCACTTCACAATGAACTTGTATTTCATTTCTGATGGGGCCAGGCCAATACAGACAATGGGAATGCTTATTGCATTCCATAACAATGTCAATCAAAATGAAGGGGGGCCTTGCCTAGGGACCCATTTTTCCCATCATTCATTTCTGTGTTGGGATAATCAAAATCTTTGTGACTAGTCCAGATTTTGATGTCTTGGTATGCACTGGCTTATTCATTAACTTTTTACCACTTTGTATACCAATATAATGTTTACTTTTTTTTTTTATATCACATAAGAGGCGCTCATTTACTGACTTGTTCGCTAACCACTTGCCTACTGTGCACTTTTACCCCCTTCCTGCCCAGGCCAATTTTCAGATTTTAGTGCTGTCACTTTGAATGACAATTGCGCGGTCATGCAACATTGTACCCATACAACATTTTTGTTTTTGAGACCAAGCTTTCTTTTGGTAGTATTCACCACTGTTTTATTTTTTGCTAAGCAGACAGAAATAAAACTTTTTTTTCTTGTAACTTTTTTTTCTTGTAAATTTTTGTAAAGTGATTTTTATCCTTTTGTGATGTTCACTGATGAGGCGGCACTGACGGGCACTAAGACTGCATTGATGAGGAGGCACTAATACACAGCACGGATAGGCACTGACAGACAGGCAGGTCTGTGCAGATCTCCCCTGTGAGGAAATGCCGCTGATCGACTCTCCTCTTCTCACGCGCTGTCAGCGTGTTATTTGCATTTCCTTGTTTACATGATGTAATCAGCTGTGATTGGACTCTGCTAATGGATAAAGGGCTTCATCATCAGGTCTTTAATCGCCAGGGGATCGCAAGCGTAGCAAGGGTGGTAATACGTTCTATGACGTCCCAGAACGAGAGTGCTGCCGTCCGTGATTTGACAATATGGCGGATAGGAATCGGTTAAAGCAGAACTTCACCTAGAATGGGATGTTCTGCTTTTCCTTCTCCTCTACTATCTATGCTTTGTTTTTTGTTTTTTCAGAGCGTTGTTGCCTAGTTTTGACAAGTACCCCCCTTCTGATCAGATCATCAACGTTTCTCAACTCCAGTCCTCAAGTACCCCCAACAGATCATGTTTTCGGGCTTCCTATTATTTTGCACTGGTGATTTAATCGGTTTTACTGCCTTAGTAATTACGACCGCCGTTTCTTGGGAAATCATGAAAACATGACTTGTTGGGGGTACTTGAGGACTGGAGTTGAGAAACATTTACCTAGGTGATCTGAGCAGAAGTTTGGCCCCTCTCCCTGTCAACAACCCCCTGGGATGCATCACAGGTCCCGGAAGGCTGCCAGTCCATTAGAAGGGAAGCACGACTTGCACATGCTCAGTGGGGATACAGCTGTAAACCAGTAGGTACCATCTTTACACACTCAAAATGGTGGCGCCGTTTATCTGAAGACCTGAGTACCTGTTAAAAGTCAGCAGCTACAGTGTTTGTAGCTGCTGACTTGTAAATTTTCTGCAGCCAGCTGGAGTTCCTCCTTAAAATGACTAAATATAAAAAAAAAATTTCCTAATAAAACATGTATATGTATCTTGTGGTTTTTATTAAAGATTTACAAGGTACAGACTGAATAAAGAAAACACATGACACATTAGACTTTTAGGATGATCAGGGACTATATTACAAAAAAGTATATAATTAAATAAATAAGGCACTTAAACATAGTTGTCTAGAGAAACAAAGCAGATACAACAGTGCCTAAGGTATTATTAATGCATTTCAATCCGAATGACTTAACCACTGCCTCTGAGACTCAACTGCATCTATAGTGAGGAAATAACTTAATCAGTCACTACTGCCTGAGGTGTATAAAACTTTGCCAAATTTATTCCCATCTTCATAAATCACACAAAGTATGCAGTCTCCAATGTGAGTGTGGCATTGGTCAAGCAATTTGTGCAGGTCTGTGCATTTTTAGGTTGGAAGTGTAAAGGTGTCCATTTAAGTGTTTTGGTTATTATACAGACAGTAAAGTACTTGGGGGGGCACGCAGTAAAATGGGGGGATGTGGCCCCCTCAGGCCCTACCCTGGTGACGCCATTGATGACAGGAGGAAAGAGAAAAGCCTTGTCGCAGTTTTGGGAGTTTAAGGATTTTCAGTACAGAAAGAGAGGATTCCAGCCAGGACTCAAGTTCTGGTACAATAGTTTTTATTGAGCAAAACAATATCAAGATACAGGCTAGAGCAAAAAAGGAAAGAACGTCCTATGCAGGGGAGCAAAACAGTAAAGCATGTGTATATATACAAAAACACATTTTTGAAAATCAGAAGCATCCGGGATCTAGTGTCGGAAGCAGGGCTTTTTTTCTGGGGGAACTTGGGGGAACTCAGTTCCACCACCTTTGGGTCAGACCCTTTGGTGCCTGCTCACCACAATCACTTGTAAACACAGAAGTCTGGTTTCTGTGTTTACAAGTGCCAGCTCTTCACTCTGTGTGTAACCCCCCCTGAACTCTGCACTCTGTATTAGTGCAATTCTGGTATTTAATGCCCCTTTAAGACCCTTCTACTGTTTGTGAAATCTGAACGGGGTCGTGGTTGAGTTCCTGCACCTATTTTCTGAGAAAAAAAGCTCTGGTCGGAAGTGACACTGAATAACTGGGCATAGTGAGGCAAAGGGTGTGGGATCACCAACCCATAATGGAGGGGAAGGGAAAGGGGGGAAAAAAGAAGAAAAGAAAAAAGTAAGGAGACAGTCAGAAGGAGGGAAGGGTAGTGCAGAACTAAGTAAGGGGAGAAGATGGGATTTACCTGTAGTCATGACAAGAAAGAGGTGTAGTCCTAAGCAGGAAGAGAGCATAAAACTTAGGGGTTAGGTGGTGTTCCAGAATGGTCTGGAATAACCAAGCTGACCAGGGGCAGAGTGGGAAGAGCATTTTGAGGAACTTGGTGTGAGAGTTGTGAGGTAGAGTGTTAATTTTCTCATTAAGCATGAGGGTAGTCAGAATGCCATTCATCTCTGCAAACCCAATCCAGGGGTTCCTCCAAGCCCTGGCAATGGCACACTGTGGCAATGAAAAGGTAGGTGGCCAGCTGGTAAGAGAAGAGGCCTGGAAAAGGGCAGCGGAGAAGTGAATGCCAGGCATCCTTGTGCAGGACTCGAACTTTACACTGGGCAGAATGAACTTCTCAATGAATTCTGGTAAATCAGCAAGTGAACACAAGATATAAATTCTACTGCTTTTTAATGTCAGTAGATGAAAAGGCTATCCCCAGCAGTACAATGTACTGGCATCTTTAAGGGCATTTGTTAGTGGGCAACGGGCTCCCCGCCTAGCAAGTGTCCTCCAAGATCAGGATATAAGGTGACCTGCACATCTTTCATATTTAAGGGTTCCTCTTTCACTTCCTTTGGCCATGATCTCCTACTTCTGCTTAAAAAAGTGGGCACTGCAAAGAAAACCCTTGGGTGTGATAGATTTGCATTTATGGAAGTCTAAGTTCACAGTCTACTTTAATAGCCTCGGGTATGCCCCTGAGGCAGATGTTATGGCTTTTATCCCCTCTCCTGCAGCTCTCCTATGGATTCAGCTTGTGGTGAAAAGACTATTTCTATACTATAAAAACAGTGAAAAGGCTGCAAACCCTTCCAAACTTCATCCATTTCCCTTTTTTGTGTGAATGCTTCATTTGTTATTCATTGTCTCTCTCCCAACAGTGTTGGGGAAAATGCGTCATAGACTCCTGCACCATATTAGGAGGATTTTATAAGCCCAGGTGTTCTCCGTGTCCTGCTTTGGGAATGATGATACCACCAGACTAGTGCTCTGTCCTGTCCTCTTGCTGTTGCACCCCATAAAAGCAGTAAAGAGGGCTTAAGAATAGAGATCCTCAGGGCAAATACAGAGGCCAAAGCTCTTAGAAAGCATTTCCACTAACGGACTTGTGCAACTCACACCCCAATATGTATGAGTTTTGATACATAGCTCTATGATGGAACATAGCGTTTACTCTCTGAGTTTTTATTTAATCTAATAAGATTTGTTACTCATCTGTACAAATATTAACCAGCTTGCATAATGGCCAATGAGTTTAGTATACTATCCAGACTGTTTGCCTGAATGCAAACCACAGTTATATATTTGGAGGATGTATGGCCTAGCAACTCATTTACTGTTGCTATAACACAGTGGTCGGAATTTACTAAAACTAGAGAGTGCAAAATCTGTTGCCGCTCTGCATAGAACCCAGTTTCCAGGTTTTATTGTCAAAGCTTAATGGAACAATGGAACATGCTGAAGTTAAAAGCTGATTGGCCTCCATGCACAGCTGCACCAGATTCTGAGTGCTCTAGTTTTATTAAATCTCCCCTAGTGTGCATGCTATATAGAGCTCCCAATCCCTGGGCCAAACACTGCTAAACTAGCTAAAACCAACATAAAGTGAGCAAAACAAGGCAAGGCGTTTGCTAAAACAAGTTGCATATCCATGGGCTTACATAGGTCCGCCTACACAGTCCCGGGAAGAGGATCTGTGCATGTTTCTAATTCCTATAGAACCATATTGCAATGTATCACTCTTGAGCAAGGCATAATATGTTTATTTTGCATTTAGGTAAAGTGCTTACAAAACTTTTGATTTTTATTAGGTTCGCATAGAGGGGTCAGTTGAAAAGCTTTCAGACGAAGAATCTGACAAGTACTTCCACTCTCGTCCAAAGTCTAGCCAGATTGGTGCTGTTGTTAGCAGTCAGAGTCAAGTTATCCCAGACCGAGAGGTGAGTACCATGGCCTCATGAATTATTTTAAAAGACAAATGGCAATTGCCCGATCTTGATCACATAACATAATGATTGTTATGTTTATAGGTACTTTGAAACTTGGCAAAAACCCAAGGCCAGTTTTTCACACAGAAAAAGCAATTAATTAGCATTCTCCTTGCCATTCTCCATTCCCCTGATATAATGTGGCGGTAGAGAGTCTCCTCAGTACATACAGTTTGGGTGATGAAAACATGAATGTTTATGCAGTGGTGTTAAATTGGTAATCAAAATTTGCAGTCTAATCTACTATCTTGTGTGTACTGTAGAGCAAGCCTTAGGCCGCGTACACACGATCAAATCTGTCTGCTGGAAAGGGTCTGCCAGACCGTTTCAGCAGACAGATTCGATCGTGTGTACGGGCAAGCAGACGGATTTGGCCAGCCGACAGATTTGAAAGCATGCTTTCAAATCTGTCGGCTGGGAACCCGTCCGCCCGACATGTTAGTTAGTATGCTAACCAGCAGACATATCTGCTCGCACACGCGTCGAATGGTTTCGACGCATGCGCAGAAGTGTTTTACTTCCTGGTGCGGTGACGTGGCGGCGTCAACGTCGCCGCCATGTCACCGACACGTCAGCCCGCTGTCTGCCGGCGGGGATTTTGGTTTGATAGGGTGTACACGATCAAACCAATACATCCCAGCAGACAGATTTGTTCAAATCGGTCTGTCCGACCGGTTTGAACAAATCTATTTGCTCGTGTGTACAAGGCCTTAGACTTGAATACTGGCACTATCTATGTGAACCTGTGCTTTGTCTTTGTGGATACATGCAGAGCAAGCACTGTAAACTGCCTGAATTTAACTTCCACACAATTCACCATTGCTGCCATCTGACACCAGGGTTCTGAGAGAGCCCTGTACTTCCAGAGATAGGAGATATATGGCTTTCCATCTGATTCTCTACCCATTCATCTCGGACTTTGATTGCTGTCACATGCAGAGGGTGGGAGGAGGTCACGTTGTTAGCCCTGTGTAAAGCCCCATACACACGGTAGGACTTTTTGCCAACAAACTTCAAAATGAGCAAAAAATACCATCGTGTGTTAAAAAAAAAAAAAATTGTATACAGAGCTCAGTAGCTCAAACTAAAATTAAACACAAGTGAATGAATTAGACTAAGACTGACGTGGCTCCATTCCTGGGTTTTAATCGGGCCGAGCCAGTCTGAAAGGAGCTGTGCTCTCATTTAAAAAAAATCAATAAAAAAAACTCCATTGTGCTCTAGAAGGCCTTTGTGTTTATATTAAACGTTGTTTTTTTTTTTTGTAAATCAATATGTAAAACGTCAGTTTAAAGTGGAGTTGCGGCCACGTTTTCCATCCTGTATTACTTTTTTACATGCTAATACCGATTTGGCAATTTTTTATTTATTTTTTTCCATTTTTTTTTTACCTTATTTATGCTGAAAAATGTCCTCTCATCCATGTCCTCTCGTCCTATGCATTGGCTTCTGGGAGGTGAGTGTCTTCAATCCCAGGAATCGATGCGTACCGCCGGCTCCGAGCAAGCATCACGTTATTTCCAAATAGAAAATGATGGGATGCTTTGTGCCATTTTTAAAAAGGGTAACCAGACTGTTGTTGCCATAGTTACCCCAGCGTCGGAGTGATCAATGGTGTCGGAGGCAGCTGCAGATTTGGTGTTCTTTATAAATCACAAGTGGGAAGCATTGCATCTCAACTTACAGAGCACCGGAAGACGGCACATCATGTATGATGGAATTTTAAATGAGTTCTGTCAAGGGGCATTTAATTTCTGTGGGACTCGCTTGCGACGCACTGCACATGCGCGTGAACGAGAGGTGCATGCTGGGTAGCCAGCATGCACGGAATCCCAGAAAAAGAGTGCGGCTTCAGATGCCAAGACTGAATATGGCTGCGCCGTATAGGAGAATAATAAAGTAAGTGAAACTGGATAACATAGTGGAACTACACTATACTAGGGTATAAAAAAAAACTTTGGCTGGAACTTCGCTGTAAAGCTTAAAGGGCAACTCCACTTTCATAGTAAAAAAAAATAGCAAATAAAATATAGCATATACAATTGTGACACAAGTCATATTGTAATTAAATGATATTAAAAGCTACCTTTCCTTTTCAATCTTCAGCCGCTGTAATTTTCTGCAAATGCAATGCAATATGGCTACCTAGACATGTTCTGTACAAAATGTACTAAACACCTCAACACCCCCCCCCCCCCCTCCCTGTAGCATCATCTTCTGATTGTGTGGTAGAATCACTGATTTTACCAGAAGTCTGCCTAAAATACAAGTCCGATTTTTGGCATTCCCTGCAAAAAAATAAAAAATTTTGGTAAGACACTCCTATTAGGAAATCGCCTTAAGGCATGCGGACCCTGCAGTTTTCCTTGTTGGAGTCCTGCAGGTGCAGCAGCTGGTTGAGAATTATGAAACCACTCCCATTAGACTTGGCACAGAGGAACAAAGGGATTTCTTCAGAATAACAAAAGGTAGGAATCTGCAACAAAGGTTGTTATAATCCTTGTACTGTACATAGATCACCCAGAAGGGAAGGTTTTTTTCTCAACAAAATTGGAGTTACGCTTTTAAAAAACAAATCTTTTAAAACTGACCCAAGCCATTAAAGTTTCAATTTCAGTAGTCCACAACCAATTCTAATGCATCTAGTATTCTCGCTCACAGTACCTTCGTAAGAAAAATGCTGACCTTCAGGAAGAGTACAAGGACAAGGAGGTTCCCAGGCCAAATGAATGGTAAGTATTTTTAAGGTACTTGCTGGTTATAGAACAACTTTTCTTCACGCTAAAAACATTTACTAATACTTTTACAGGGGAGGATACATCATCCGTCCTTCTGTCATGGAGTTCTGGCAGGGACAGACTAATCGTCTGCATGACCGCATTGTATTTCGAAGGAAAGAAGGCGAGGAGACCGACATAAGCCCCTGGACACACCCTGCAGAGGGTGGGTGGGTGTATGAGCGCCTTGCACCGTAATTTTTAGTTCTGTGATCTTGGAGAATCAAAGCACAACTGCCCTGATCTAAAAAGGCTTGAATGGGAGATAGCCCAGATTGCCAATAGCAACCAGATTCTTTCAGTTGCTGGTGTGAGCATATCAAAAGATCAAATCCAATTATTTTCTCTTCTATTAAGGGACACAAATCTTCACCTTTATGTTATTCTCCCCCCTACAGGAGAATTTAAAACTGTAAAAAATAACTGTAGGCCAGCCCTGGATAACCCCCCCTGCCAATACCAGCTTTACGGCTGCTTGCAGTGCATCTACTGGTGTCTGCAACCAGAATTCATGTTATTCCTTGTGCTTGGAAATCTGTCCCATTGTCCAAGTTTTTCTTGGCTCCCTTGGGTTTGACTGGAGCATCTCCCCCATCAGCTAAAGTTTTTGCCACAGTCAAGAAAGACTATCACCCAAGACACCTAGATATTTGCTGACTCTGATCACACAAGTCACATGCATGATCCCACGCCAACTGCTGCCAATTCCATTTCTGATTTGCCTGCGGACTTAGGCCAAGCCATCAGCCATAGAAATTATAATTCTTATGCTGGCCATAGATGATTCATTTATTTTCAATTCGCTAAAGGGCTTTTCGATTTGCAGTGTTGCCCACCCCTAAATTAACTGCTTTTGGATTTTCTGAAGGCTTTGTGTCCCTCAATGGATAAGAGAGAATCAAGTATCCTTATTCCGTGTTTTCATACCTATCTACCTCCAGGTTGGCCAATGTATTGTTCTGTACTGCTCCAACACACACTTTCCTGAACGTAACACATTAGTGACATACATTAACGTGTCTGTTCGTCCTTGTGACATTTATTCTTAATTGTTTAATTATGTTGTGTAATTCTTAATGTATGTGATGCTCATGATGGGTAAACAGATGAGAAAATTTCAACTGTAAAATAAATTACCTTAATAAATGGTGTTGCAATGACAGGAAGTTTTATAGTATTATTTTAGGTACAGAGGACTCTAGGACATACAGTATCTCTCAAAAGTGAGTACACCCCTCATATTTTTGGAAATATTTTATTCTTTTCATGTGACAACACTAAAGAAATGACAATGTAAATTAGTGAGTGTACAGCTTGTATAACAGTGTAAATTTGCTGTCCCCTCAAAATAACTCAACACACAGCCATTAATGTCTAAACCGCTGGCAACAAAAGTGAGTACACCCCTAAGTGAAAATGTCCAAATTGGACCCAATTAGCCATTTTCCCTCATTAGTGTTACAACGTCTCAGGTGTGACTGGGGAGCAGGTGTGTTAAATTTGGTGTTATCGCTCTCACTTGCTCATACTGGTCACTGGAAGTTCAACAGGGCACCTCATGGCAAAAAACTGAGGATCTGAAAAAAAGAAATGTGACTCTACATAAAGATGGCCTAGGCTATAAGAAGATTGGCAAGACGCTGGATCTGAGCTAAAGCACAGTGGCCAAGACCATACAGCGGATTAACAGGACAGGTTCCACTCAGAACAGGCCTTGCCATGGTCGACCAAAGAAGTTGAGTGCACATGCTCAGCGTCATATCCAGAGGTTGTCTTTGGGAAATGGACATATGAGTGCTGCCAGCATTGCTTCAGAGGTCGAAGGGGGGGGGGGGGGGGTTAGCCTGTCAGTGCTCAGACCATATGCTGCACACTGCATCAAATTGGTATGGATGATTGCAGGGGTGGGGGGTATAAACCAGAAGGGGTATCGGTGAATAGGTGAAGTAGGAACATTGGACAGTATAAAGATCGCTTGTATGTAGTCCTATGAAGGAAGCGTCTTCTAAAGATGATTCACAAGAAAGCCTGCAAACTGTTTGCTGAAGACAAGCAGACTAAGGACATGGATTACTGGAACCATGTCCTGTGGTCTGATGAGACCAAGATAAACTTATTTGGTTCAGATGGTGTCAAGTATGTGTGAGGGCAACCAGGTGGGGAGTACAAAGACAAGTGTGTTTTGCCTACACTCAAGCATGGTGGTGGGAGTGTCATGGTCTGGGGCCGCATGAGTGCTGCCAGCACTGGGGAGCTACAGATCATTGAGGGAACCATGATTGCCAACATGTATTGTGACATACTGAAGCAGAGCATGATCCCCTCCCTTCGGAGACTGGGCCGCAGGGCAGTATTCCAACATACCGACCCCAAACACACCTCCAAGATGCCCACTGCCTTGCTAAAGAAGCTGAGGGTAAAGGTGATGGACTGGCCAAGCATGTCTCCAAACCTAAACCCTATTGAGCATCTGTGGGGCATCCACAAACGGAAGGTGGAGAAGTGCAAGGTCTCTAACATTCACCAGCTCAGTGATGTCATCATGGAGGAGTGGAAGAGGACTCCAGAGGCAACCTGTGAAGCTCTGGGGAACTCCATGCCAAGAGGGTTAAGGCAGTGCTGGAAAATACTGGTGGCACTGGCCACACAAAATATTGACACTTTGGGCCCAATTTGGACATTTTCACTCAGGGGTGTACTCACTTTTGTTGCCAGCGATTTAGACATTAATGGCTGTGTGTTGGGTTATTTTGAGGGGGACAGCAAATGTACACTGTTATACAAGCTGTACCCTCACTACTTTACATTGTAGCAAAGTGTCATTTCTTCAGTGTTGTCACATGAAAAGATAGAATAAAATATTTACAAAAATGTGATACAGTGTGTGTGTGTGTGTGTATATGTGTGTGTATATATATGTGTGTGTGTGTATGTGTGTGTGTATATATATATATATATATTGTAGGTAGAGTTCTATTTTGTTTTTTAATGCAGTTGTTGAACATGACAACCAGTTGCTAGATTGTTATGGCCACAAGTTTCATTTATCAGTCCTTATCTAAAAATTATCTCCGATGTTGGCATACCAGTGGGACAGAGGGTGACTAGAAATCATAGCTGCCGATAACGGCCTACTTTTACATACAAGTAAACGTGAGAGACATGGATAGACTGAACATGTCACTCACGTGTCTAGAGCTGAGTCACAAGGAACACCTTGTGCAAATATTGAGGAGACAGAATATGACACCAATAAAGGAGGAGTGACTGTACCGTTGACCTACAGACAAATGTAGAATTCTGATAAACACAATCTACTCCATATAATGTATAATGTTTACTGAAATACAATTCTAAAAGATGCATATAGTATGTCTTGCAGTAAGGACACATTATTATTAATATTACTATACAGGATTTACATAGCACCAACACGCAGCGCTTTACAATATATTAATGTAGGTCCGTATCACCCAAAGTAATTTAATTGTGTTTTAAATATGTTACCACGCATTTTTAAAGGACAGTAGCTCACAGGTAAGATGGCACTTTAATTCTTTTGAGAGAACGAAGAACACTGAAATCTGATAAGTGGGACATGAATAAGTCAGTTGAACTATATACAGTCATGTAGTTGCATCAGTACACGCCTCAGAGACTTGTGGCTAAATTTAGCGCCTTTGCATTTTTTAAAACGATCTATTTGGCTTCATTTACATGGGAATACCAATCTGTACACTTAAGTGAAAGGGTCATCTTCTTCCATGCGGAATGCATGAGTTCTATGCAATCCATATAGGCAGCCTGTTTAACCACATCCCACCCGGCCACTGCATATTTAAGGCCGGGTGGGGGGGGGCTTCCTTCTGAGTGGACGTTCAGGAACGTCCCTCAGAAGGCGGGGATCACGCACAGCGATGCACTCATGTCACCCGATCGGCAGGAGGGCTCTGTGATTGGCCCTCCTGATCACATGACGCCCGTGTCCAATCACAGCCGTCATGTGATGTATATAGAAATCAGGTTGCTAGGCGATCGGCTCTCCTCTCCTCACACAGAAGTAATCAGTGAGGAGAGCCAATCGCTGCACCCGGCTGGTGATCCGTGAGCATGAGCTGTTTTTTACACACTGATCACCAGCCTAGTGTCACCCCACACAGTAAAAACACCTGTCCCCCACATATGTAACAGTAAAAATTCACATGTTCCAATGATCATCTGCACACATGTCCATGATTACCTGTGCACATCTGTACATGATCACCTGTGATCACACAAACCAATTGTACACTTAATGTGATTTTTTTTTTTTTTTTTACCAAAAACATGTAGCAGAATACATTTTGGCCTAAATTTATGACTTATTGGATTTCTTTTAACCACTTACCTACTGTGCGCCTACACCCCCTTCCTGCCCAGACAAAATATAAGCTTCCAGCACTGCGTCGCTTTAACTGACAATTGCGCGGTCGTGCGACGTGGCTCCCAAACAAAATTGGCGTCCTTTTTTTCCCACAAATAGAGCTTTCTTTTGGTGGTATTTGATCACCTCTGCGGTTTTTATTTTTTGCGCTGTAAACAAAAATAGAGCGTCAATTTTTTAAAAAATGCAATATTTTTTCCTTTTTGCTATAATAAATAACCCCAAAAAATATATAAAAAAAAATATTTTTTCCCTCAGTTTAGGCCGATACGTATTCTTCTACATATTTTTGGTAAAAAAACAATGCAATAAGCGTTTATCGATTGGTTTGCGCAAAATTTATAGCGTTTACAAAATAGGGGATAGTTTATGGAATTTTTTTTTTTATTTATTTTTTACTATTAATGGCGGCGATCTGCGATTTTTTTTTTATTGGGACTGCGACGTTATGGCGGACATTTCGGACACTTTTCTGACATTTTTGGGACCATTTACATTTATACAGTGAAAAATGCTATAAATATGCAATGATTACTGTATAAATGTGACTGGCAGTGAAGGGGTTAACCACTAGGGGGCGGGGAAGGGGTTAAATGTGTGTCCTATGAGTGTTCTAACTGTAGGGGGAGGGGGGGTGACTGGGGGAGGTGACCGATTGTGTCCCTATGTACAAGGGACACAACCGCTCTCCTCTCTCCCTGACAGGGACGTGCAGCTCTGTGTTTACACACAGAGCTGCACGTCCCAGCTCAGTTACTGAGCAATCGCGTGTGCCCGGCAGGGATCGTTGCCGCCGGGCACTCGCACGGGATCCCCGCGGAGCGGCGGGTGCGCGTGCGCGCCGCCGGCGACGCGCGCCCGCGGCTTTAAAGGGACATCACGTCATATGACGTGATGTCAGAACAATGGAGTCGTCTGCCCGCCGTCATTTGACGGTGGGCAGATGACAAGTGGTTAAAATAGACAAAAATATTTAGATTTTTTTTTTCCAAATTTTCGCTCTTTTTTCACTCGCAAAAAAATAAAAACGGAGTCATGAATAAATACTACCAAAAGAAAGCTCTTTTTGTGCGAACAAAATGATAAATCATTTGGGTATAGCGTAGCATGACCGTGCAATTGTCATTGGAAGTGTGAGAGCGCTGAAAGCTGAAAATTTGTCTGGGAAGGAAGGGGGTGAAAGTGCCCAGTATTGAAGTGGTTAAATCAATGACAGGCATCCAGTTCCTTGGACTTGCAAAGATCTCCATACACATCCCAGACATCTGTGTGGGTCTGATATATGGGTCAGGACTCGGACGGATTGCGTTCTGATCCATGTGTTGGCTGACATAGATGCATGTGGAGGTCCATGCAGCTGGCTGTCTGTCTGTCTGTCTTAATTTGTGCATCCCACGCATGTGACGATGGCACCTAAGCTCTTGCTCCACTTTTTCCACAGAATTATTCCAAGATTAATTGAATACATTGTTTTTCTCAAAATTCTACAAACAATACCCCATAATGACAATGTGAAAGATGTTTTTAATCTTTGCAAATGTATAAAAAATATCCCATGTACATAAGTATTTGCAGCTTTTGCCATGACACTTAAAATGAAGCTCAGGTGCATCCTGTTTCCACTGACCGTCCTTGAGATGTTTCTTCAACTATATTGGAATCCACCTGTGGTAAAACGGTTGATTGGACATGATTTGGAAAGGCACACACCTGTCTATATAAGGTCCCACAATTAACAGTGCATGTCAGAGCACAAACCAAGCCATGATGTCCAAATTGTCCATAGACCTTCGAGACAGGATTTTATGAAGGCACAGATCTGAGGAAGGGTACAGAAAGATTTTGGCAGCATTGAAGGTGCTAATGAGCACATTGGCCTCTATTATCTATAAATGGAAAAAGTTTTGAACCACCAGGACTCTTCCTAGAGCGGGTCATCCGGACAAACTGAGGGATCGGGGGAAAAGGGCCTTAGTCAGGGAGGTGACCAAGAACCTGATGGTCACTCTGAGGCCGCGTACACACGACCGGTTTCCTCGGCAGAATTCAGCAAGAAACTCGATGGGAGACGTATTCTGCCGAGGAAACCGGTCGTGTGTACACTTTTCACCGAGGAACTCGTCGAGCCAAAAAGAGAGCATGTTCTCTATTTCCTCGTTGGGCAATGGTAAAATTTGTCTCGACGAGTTTTTTGACTGCCGAACAAGGAACTCGACGGGGAAAACGATGTGTTTCGCCCGACGAGTTTCTCGGTCGTGTGTACGCCGCCTGACAGAGCTCCAGCAGTTCTCTGGTGAAGTGCTGCAGAAATGGTTGTTCTTCTGGAAGGTTCTCCTCTCTCCACAATCAGGCCTGTATGGTAGAGTGGCCAGACGGAAGCCCCTCCTCAGTAAAAGGCACACGACAGCCCGCCTGGAGTTTGCTAAAAGGCACCTAAAGGACTCTGACCATGAGAAACAAAATTCTCGGATACGGGACTCGCAGTGAGATCTTTCCAAAGTTTTTATGGATCTGCTCTGCACCGATCACGAAGCCTAGCACATTTTGTTGTATTAGCCAAGATGTATTACACAGGAAAAACTCTTTAGGCAGAACCTTCAAAATAGACATTAGTGCAATAAATTATTAAATCTAAACCTATATACTCTGGATTGTCAAAAGTATTGAGACGCCTGTCTTTACACGCACATTAACTTTAACCACTTCAGTCCCGGAAGGATAATGACAAAGGCGATTTTTTTAACTAACAATTGCGCGGTTGTACCCAAAGGAAATTTATGTCCAATTTATAGCTTTCTTTTGGTGGTATTTGATCACCTCTCCTTTTTTTATATTTTGCGCTATAAACAAAAACAGAATGTTAATTTTGAAAAAAATATATATTTTTTACTTTCTGCTATAATGCATATCCCCCAAAAAATGTTCGATTGTATATTCTTCTACATATTTATGGTAAAAAATAAAATAAAAATCGCAATTGATTTGTTTGTAAAAAATGTTGTAGAGTCTACAAACTATGGGATAGCTGCAAAGGGTGGGCCAACTCCATATTGAACCCTACTGACTAAGATGTCATCAAAGTTTGTGTGCTTGTAAAGGCAGGTGTCCCAATACTTTTGACAATATAGTGTATGTGCAGACATTGTTTGAGCCTAGGTCCACATACTGTATATGCGATCTCAGACATTGCATGTGATTTGCACCCGCACTGTAAGCCTGGTCATGAAGGGGGGTAAACCTTCTCTAGCTGAAGAAGTTAAGCAGCATTTTTGAAGCCACGACAGTTCCCTCCAGCCTGGGAGTGCCGGCTGTAGAATTAGCAGCTCTAAAAGCTTGAACTACGTGAAGACATTTTGGTGCATTTTGTACACCAAAAATTCGAATATACCACTTTTTTTTTTTTTTTATCAAGAAAAAAGTTTGAGGTAAAGTAAACACACATTACAATGACAACAGTGCGTATCAATAAAACAAGAATACAATAAGTAAAATGCGTACATCATAAAGATCTTTAAGCAGCGAGATAGAGGAAATTCCCTCCCTGTAGTCCAGGTATTTCAAATGCCCTAGGATTCTTGTTGAATATTTATTATTTACTCCCCGGACATATGGTCCAGTCAGACTCAACATCTGTCTCCCACTATACCACTTAAACCATTACGTGTCTATATGGAACATAGTTAGCTTATCACACCACTGCACCATGGTCCTGAGCCCACAACCATATCACATTGTATTATATAGTACTCTGCCGATGTTTCTGGCCTGTCTCCCCGATCCCCTTCAACCATTATCACTGTAGTAGCCTATCCATAATCAGCTCCGCCGGTCCCAGCCCTGGAACATCCAGCCAAGGTTGCCACATAGAGTAAAAAATTTTGGGTACATTCCTGTGTTGATAAGTAATTTTTTTGTGTATCAACATGGTGTTCACTAGCTTTACCCACAGTTTCTCTGTTGGCACCCTGGGAGTGATCCAGAATCTAGCAATGGCTCTCCGGGCTGCGTAGAGCAGTCGGATCACAGCTGTGTGGCCTTGCGGGGAGAGTGAAGGCACCTCGAGAGCCCCAAGGAGGCAAACTATTGGGTCATGTGGTACCGGAAAGCCATATGCCTGTGATATGGTGTCGGTGACATAGTGCCAGTAACGGAAGAGCTTTGGGCACTTCCACATCATGTGCAACAGGTCTCCCTCCTGGGTTTTACATTTTGGGCATAGCGGAGAATCCCTCAGACCCCACTTGAATAGGCGAGACGGTGTCCTATAGGCTCTATGAAATAGATATAAGTGTGACAGTCTATGTTGCGTTGATACTGATACTAAGGGGGTAGTGGATAAGCATAATTCCCACGTATCACCGTCAATGGGACCCAGGTCTTTTTCCCAGCCCTTTCTGCAAGGTAGTGTCGATGCATCATGCGTGATACTAATCAGTTTGGAGTAGGCCTGTGAAATCATTCCCTTCTTGTCACTGTTCATTAAGGCTATACTGTGTAGCGGGTGTTTTACAGCCGTGACAGGGGACAGCCTACTCTCACTCTGTATTGCGTGGCGCAACTGCAGATATTTGTAGAATTGTGTTCTTACGAGTGGGAACTCACTTTCTAGATCTGTGAAGGATTTTAGGACAGAGCCCTCAAACAGCTGAGCAATGTACTGGATTCCTATATCGGACCACTGTCTAAAGCCCTCCAATTTAAAAAGTTCCTTGTAATTGGAATTATTCCATATGGGAGTAAAGTGGCATATCCCCTTAATATTGAAAATGGACCTAATGTATTTCCATAGGGTATTCAGTAAGATGACGGTGGGAAGTGATTGTTCTAGGTGCGGGAGTCCTGCCTCCAGATATGATATAGCTGGGAGAGTAGATCCCGGTGGTATCAGTGGTGATCGGACCGGGTCTCCTCCATCTATCTCACCCCAGTTCCCCAGGTGTTGTATCTGCGATGCTACGTAATAATACCGTGCGTGTGGAACCGCCATACCCCCTTGCTCTTTAGCTAATTGCAAAGTTTTGAGACTAATCCTAGCTGTCTTCCCGCCCCATATCAGATCCCTGAACTGAGCATCGATCTGGGCGAACCATTTATGCGGTATCCAGATTGGGGAGTTGTGAAAGACGTATAACAGTTGGGGGGCCCACACCATTTTTATGAGA
This sequence comes from Rana kukunoris, assembly GCA_029574335.1. NCBI lineage: Eukaryota > Metazoa > Chordata > Amphibia > Anura > Ranidae > Rana > Rana kukunoris. The sequence goes on along the minus strand of CM056060.1, from coordinate 42,751,283 downwards.
TTCGCTTTACCCGTGACCGATAGGGGGAGTTTATTCCAGATCGCGCACTTCTGCCTAAGTTTGAGTAGCAACGGGGTCAGATTCAGTGTGAGATACTGGGTGGGGTCTGGTGTCACCTGGATACCTAAATACTTAAATTCTTTCACTATTAATATGTCTTTGGCACATTCAGGGAGTGGTTTTGGTAGCGGGTCTAAGGGCATGATAACTGATTTATGCCAATTAATGCTGAAACCCGACAGGTCCCCGAAGTCTGCAATTAAGGACATCGCATTCCTCAGGGACTCGTCCGTATCTCCCAAGTATATGAGCGTGTCATCTGCGAATAATGAAACTACATCCTGCCCGGCATTCCTGGAGAAACCAGTTATGCCGGGCGAGGCTCGCATATGAATTGCCAAGGGTTCCAGCGCCAGGGCGAACAGCAGGGGAGACAATGGACACCCCTGCCGTGTCCCCCTATATAGCTGGAAGGGGTCTGAGACTTCACCATTGATTCTCATTCGGGCCTTTGGAGCACTATATAGCAGTTGAACCCATTTCAGGAAGGAAGAGCCGACTCCAAACCTATTTAGCACTTCCCATAAATATGGCCACTCCACGCTGTCAAATGCCTTGGCCGCGTCCAAGGAGAAGATGGCCCTATTACCCGGATTATCCACTGGTATTTGTAAATTAAGAAATAATCTACGTAGGTTCTGGGCAGTCGACCTAGTAGGGATAAATCCCGACTGGTCTCTATGTACTACATGATGAATACACTTAGAAAGCCTAGTAGCCAGGACCCTGGCCAATAGTTTTACATCGAATGTTAGCAGAGATATAGGCCTATAAGAGTCCGGGGACAATGGATCTTTCCCCGGTTTCAGCAGAACCACAATGAGGGCTTCATCCATGGAGGGGGGGAGCCTGCCAGTCTCAAAGGCTGTATTGTAAACTTTCAATAGAACGGGGATGAGTTGTTCAGAGTATTTACTGTAGACCTCGGATGGAAGACCATCCGCCCCTGGTGCCTTCCCATTATGTGACAGTTTCAAAGCCTCGAGGAGCTCCTCCCTAGTAAGGGGGGCATTAAGTAGGGTTGTCTCTGAAGCAGGAAGGCACGGCATTTGGTATTTATCCAGAAATGTATGTAATTGTTCGGTAGTGGGGTTAACCTTCGATGTATAGACATCCTGAAAGAAGCTTTTAAAGCAGTGAATAATGGATTGTGTGGAGTTGCACGTCTCCCCCCTGGTGTCTGTAATCGCATTGATATGTGAGGGTGGTTGTTGGGACTTTGCCAGGATCGCCAGTAGGTGACCTGTATTTTCCCTCTCTTCAAAATGTCTTTGTTGTAGAAAGAACCGTTTGTTTTCTGCAAGCTGTAGGGAAAGATCCTTAAGCATGGTTTGAGAAGCTAGCCATCTCCTTTTGTTATCATCGGACGGGTCTGTTACAAAATCTATTTCAGACTGGTGGGCGTCTGCTAGGACTTGGGTTTCCCATTCTTTAGTGTTAGTTTTAATATCATTAATCACTCTAATAAGTTGGCCACGTATAAATGCCTTTGCAGCATACCAAACAACCTGTATATCAGTAGACCCTATGTTAACTCTAAAGAAATCGGTAAGTAGCAGGGGCATCGGGTCAGAGTCTGGCAGGAGTGACAGCCAGAAAGGATTAAGTTTCCAGAGGCTACGTCCCCTCCCCCTCCCCCTCCCCAGACCCAGGTCCACCATAAATGGAGAGTGGTCAGACGTGTGTCTTGGGTGGTATTGGGAGGATCTCACCAAGGGCAGAAGAGGGATATTTCCCAAACCCAGGTCAATTCTTGACAACCCCTCTGCGGAGGCTGATTGACAAGAAAACACCTTTGCATCCGGGTGATGCATTCTCCATATATCAGTTAGGCCTAGCTCAGCAACCAATCGAGCAAATGGCGTAGGGCCCTGCCTCCCATGCACTCCCCCTCCCATATTTGCTTTGAATTTGTCTTTCCCGTAGTCCAGGAAATTATTAAAGTCCCCGAGTACCGGCACCGGAATACCAGGAAGACAAGAGACAAACTCGGCCAGCATCTTCATAACATTGGATGAGAATGGTGGCGGAATATACACTCCCGCTATTATGCATTTCACCCCTAAGAGAGAACAATATAAGAAGACATATCTTCCATCAGGGTCTATCTTAGCATTTATACATGTATACTGAGTGCCTCGCCTAATCATGATACTCACTCCTCTCGAGTACACTGTATGAGTGGAGTGGTATTGGTGACAAAATTGTCTGGGAGCTAATTCTGGAGTGGACCCCGGTGAGAAGTGGGTCTCCTGCAAACATATCACCTCTGCACCCAGCCTCTTGGTGGTTCGCAATACCTCCACTCTCTTCACCGGGGTACCCAGGCCACGGACATTCCATGATAGGCATCTCGTTACCTTAGACATTGCATAACATACATTAGAGATGTAGGATAATAGTGCAACAATATGCATGTAGTATATAGGCACAGGTGGGAATAGTAGATAAACCAGACAGTAACTATCGGGACTGGGGTAGTCAGTGTTCCTTGGAATCTGGATAAGCATAGGTCAAGGGTTAGGGTTATTAGATCTCCGGTGTAATGGTTATGGACCAGGGCAAGTAGTAGAGACATTGCAACAAAAAAAAGAAAAAAAGGCCAAAAAAGGCAAAAAAAGAGGATGGCAGAAATGGAACAGGGCACTGTGTTATTTCCTGTGGAATGAAACAGAAGTAATTCGGCCAACATGGCCCTGGCAACTTCAATCAACGGAACTATGTAGGGTCCGGTTCGACCCTTCCGGGGGCAACAGTGGAAGCGCACCATAGTGTCTTAAAACTTCTCAACAGCCAACTTCCAACTCACAGCAACCAAAGTGAACATAGTTCCCGCCTAGCAACAGGCAACACGGAAGCTGTAAAAATGATCCAGCACGTATGGGGTGCATCTCCTCAGTCTGCGGGGCGCCTTCCCCTAGCTTCCCTGAGTGATTGCTCCTCTCGATCCAGCCACTGTACTGCAGTGTTTGGGGAATCAAAAAACTGCACTGAGCCAAACGCCTCTACTCGCAGTCTGGCAGGGTATAGCATGGCATATTTCACTTCAAGGCCTCTCAGGCGGCGTTTAATGTCCAGAAACTTGGCCCTCTTCTTCTGGAGTTCCGCTGAGAAATCTGGGAACAGGGAAATTTTGGCATTGTCCATTTTTAGAGCAGACGGGTTGATTCTGGCATTGTACAGGATGGCATCTCTGTCTCGATAATGCAGGAGTTTAAACAAAAAAGGTCTTGGTGGTGCACCTGGCTGCGGGGGCCTTGACGGCACCCTGTGGGCTCGTTCAACCGAGAACATGGGGGAGAATGCTTCTTTCCCAAATGCGGTGACCAACCACCTCTCTATAAACTCGACAGGGATCTTCCCCTCTATTTTTTCAGGCAAACCTATGGCTCTTACATTATTTCTTCTCATTCTGTTCTCCAATTCTTCCAAACGAGCAGAATGTTGGTCTATCAAGTGGTTATTATAGGAGAGATCCCTCTGCATAGGCCCCAGGTCATCTTCAATGGTGCTCACCCTCTCCTCCAATGCAGAGGTTCTCTCTCTCATCTTTTGGGCATCCTGTCTGAGGAAAGAGATCTCAGACTTCATCCCCTTTATTTCTGTGGTGAGGGCCCCGATAGACATGTTACATGAGGTCACTGCAGCAAATATGTCCCGCAAGGTGGGCTCCCCTTCTATCACAGGGCTCACCGGGGTCTGGGGCCTAGCAGAATCAGGGTTGGGAGTACTCACTGTGTCCCACAGTAAACCAGCCTGCACCGAGTCTTCCAGGGGTACTGTATCGTCCGCTTCGGAGCCCCCGCCAGGAGAGTCTTCCGGGGTGCTAGCAGAGGCCACCGATTCCTTCAAAGGTGGTTTGGAAAACAGCTTCTCTGCCGCTTCACGCTGCGTCTCCTTGGCCGCGCGGTTCGTATACGCGCCATTTTGGAACATGTGCTCCGCGGATTTGTTCACCAGCTGCCGCTTTGCGGACGACATCGTTGGGCAGGAGTGTCGGGAGAGGTATGTACGTGATCCCGATCTTGTGAGGGGCACACCGGTGTGCTTGGAACCGGTATTTGACGTCTTCCACAGGAGATTAGTAAGGATTCTCGGCGGAGCTCACCTTAGCTGCGTCCGACTACATCCGCTGCCTGGCCACGCCCCTCGAATATACCACCTTAGTTGTACTTCATACAGCCAACAATATTGTACAGTAAAACCTTAGTTTGAGAGTAACTTGGTTTGAGAGCGTTTTGCAAGACAAGCAAAATGTTTTAATACATTTTGTCTTGATATACAAGCGATGTCTTGATATAAGAGTAGCGTCATGTCACAACTGAGTATAAAAAAGAAGAGAGGTGTAGGCTGATGTACACACCTGGCAGGTAGGATCTCTGTCTCTCTACCCTCTCACCCCTACCCTCTTTTTCGTTCCCTCTCTTTCCATCTTTCTCACATTCGTCTTTTCCTTCTCTTCTACTTTTCTTCTCTATGTTCTGGTTTTATGCTGTGCTTGTGTTCAGGTTTTTTGTATAATCTGTGTTTGGGAAACGTTCTCCATATATATACACATGTTACGCCTCTATCATAGGGGTGGAGGAAGTTGAAGAGGGATTCTCCTCTCTTTTTCTCCCTCCCTCTCCCTCTCTCTTCATCGAACTTGTTATTTATTCTTTTAGTATTGGGTTCATTTAATCGGTCCAGATATCATACACTTCGTACCAGAGGTACTTGAGAAGTTTTAAGTTTATGAAATGGAGGTACATCACGAAGTGGACTTCACAAAACTGTAATATTTATATAAACTTGCTAAGGGGGCGGGATGGTTTGGGGGAATTACTCTACCTCCCCGGGCACAGAGTGATCCCATTGGGGGTGGAGGGTGCCCTTCCCATCTCATTTCTATATATGTTGGACCAATAAGGTTTTGATTTATCCCAACTGCTGTAGACTAGGGACCCTAGACGGATTGATGGGAACTGCAGGATTTGGGGGAGGGTAGGGAGCTACCCCGGTTAGACTATATGGCTTAGGGTCAGAATTTACTCCCTTGTTGAACCTGTTTTCCTTTCATCGCAGATAGAATGTTTTTTAGGTATGGTTGAGAAATAACGTAGTAATGACTTCAGCAAACGATGTCTCAATATTTAAGGATATGTAACAAAATGTATTGATTTCCTGATATGTTCTTTAAATTGTACTGACTTTATTCCGAAAATAAACTTAAACTTGAATAAAAAAAAAAAAAAAAGAAGAGAGGAGCCTCTAAGTGTAGCAATATGGTTACATTTAATGAAGGTACCACATTTAGCAACTTATTGCTACACTTAGGCCACGTACACACGATCAGACCAAACCGATGAGACTGGTCCGACGGACCGTTTTCATCGGACCACGCTGAAGTGGTGTGATGGTCTGATGTGCGTACACACCATCAGTCCAAAATCCCATCGGGTCAGAACGCGGTGACGTAGAACACAAAGACGTGCTGAAAAAACGAAGTTCAATGCTTCCAAGCATGCGTCGACTTGATTCTGAGCATGCGCGGGTCTTTCGTCCGATGCTTTTGTGTACTAACCATCGTTTTGGTCCGACGGAAAAGTGTCCATTGGACATATTTTAAAGCAAGTTTTAAAACTTTGGTCCGATGGACAACGATCAATTTGGTCCGATGAAACTGGTCTTCAGGCCAGTTTCATCGGACCGGTCTGATCGTGTGTACGCAGCCTCAGAGGTGCCTCTCTTCTCTTTTACACCCTGTAAAAAAAATGCTTTGATATACAAGTGCTTTGGATTACAAGCATGTTTCTGGAACAAATTATACTCGCAAATCAAGGCTTTACTGTATTTACAATGTATTTTGCTTAATTTGTTCAGCTGCCGATCAAGTGTGTACATTTATTGTCAACCAGCGCATATCGATATACGTCCGCACAATAGCTTTGCTGGGCATATGGGCGTACATGTACGTCCCCTTTAAGACACAGCATTGTGGGCGCGAGCTCCGTGAGTGTGACCGCCGGTCCTGCAGACTCGATGTCCGCCATGAGTCCCGCGATCATCTCAGAGAGGAAGAACGGGGAAATGCTGATGTAAACAAGCATTTCCCTGTTCTGCCTAGTAACAGGACACTGATCACCGCTCCCTATGATAGAGAGCGGTGATCAGTGTTGTGTCACATGTAGCCCCCTACAGTTAGAACACATCCTCAGGACACACTTGACCCCTTCAGCGCCCCCTACTGGGTAACCCCTTCGCTGCCAGTTTCATTTACACAGTAATCAGTGCGTTTTTATAGCACTGGTCACTGTATAAATGACAATGGCATCAAAAGTGTCCAATGTGTCCACCATAATGTTGCTATAAAAATCGCTGATCGCCGCCATTACTACTAAAAAAATATATATATTAATAAAAAGGCCATAAAAATACCCCCTATTTTGTAGACGCTATAACTTTTGCGCAAACTGATCAATAAACGCTTTTTTTTTTTTTTTTTTTTACCAAAAATATGTAGAAGAATACATATCAGCCTAAACTGAGGAAAAACATTTTTTATATAGATTTTCTGGGGATATTTATTATAGAAAAAAGTAAAAAATATTGCTTTTTTTTTTTTTTTTTTTTAAATGGTCGCTCTTTTTTTGTTTATAGCCCAAATAATAAAAAACGCAGAGGTGATCAAATACCACCAAAAGAAAGCTCTATTTGTGGAAAAAAAAGGGATGTCAATTTTGTTCAGGAGCCACGTCACACAGCCGCGAATTTGTCAGTTAACGCGACGCAGCGCCGAATCGCAAAAAGTGCTGCGGTCTTTGGGCAGCCAAATGATCTGGAGCTGAAGTGGTTAAATAAAAAAAAAAAACTGTCAAACATTGCTTTTTTATATTGTTTTTTAACTATTTTATAAGATAATATCGCCAAAAAAAAGGATTGTTTGTGCCTAAAATCAATAGTACATGAATTTTTTCATTATAATTAAGGCTAAAGTTATTACCAAATCAGTAGGTCCTTGGCTAAAATGTAAAAATTAATCTAGTCCATAAGAGGTTGTAAACAGGCGGATAAAGTTAGAGCCGGTGCTCCCATTAAAATAAAAAATGTATTCAACACTTGAGATAGGAGTTTAATGTGCTTTGAGGGCTTTGTGAAAGCTTTCCAAGGTTTGGTTAATGATTGCTAAATATGTTCTTCAGTCTAAGTTTATATACTAAGATTCATGGCTGCGTGGGAGACTTCACATGTTTAGGGAAGGCTCACGTGGGCAGGTATACTTGGATATTAATGCAAAATACATAATCTGGTGCTTCAGGTAATACAATTGTAATATCAGATTTAATAGATAATTAGTATATTGGTGATACTTTGATGTTTTTAGGGCCATAAACAGGAAGGAGCATATAAGCACTGGTCATGTTTGTCACAAGTGAATGTAAAGCCTCGTACACACGATCGGATTTTCAGACGGGAATTGTGTGATGGAAGGGTTTTGTCAGAAAATCTGACCGTTTGTATGCTCCATCGGACAATTGTCGGATTTTCCGACAACAAATGTGAGATAGCATGCTTTAAAATTTTCTGACAACAAATGTGTGATGTCGGATTATCCGATCGTATGTACACAAGTCCATCGGAAACTATACAAATACGCATGCTCAGAAGCAATGCTAACCATAACACAACATTAGCAGAAATTGCCCAAAGGGTGGTGTGAAAAAACACATAGTTTTGTATTTGTTGGCTGACAACGTTTTGCCATCTGTATGCAGAACAAGTTCAACGCCAACGCCCTTCGGACATAATTCCACAGCTTTGGAAATCCGATCGTGTGTATGAGACTTAAAGGTCCAGCAAAAATAAAAAGGCATCAGCAAGGCTTCCACATAAACTCCAGACTACAAACTCTATGGATTGTGCTGAGCATTTCAAAGTTAGACTACATAGGGTGACCGCGTGTCCCGGATTGCCCAGGACAGTTCCAGGTCCCGGGCACCTTCATTCCAGGACAATACAGTGTCTCGGAATTAAGCTGACACAGTCACCCCCCCCCCCTCCCCTCTATCTGTTGCCCCCAAAAAAGGCCGCCACATCGCCGCTTTACTCACTGACAGCACTTGTCCTGGCCGGGAATGTCTGGAGAGGCACAATCCCTGCCCCCTGCTTGTGATTGGAGAAATCATAAATCCCACCTCATGTGTTTAATCACAGCAGGGCAGTGTACAGCCAGCGGTGAAACAAGGTAAAATGGGTCATGGCCAGTCAGGACAAGTGCTGTCAATGAGTAAAGTGGCGATGCGGCTGCCTTTTTTGGGGGCGTGATCAGTGCTTCTGGGTAGAGCACGCATCCGCTGCCCCAGCTGTGCTGTGGTTCATTACAGCACAAGCTGATTTTTGGGAAGGGGGTCCCTGAATGGCCGTTTGGGAATGTGGTCACATTAAGACTGCAGGGTAAACAAAAGGCAAATGGAAACATCCAGGTACACTAATCCTATGAGGGCTAAAGTGGAAAAAGTGTTGGTGTGTACTCCTTTTCAAGCAAGGTAACAGTGTTCCTTTGTCTGAACTGCATATGATCAGGACAAAGTTGAAGGGTAAACCCACTTTTATGGGGGGAAAAAATAGCAAATAAAGAAAAATATAGTGTGTACAATTGCGACACAAGTCATTGTAATTGAATGTTATTAAAAATGACCTTCAATCTACAGCCGCTGTAATTTCCTATAAATGTAATACAATATGGCTACCTAGAGGTGTTCTGTACACAGAGTGTGCACTAACCACTCCCTAGAAACATAATTTCCTGCTTGTGTGATTGGCTCACCAATTTTCCCAGAAGTCTGCCTAAGATACAAGTCAGATATCAGGCATCCCCTGCAAAAAAATGTCATTTTAGGTGAGATACTTCTAATAGAAACACATCTAAAGGGATGCAGGCCCAGCAGCTTTCCTCATTAGTGCTCTGCAGCTGCCCTCCTGGCTGATAATTATGAAACCACTCCCATTAGACCCACTTGGCACAGACAAACACTCATGGATTTCTTCAGAATAACAAAAGGTAGGAATCTGCAACAACGGTTGTTATAATCCTTGCAATGTACATCGATCACCCAGAGGGGAATGTTTGCTTTAAGCACAACTGAACTAGGCTGGTGAACTGGACTGAATACATGCTGCTATTTGCACTCTTTCTACCGGACATGGGATATAGGGACACCTTTTAAGTGGAACTTAGTTGCTGGTAAATGCCACAACGTTATCAAAACTCCTTATTTGCTCAAGGCAACTGCAACATGGAAATACAGTGTTTGCTGCAAGTCATAGCTCATGTATACACATTTCTTTGACCATATCTTTACAGCACAATGCAGCTTTTTCAGCTTCTATGTATTGTGGGATGCAAGGGGTGTCTGCATAATCTCTGACCTAAAGCACAAACAATATTTGAATAATGTGTATGTCCAAACCTGGGATAACAGCCGAGCAACTTAAAAGCGGGGGTTCACCCTAAAAACAATTTTCAAACATTACATTGAGCTCACTCTCGACATTGACAGTATGCCGATTTTTTTTTTTTGCTGTACATACCTCGTATGCCGATTTTCTTCCCCGGCTTCCGAGTAGTGGCTCCTGCGGGAGTTGGAGTGAAAGAAGCCTAACGTAGGTGCGCAGGCGTCGTATAGCGCCGACTTGACGTTCGGCTCCTTTCGGCAACTTGTGACGCTCCTTATGCGACGGGGGGTCATTTTTGTCATCGCGTCAATCACTAACTGCTGCATAGGAACTCCCGCGGGCCCAACTTCCCGGAAGCCAGTGAAGGAAATAGGCATACGAGGTATGTACAGCAAAAAAAAAAAAATCGGCATACTGTCAATGTCGAGAGTGAGCTCAATGTAATGTTAGAAAATCGTTTTAGGGGGAACCTTCGCTTAACCACTAGTAGTCCGCGCTATTGAGAGAATACGTCAACAGCGCGGACCTGAGGCGCCGGGGTCACATCTTTGGACGTCATGTTCTTGTAATTCCCCGTGCGCCACCCTGTGAAAAACAGTCCCGTCGCATCACCAAGGATTCGATGCGTGTACCCAGCGGCCGCGATGTCCGTCAGGTACACGCAATCGGCGGTGACAGAGCAGGGACGTGGAGCTCTGTGTGTAAACACAGAGCTCCACGTCCTGTCAGGGAAAGAGGAGACCGATCTGTGTCTCTTGTACATAGGGAGACAGCATCGGTCACCTCCCCCAGTCACCCCTCTCCCCCCACACAGTTAGAACACACCCAGGCAATACATTTAACCCCTTCCTCACCCCCTAGTAATAACCCCTTCAATGCTAGTCACATTTATACAGTAATTAGTGCATATTTATAGCACTGGTCGCTGTATAAATGTGAATGGTGCCAAAAATGTGTCAAAAGTGTCCGATGTGTCTACCGCAATATCGCAGTCCCAATAAAAATCGCAGATCGCCGCCATTACTAGTAAAAAAAAAATATTAAAAAAAAATCATAATTCTGTCCCCTATTTTGTAGGCGCAATAACTTTTGCGCAAAGCAGAGCAATCACTTATTGTGATTTTTTTTTTTACAAAAATACGTAGAAGAATACGTATCGGCCTTAACTGAGAAAAAATTATTTTATTTTTTTATTTATTTTTTATTGGGATATTTATTATAGCAACAAGTAAAAAATATATATATATATTTTTAAATTGTCGCTCTTTTTTTGTTTATAACGCAAAAAATAAAAACCGCACGGGCGATCAAATACCACCAAAAGAAAGCTCTATTTGTGGGGAAAAAAAGGACGCCAATTTTGTTTGGGAGCCACGTCGCACGACCGCGCAATTGTCAGTTAAAGCGTTGCAGTGCCGGAAGCTGAAATTTCGCCTGGGCACGAAGGGGGTTTATGTGCCCAGTAAGCAAGTGGTTAAAGGCTGGATTCACACCTATGCATTTTTAGTGCATTTTGCAGATTTGCACTACTGAACGTGTTCCATGGGAAACCATGTTAAATGGACTGTAGGGCAAATCTGCAAAATGCAAAAAGCACTAAAACTGCAATAGGTGTGAATCCAGCCAAAGGCAATAATGTGACCCAGCCATCTTTGGCCATATAACACAGTTTAATATTTTGCTGTTTAATTTTTCCTTTGCTCATAGAAGCCAAATTCGATCAGTAATAAATAAAAAAAAGTAGTTGCAATGGTCAACATTACTACTTTTTCCTGTGAAAATAGGAATGTGCGATCATATAAAGGTGTAATTGTAAGGCCTCTTTTACTACCCTCTCTGGATGCCTGTTTTAACTATTCAGAATCCATAGCACAATGCCGCAATTGCTTGCGTCGCAGTCCCGTCCATTTAAAGTGGATGTAAATCCAAATTTTTATTTTAACTGCTTAAGGACCATTTGGCTGGCCAAAGACTGAAGCACTTTTTGCAATTTGGCAAAAGAAACCTAAACCTTCAACCTGCCCTTCACATGCAGAAACAATACCATTACCTGAAACGCATCACTCTACCTTAGGGCTCTTTCACACGGAGCGCCCGTTCAGATCCGCCTGCCAGTTTTTTAGGCGGACCTGAACGGGCGCTCTGTGCTCCTCTATGGAGCCGCGGATGTCAGCGTTGACATGCCCACTGACATTCGACCCACTCCGAAAAGCCAAAGTGTGACGGAGGAAAAACCTACTTTTACATCCGTCTGGCAGATCGGATAGGGTGAACACGCACAGACGGTCCGTGTTCATCCGATCCTCCCATAGGGGAGAGCGGAGAAAAGACAGGTCGGTCCCCACACAGTGTGCGGGGACCGCCCTGTCATCTGCCGGCTCAGCGGGGATCAAAGGAGCGATCCCCGCTGAGAACGCAGAGGTTCACGGGGCAGATCATTACTGATCTGCCTTGAGTGAAAGAGCCCTTATAGGTCTCACATGGAGATCTGTGTAAATAATAATATCTTTTAACCACTTAAGACCCAAACCATTTTGTAGCTAAAGGACCTGGCCACTTTTTGTGATTCGGCACTGCGTCGCTTTAACCACTTCTGACCAGCCCCACGTCCAAAGACGTCATTTTTTTGAAGATGGATATCTCGGTAACGGCAGCAGCTGCTGCCACAACCGAGATATCCATCTCTTCGTGGGGCGGTCCTGTTAACGATAACGGCGGTCATCGCGGCGGATTCGCCGCGAGATCGCCGTTACCGGTGGCGGGAGAGGGTGCCCCCCCCTCCCGCGCCCTCCGCCGCTTACCGTAGCCGTCGGTAGCGGCGGAGGCGATCGGGTCCTCTTGCTGGCTGTCCGGGGATGCGACTGAGGGAAAAAATGTCCCTCAGCCGTCCCCATACCTCTGCTAGTCAAAACGTCATTTCCGCCCAGCGTCTTAAAGAGACATTTAATTTGTTTACATTTTGACTTTTTTTTTTTTCATTTAAGCCTGAATATGAGATCTGAGGTCTTTTTGACCCCAGATCTCATATATAAGAGGACCTGTCATGCTTTTTTCTATTACAAGGGATGTTTACATTCCTTGTAATAGGAATAAAAGTGATAATTTTTTATTTTTTTTCAGTGTTAAAAATTATAAAATAAATAAAAAAAATATTTTTTTTAAAGTGCCCCGTCCCGACGAGCTCGCACGCAGAAGCAAACGCATACGCGAGTAGCGCCCGCATATGAAAACGGTGTTCAAACCACACAAGTGAGGTATCGCCGCGATCGTTAGAGCGAGAGCAATAATTCTAGCCCTAGACCTCCTCTGCATCTCAAAAAATGCAACCTGTAGAATTTTTTAAACGTCGCCTATCAAGATTTTTAAGGGTAAAAGTTTGACGCCATGCCACAAGCGGGCGCAATTTTTAAGCGTGACATGTTGGGTATCATTTTACTCGGCGTAACATCATCTTTCACAATATATAAAAAAATTGGGCCAAATTTATTGTTGTCTTATTTTTTAATTCAAGAAAGTGAATTTTTTCCAAAAAAAGTGTGCTTGTAAGACCGCTGCGCAAATACGGTGTGAGAAAAAGTATTGCAATGACCGCCATTTTATTCTCTAGGGTGTTAGAAAAAAAAATATATAATGTTTGGGGGTTTTAAATAATTTTCTAGCAAAAAAAACTGTTTTAGTCTCGTAAGCACCGAATCTGAAAAACAGGCTCGGGGCTGAAGTGTGGTTAACTGACAATTGCGCGGTCTGCGACGTAGCTCCCAAACAAAATTGACGTCCTTTTTTTCCCACAAATAGAGATTTCTTTTGGTGGTATTTAATCACCTCTGCGGTTTTAATTTTTTGCGCTATAAACAAAAATAGAATTTATTTTTAAAATTATTGCGATAAGAAATACCCCCAAAAAAGATATAAAAAAAACCATATTTTTTCCTCAGTTTAGGCCGAAATTTAGGCCGAAATTTGTTTTCGCAATAAGCGTTTGATTGGTTTGCGCAAAAGTTATAGCGTCTACAAAATAAGGAATAGTTTTATAGCATTTGTATTAATATATATTTTTTTTTTACTAGTAATGGCGGCGATCAGCGATTATTATCGTGACTGCGACATTATATCGGACACTTTTGACACAATGCTATAAAAATGCACTGGTTACTGTGAAAATTACACTGACAGTGAAGGGGTTAAGTGTTCCCTAAGGAGTGATTCTTACTGTAGGGGGCGTGGCTTGCTGTGACACGTCACTGATCGGGTTCCCGATGACAGGGAACACGATCAGTGACAGTGTCACTAGGCAGAAAGGGAGATGTTGGCCCGGATTCACGTAGCACTTACGCCGACATATCATCGTAAGTACAAATGTGCGCCGTCGTATCTATGCGCCAATTCCCAAAGCTAGATACGTTGAAAAATAAGTCTTCAGCCGCCCGAGGGCCCGCTCACAGAGATTGCGGCGGGCGTGCGCCCGCAACAACCGCTTCTTAAAGGGGACGTACAGGTATGTCCTTTTGCCTGCCTGTGCCATGCTGCAGACGTATATCTGCGTGCGGCGGGCGGCAAGCGGTTAAGGGGACACTTGTAATAAGGGGTTATTGGAGGCTGCCATTACTGAACTGTATTTTGGGAATGCTAGTTCTTTAAACTGTTATTCTGATGCTTTCACTTCAGTGCTGTCTGAGTCGCTGACCCAAAACAAGTTTAGAGATTAGTAATTTCAGCAGTTTTCTGACATTCATTTACAGCATGCTTCTTTTGTAACTGAGAATGAAACCTACTGAAACAGACACAGCTTGTCAACCAGCATTTTCAGAAAAAGACTTGCAATGGCAGCTTCCTTAATGCTCTCAAACATGCGACCCATAAGTGCAAAATATTTGTAAAGCGATTTTCCAGGCTCTCTCAATCTTGTTTGAAAGTAAAAATAATTAGTCATTAGCCCCAGAAAAAGCTGTATGCCACCCTGACCAAGCAGTAATTGAGTTTCTTTAGAAACAGAAGTGCCAACATACCCCAAATTAGGCACCCCTGCCTTTCTCATAACTCCCAACTGTCCCTGATTTTGATGGACTGTCCCTGATTTGTCCCCCTGTCCCCCTTTCCTCCCCACTTGTCCCTCATGTTGGTCTGATTTTTATAGTTGTATATAAAATGCACTTTTTATCTTTCAAAATGTGTTTTTCAGTGCTAAACCTTTCATCCAAATCCTAAATAGCTACATTTGTAAATTATAGAAGCCAATATAAAGGAATAGTAGTTGTAAAAAGAAAAGCCCTTGTGGATTTAATTAACCTCCTTTTTTTGATTAATTCTCCTTTAAGGGGGTGTGACAGGGGTGTGTCCTATGTCTAAATACATTTGCTAGTAGGTGTCCCTCATTTCTATCTCAAAATGTTGGGAGGTGTGACTGTAACCCCATTGGCTATAATCTGTTCTCAACTCCATGCTAGTGATTGGGTAGGTAGAAATAATTCTAGCAAAACTTTAAAGAGGAAGTAAACCCTAATGGGTTTTACTTCCTCTTTGTTTCCTTCAAAAGGTAAAGCATAATGGGCTACTATGCACCGCATAGTAGCCCATTATGTGTCACTTACCTGAAACTAAAGCCTGCGATGTCACACTGTCCCCTCTTCCACGTAGCGTCCATCTGCCTTCTGGGTATTGCGTCTCTGGCGCTGTGATTGGCCAGAGCTGCGATGACGTCACTCCCACGCCAGTCAGGGCACGATCTCCTTTAGAAATGGCACGCTGTTTCTAAAGTGCGCCTGTGCCGTTGTCTGTGGTGCATGCGCCGTAGACAACGGAGCCCGTCTCATTTGTAAATATCTCCTAAACCGTGGAGGTTTGGGAGAATTTTCCAGCACCTACAGGAAAGCCTTGGACCCCTTTCACACTGGGGAGTTTTTCAGGCATTTTAGCGCAAAAAATAGCGCCTAAATACCACCTGAAAAACTCTGCTAGCAGGACCGCTCCAAAAGTCTTGCTAGCAGCATCTTTGGAGCGGTGTGTTTACCGCTCCTTCCCATTGAAAGCAATGAGAAACCACGATAATACCACCGGCAGTTCACCTTTGCCGGCGATATTAACCCTTTTTTTTAACCCTTTTTCGGCCACTAGTGGGGGTTAAAACCGCACCGCTAGCGGCCGAATACCACCACAATTCCGACGGTATAGCGCCGCTATACCATCAGCGCGCCTCTTGCCCCAGTGTGAAAGGGGCCTTTTTGCGCTTATTGTGTGAACAAACCCTACCCGAAAGGAGGACCTTGAAAATCACTTATTTTTCGCGTTCTTCTGCTTCTTCATTGTTCAAAACAGCAGGCAGGTGATGTGTTCTAAATCAGGTTGTACTGTTTAACTCCAATAGATGTCAAGTTTTGTCACAAGATCAGATTAACAGAACTGTTATTTATTTTGGCATGTAAGAAAGCTCACATAACTTTGTTTTAGCCATTTATTAAGCTCTCCTCCTTGGATTCATGTTTAGGTGATTTTTTTGGGGATGGTGTGACCTTTGCTTTAATTTACCTCCCTCCCCCGTGTTCAAGGTGGTACCGGGGGGCTTGGTTGCAGCTACTCTGATGTCAAGTGAGCATTTTACGATAGCCTGCATCCTAATAAATCACAATATACTCATTGATCAGGGAAATGAAGTTGAAAAATTACAATTTTTACTTCAATAAAGCAATAAATTCATAAAATACATATCTCCAGAATTTTAATAGGTGCTTTTCACCTTTCTATTGCTCAGCACAAGCCCACATTCTATTTTTTAGTACAGGGGTTTCCAATCTTTTCAGCAGGAGGACAACATTGTATATTTTTGCAGGCTGAAAAAAAATTAGTCCCTCCCATTCATATCAGACGCTTTCTCTATAGATCAGAATCTGCATTTCACATCAGATCTGTTATAGTGGGCCGGAGTGGTCCTCTGGACTTAGTTTGGAGACCCTTGTTTTCATAGATATTTTCAGACGATGTTGCAGATCCATAACTCCCAACTGTTCCGGATTTCGAGGGACTGTGCCTGATTTGGAGTCCCTTTTTCCTCCTCATTTGTCCCTCATTTTTGGTCTGATCTATATAGTTGTATATAAAATGCACTTTTTATCTTTCAAAAAAATGTTTCCCAGTGTTAAATCTTTCATCCAATTTCTAAATGGCAGCAAAATTGTAAATTTTAAAAGCCAATATAAAGGAATATTAGTGGTAAAAAAAAAACACTTGTGGATTCAACTAACTTTTTTTTAAGGTTAATTCTCCTTTAAGGGGGTGTGGCAGAGGACGTGTCCTATGCCTACATACGTTTGCTAGCAGGTGTCCCTCATTCCCATCTCAAAATGTTGGGAGGTATGCAGATCTCCTATGGAGTCTGTATTACTGTACAAATTAATTAGTAGTATCGGTAACTAATCAAACTTATGAGTAAGGAAGGACTAATCATTACTGGAGACACAGAACTCATTCGTCATCTGGCACAACATTGTGTTAAACACATACAGTATATACATTTATTGTGTTGAAATTAGGATGCTGTATACGTGTGATATTAGATCGAGTCCGAAAAGCATATTTTACTGTATACTTCTCAACTCAGAATGTTTTAAATCTGATCATGTGTATATATAATATAATTACACTGGTTGTGTACAGCATGTACAGAATACGTACCAATTATTTATGCAGAATATATTACAATACATCCTAATTATTAATAGATACATTTACAGTGAATTAAGCTAGTACCTGTATAAAAATAAATCTTTGAAGGGCACATATTGCACACATTGTGCAATTTCAAGCATGTATATGTGGCATGTTCTAACACATACATGTGTCACTTCACTTCCTGAGATTTTATTGCGCCTTGTATTGGTGGTAAAACCAAAGCACCCGTTAGAAACATACCACCCAGAGAAGTACACGTCCAAGTATGTAAGTGTCTGGTTGTTTACAAATGATTGGTAAGGTCAAGAACCATACTTTGTATGCGTCTGTAAACATATGATAGAGCCAAGTGGTTCTTTGCTCCTTAAAGCCTTCATAACAGAAACCGTGGCAATGCTTAGGCTGGAGGCATTATGCATTCCATAGGGATACATAGTACAAAACGACCAGAAAAACCATTGGATGGGCCATTGTACACTTCTGCCCAATTGTTTTTCATGGAATGTTGTCCAAGATCCAGCAGTGCAGCAGCTTCATTGTCCTTGTGGTGGTTCAGGACATAGTCCAGGGGTCTCATTGAGCGATGGCCGAACTTTTTTCCGTTCCTTAAAACGTCCAGAGTTGGACACCTTGACATGTTTGCCCTTTGTGTTTTTATCTACTATTTTCTCCAGGCGTGCTGTGTAGTTGCTGTCTTCTGTGTTCTCCTCTGGTCCTTTGTCCGTGCCCGCATGCTCTATGACTGATTCATACACAGTCTTTGGAGTGGACTTCTTCTTCCGGAGAAACGTCAGCTTCCACCAACTATGAGAAGCGTCAGCCATGGAACTGGGCAACAACTGGAAAGAAAAGGGTTATGATTAATGTAAAAAAAAAAACGTCTGTTTATATTCATGAAATTGATTAAATTATGCCACATTTGTAGTCTGACTGCAGTGGAAAGTCATTTTTTAGCAAGAACATCATGTGCTCAGATCAAGATATCAAACTGTATGTGTTAGTTTCTCAAAGTAGTGAGGTACCCAGTAGTACAACTTAATATTGTAAAATCAAGTAATTTTAATATCACAATAGAACATGATTAAAACATTATTGCTCTCAAATAAATGTCGTCATATATTTAATGATTGTAGACTCTAAGGGAGCTCAAAGTATATCATGAATGCAGGGGCATAGAGAGTTATGATAACCAGCCGTGGACCCATGGAACACTCTACTCATGGTGGTATCCAGTCACATACCCAAACCTTCCCTTATTCTTGTGTTATATTACAGTCCAACCTCCTATGGTTAGGGTTTCCAAACTATGGCCCAGAGGCCAAATCTGGCCTGCTGATTGGGACCCTGATGTAAGGGGAGACTCTGATTGAGACTCTCATGTAAGAGAAACTCAGATGTGCTCAAGTGCATTTGGATTTTCTTTACTTTGTTTTACTGAAGTTATTTCTCTATTTTTCTAAATCACATGGTGATAAAAAATAAACTACAAGTAAAATGTAGACATGTGCACACTGAAATATTTTGTTTCGCAATTTTGTTTTCGTCCGAAAAATAAATTTATTTAGTTACTCCTGAAATTAGTTTTTATTTATTTTGTTTCGTTATAACATGCATTCATCCGAAAATCCAAATTAATTAAGGTCGAATCTGTCAATTGAAGGCTTATGGTGTCTGTCGAATGTTCTAAGAAGATTCGACGGAGCAGCTAAACTGTACGATGCCACAATCCTACATTTCCGGTCGAATGTTCTGCCTACAAGCTATAGAAGAATTCTAATGTTGTATGACACTAGTAATAATTGTATTTATGAATTATTATTATTTGTTAACTAACATTCAAATTCTTCTATAGCCTACGGGCAGAGCATTTGACCGAAAATGTACGATTGTGGCGTCGTACAGTTTTAAGCTGCTTGTCTAATCTTCTTAGAACTGTCGACAGACATCTTAAGCCTTCAATGACAGATTCAACGTTTGTATGTTTTTCTCTGCTTCGTCAAATCTTCGTCGTTCATGTTGAATGGTCTACCCCAAAACTGTGTCTATAATGTCAAATCTTTCTTCTCCATGTTGAATAATCTTGGACTAATAGAGTTAAGGTTAAGCACATTTGACCACAGGTTCGATAGACACAGATTGCTATTGTCCGCGTCATGTCGAATCTCCTATCTCTATCGAACTGTTGTAGCAACGAAAATTAAAATAAATGTCGGATGTTTCAGATTTCGGATTCTGCATGTTCGTTTTAGTTTGTTAAAACGATAACGAAAATACCTGAAATTCAAACAAAAACAAATGCACATGTCTAGTAAAATGTATTTATTAATTTAAATTTGATGTTCTTTATAAAACGTATATTTTTTTTTTAGCCCATGAATAAAATTTGTAAGTCATACAATGTAGCCCTTGTACTAAAATGTTTGCAGAACAGTGCTCTGTGGGTCTGCATTACTCCTCTCTTCCTGTGTGGTCGTGTAGGGTAGTTTATCTTAAATTTGTCCACCATAACACTAAAATACTTGCATCTACAGGCATCCATGATCTAACACTAACCTATCTAGCCTTGTAAAGAAGAAATTGGTATACATACCTTTTTTGAAGCAGACCCTATCCCACACTGAGCTGTCAGTCGCAGCTTTGCTGTGGAGGCGGATGCAGAGAACACAGCCAACAACGGACTAATGGCTGAAGTCGCTCC
Organism: Rana kukunoris; assembly: GCA_029574335.1. Taxonomy (NCBI): domain Eukaryota; kingdom Metazoa; phylum Chordata; class Amphibia; order Anura; family Ranidae; genus Rana; species Rana kukunoris. The sequence continues at coordinate 42,731,428 of CM056060.1, read as the reverse complement.
CCATTCATTTCACAGCCGTTGTCGGCTGTCTCCTCTGCAGAGCTTCCATTGCTGAAGACCAGATTGGATCGGCCTCAAAAAGGGTATGTATAGTGATTTCTTCTTTACAGGGATAGATCGGTTAGTGTTAGATCGTGGATATCTGTAGATGCAGGGATTTTAGTGTTAGGCTGGACTTCTACTTTAATTATATCAGCAGTACATCCCAATTCATCCCTCTAAAACCAACAGTGTGGTTAATTTACTAATACTCGAGAGTGCAAAATCTGGTGCAGCTCTGCATAGAAACCAATCATCTTCCAGTTTTTTTTTATTTTTATAAAGCTTAATTGAACAAGCTGAAATTAGAAGCTGATTGGCTACCATGCACAGCTACACCAGATTTTGCACCCTCCAGCTTTATAAAAAAATCAACCCCACTGTTACAGTCATCTCATCTATTAACCAACAGGAGGAGTGGGGGAGGAAAGAGGAACACAAACGGAGCAATGCTCCAATCTCCTAATGCCCCTTTCACACTGGGGCGGTGGGTGCATCTGCGGTAAAGCACGCTATTTTTAGCAGCGCTTTTACCGTCAATTTTGCAGTGCTCCCCCCCCCCCCCCTGCTAGCAGCCAAAAAAGGGTTAAAACCACCTCAAAGCGCCTCTGCAGAGGCACTTTGCCGGCGGTACAGCCACGGTGCCCAGTGATTTCAATGGGAAGGAGCGGTAAACACACCGCTCCAAAGATGCTGCTAGCAGGACTTCTTTTACCATCCTGCTAGCGCACCGCTCCAGTGTGAAAGCCCTCATTGGTTTTGCCAATGCTGACCTCTTCAGATAGGGGAATATTGATAATAAACAACAAAACAAAGACAAGAGAGTGCAAAGGCCTAGTGCAGGGGTGTCAAACTCAATTTTATTGTGGGCCGCATGAGCATTATAATTGCCTTCAAAAGGGCCAGTTGTATCTGCAAGATTAGATGTCCAGCACATCCCCTCCCCATATCTTAGATGTCAAGAGCCACTCCACCATCAGAAGTTGAGTCCCCCACTCTCCCTTACATCACAGTGCACCCCCTTTTCTTATGCTGCTGCTGGGAAGAAGCTAGATGCATTGCTTGAAAGCAGAAATGAAATACCTGGAGGAGGACCGGAGCTCTCCTGCAGCTGCAGGAGAGGTGCGAGGGACACATGAAATGGCCTGGAGGGCCGGATTCAGCCCGCGGGCCTTGTGTTTAACACCTCTGGCCTAGTGCATTACCCTAATATAAAGTGTATTAAATAAAAGAAGGTGCTAAATACATACTTACAAATAGTTCACAAATAGCCACAGGCAACACAATGTGTAACATTAGAAACATAATAATGTGTGACACAAATGGCTAATAGGTCTTGGATGGGGATCAGTAGCTATATGAGACATTCGAATGTAATGTGTTTTGGAGCAATAAAGATTGAATCGTGCTTTATTATGATATTATTAATATTGCTTGATTTATTTACTAGGAGAGTTGTATTGTTATCTGGCTCAATACTTCATTAGAAAATAGATGTGTTATCCCTTAGCAGCACATTACTAATATTTTCACCAAAGAATGTTTGATGCTGGAGTTTATATGGTTGACCCATTATGGACAAGTGGCTACAATCTCCCTATGTTTGCATTTTGGCAGCCTTATTCCATTACCATTTAAGATAGTGACTCTGCAAGTAGAGTTGGGCGGCTGTCAAGTGGAAAATTTGTAGGCGGTATTTTCTTTTTTATTTGCTTTATCTGTTGACCTTGTTGCTTATGGTATGTAGCTTTGTGCTTTTTTTTTCTGTTGAGCTGGTCACCAAAAGATAATATGCTGGTAGGCAGAGGTATAAGAATCTGGTGACAATAAATCATGACCGTAGCAGTTATCTTTGGTGATTCTGTGGATCAGTATTTTTCCATAATTGTTGTGAGTCGGTTCACACTAGGGCGACACGACTTCCAGCACGACTTTCAGAAGCAACTCCAACACGACTTGAGCATGAACCACAGGGCGATCTGGGGAGATTTACAACACGACAAAGTCGCCTCCAGGACAGGAGACATTCCAGTGGCCAATAAAACAACAATCAGCTCTGTGAGAGGGAGGGGGAGGGAGGGGTTTGCCTGAGAAATATATGTTATCTCCCTGGAAAGTGGCTTCACTTAAGACAGTGATCAGACTTGGAAGCGACTTCCATTGAAATCAATGGGTACAAATTGCCTAGAAGTCTGAAGTCGTACAGGAACCTCTTCTGAAGTCGGAGCGACATGAGTAGTGTGTATTAACACCGCTCCCATTCACTTACATTGTTTTTCTGGACAGCGCGACTTGGGACGACTTGAGACGACTTCAAGTCGGATCCCAAGTCGCCCCAGTGTGAACCGACTCTAAATCCTTGCTCACATTATAACTATTGTTACTAGTTCCAAGTTAAAACTGTATGCATGCTAAGTAATGTGTAAGTGTGACACTAACGTGCATGTGCTCCCCTGACAATGCCTACATCTGTTTTTCTTCTCAGAAGGCTAGAGCCATCGTTGTTCTGCATCTACCTCCAAAATTTAAGAGATGGTAAAATTACGTAAATCCTTGTGCTTGTGCCGATCACAACCCAGATAGCAAGGATAACTTGCTACAAATTTGTGACATTGTTGAATTGTAAGTCTTGTTAACTCGCTGCACATTTTCACTGGCAAATTGTACACTTGCAAAGCACTTTAAGTTCTAGTTGACACTTTCCCAAATTCAGCCCCAGTGACCCCTGTGGCGGGATGACTACTGCACAACGTAACTGAACCAGAACTTGCAACAGACTTTCAGAAAGTTGATCTGAAGTCACGCAATGCGTACTTGCTGCAATTGTGCAACAAACTTGTGAAGCCTGGCAAGTCTAGCAATAGCTTAGCAGGTCATTTTCAAACTTGCAGCACAATTGCAGCTATCAGGGGTATTGACCAGACGGCCTACACCCTTGTGTTCTGAAAGAGTTAAGCTCTGTTATTTCTAAGTTGTTTTTTAGAGACCATTTAATGACTGGCTCGTTATCACTAGCCTGGCGTAAGACCAATGTGGTGCCTATATTTAAAAAGGGATCAAAGTCTTTACCAAGCAACTAAACTAGTTAGCTTAACTTCTACAGTCAGAAGTTTTATAGAAGAGAGTGAGGGCAGTGAGCTAGACAGGATATTACCACTATCTCTTCTCTCCGTATAGATGGAGATTGAAAGATCAGGGGAAGGAGTAAAGTTGGACCCTTACTTATTAAAATATTTGGGATGTTTGGGATTAAAAGTACCATTTCAGTGTTTGCAGATAACAACAAGTGGAATATTGTCCTTACAGGATGTCTTCAATTTACATGCTGACCTCAATGCGGTGTTTGATTGGGCAACTATGTGGGAAATTAGGTCTGATGTTGATAAATGAAGAGTTATGCACTTGAGGGCTATGAATATACATACATCATACATACTAGTGGGAATTCAAATAGAGGAGCCAATGGTGGAGAAGTATCTGGGTGTTCAGGTAAATCATAGACTTAAAGCGGAGCTCCACCCTGAAAAAAAAATATTCCAAAATGCTGCTCCTAATCTGCCACTTCCTGATCCGCGGTCCATCTTCTTTCTTCTCCTCCTCGCGCTGCCTCCTGGGGAATGGGGGACTGGTGTCTTCTGGGATCTTGTGTGTGTCCCAGGAGACATCGCCCATTCACGTAGTGCCGCACTCACACATTGAGGGTTTGGGCTGCCGTGCCTGTGCAAACGCGGGCCACAAACCCTCAATAGTGTGTAGCAGGCCTGAAATTCTATGTAAAACGAGGGTATTCCTGCGCTATTATAGGTAAATAAAGTTGCTCAAGGGTGCCGCAAACACCGTAAGGGTCAAACACTACCCACGAAAGAGGCCTTAAATTCTATTTACTACTGAACAAAAAATAGGATTTACAGAGTAACTAAAGCAAATAAAGCAACACTGTACAATTTCTTATGTGATTCAAGGAAGATGATGTACATTTTCTGCTCAGCTTTATTACTGAGTGCAAAATCACCTGATCACTTTAGGCCCAATCCATACCAATGTATTCCAATAACACACTCCTAGTATGTTTTACTCATTAAAGAGGAGCTCCACCCTAAAGTGGAACTCCCGCTGATCGGAACCCTCCCCCCTCTGGTGTCACATTTCACACCTTTCAGGGGGGAGGGGGTGCAGATACCTGTCTAAAGACAGGTATTTGCACCCACTTCTGGCCACACAGTCTGCGGGCAGACTGCGGGCAGGATGTCACCTCCCATCCCTGTTATGTTCTGGGAACACTCGGCTCCCAGAGTACAGCGGGAGCCAGTCAGCAGGCGCAGCGCAACTCGCGCATGCGCCGTAGGGAACCAGGCAGTGAAGCCGGAGTGCTTCACTTCCTGGTTCCCTCATCGAGGATGGCGGGGGGTCAGCAGAGTGACGAGCGATCGCTTGTCCTCTGCTGTGGACAGCGCTGTACTCCAGGACAGGTAAGTGTGCCGATATTAAAAGTCAGCAGCTGCAGTATTTGTAGCTGCTGACTTTTAATATTTTTTTTTTCAGCGGACATCCGCTTTAAAGAGCATGTATATCCAAAACTTTTTTTTGATCGTTTTACATAGAACAGAGAATTATTGGAGCCCTGGTCATGTTTGTAGTTCTGCCCGTGCCCCCAAGGATGTTTATCCTCTCTGTTTGGCCTGGTAACATGATTATCTAAATGATAAGTGATGAGCCATAAACACTTTTATGGTTTATTACAGACCTTTATATAGCGCAGAAAATGTAGGCACCCATTTAAATACTGTACATAAGTCCCTTCTTTCAAAGGCCTTCCGATGAAGGACTCTATCTCACTTTTATGGTTTATTACAGACCTTTATATAGCGCAGACTATTTAGGCACCAATTTACATACTGTACATAAGTCCCTTCTTTCAAAGGCCTTCCGATGAAGGGCTCTATCTCACATGCATATGTACATACACCAAAGCCAATTCAAACAGGAGACAATTAACTAACCAGCACGTCTGTGGATTGTGGGAGACAACCTTGCAAATACAGCGAGAACATGCAAACTCAATGCAGATAGTGTCCTGGCGTGGGATTGGAACCTAGTGCTGAAAGGCAATCACTAAGCCACCGCCATTATCACCAGAACAAGTGGTGATGTACCTCTACTGATGGGGACACCCGTGCCAGTGACAGCTAACAATGAGAATTATTCCTTTCATTTTGTGGAAATTTCCTCCCATTGTCTGTTGTGTCTCTGGGACAGGAAGTGAAGGAAAAACTCTCCAGTCTCTATAAGAACAAACAAAAAATTCTGTATTTTTTAAACAGAGATTTGTTAAAGAAAAAATACAGCCGTGGCCAAAAGTTTTGAGAATGACACAAATATTAATTTTCACAAAGTCTACTGCCTCAGATTTTATGATGGCAATTTGCACATGTAGCACTACCCCCATAGGAGCTGCTGAATTAGATTTGGGCCTTGCAGGTTACCTCAATGTTCGTTGCCTAGGTAAAGAACTCCAATGTCCACACAAGTTGTAAAACCTTTAGCTGTTAGGTTTTATTTTTCTCTTAACTTGCAAGAAAGTAGGATGGAGGAACAGGGGAAATTTCAGGTGCATAGTACAGATCACTGGGGAGAACTTCTAAGTTCCAATTTAGTCACTCACCACTTCCTCTCGAGTGGGTATTGCTCACCCGGATAGGCCCCTCTCACCTGGCCTAGCAGCCAGAATGAAGCACGAACAATATTCAGTAACAGTCTCTGCCACAGACTGGTTGCAAGCAAAAATGAACATTCCAAAATTCTCTGCCACAGGATTTGGTACCCGGATATCTAGCTTTACAGTATTAGAGCCTTTAAGCCATCCTGGCACACTGTAAGATTTCATAGACTACCGTGCATCCTCCAATAAAGTTACCAGGCCTCTCCCAAAGTACCAGCCTTCCGCTCGGTCCTTTCAGGGACAGGTGCTCCCCTGGTTTCCTCCATTGAGCGGCTTCCTCCCACATGACAGACAGCACAGGATCACCTTCAAAGCGTAAGCCCCAGTCAGGACAACTGGGCCTACGTGGTAGGAACGCAGCCTCGGGCCAACATGGCCCAGAGGCCAAAAATCATGCAGCACATACCTTGCGCCAGGAGGGCCACAAGGCGAAAAAAGGGCCCCAATAAATGGCGTCTGCCCCTTAAGTATCCTTCCTCGGCATGTCCAGCAGAGAGACCACTCCCACTGGACTGTTCCTGGAGAAAGACACCCAATACACCCTGACCTGCTTGAGTTCCAATATGGTCCTATGGTGGCAACACCACCCACAGGCAAACAAATGGAACAGAGCCAGAACAGAGGCTGATTTAGCCTTAATTAACAAAGTCTGAGCTAATTATCAGCTCGCCTCGGACACCCACTAAATTTGAACAATAGCGCCTGTTAATCAGGAGCAGGGCGCTACACATATACTCCAGAATGTTATGAAGAGTGATCTTTGCAATTATTTGTAAAGTTCCACTTTGCCGTGAAAATGAACTTAATTCCATAAAAATAAAATTCCACCGCATTTGTGAAGAAGGCTTCAGGGTGCCCAAGAAAGTCCGGCAAGTGCCAGAACCGTCTCCTACAGTTGATTCAGCTGTGAGATTGGATCACCACCAGTGCAGAGATTTCTCAGGAATGGCAGCAGGCAGGTGTGAGGTCACCTGCATGTACAGTGAGAAGACTTTTGGAGGATGGCCTGGTGTCAAGAAGGGCAGCAAACAAGCCACTTCTCTTCTAGGAAAAACATGGGGGACAGACTGATATTCTGCAAAAGGTACAGGACTTCCGAGGACAAGGGGGTAAAGTAATTTTATCTGATGAATCCCCTTTCTGATTGTTTGGGGCATCCAGAAAAAACCTTGTCCGGAGAAGAAAAGGTGAGCGCTACCATCAGTCCTGTGTCATGCCAACAGTAAAGCATCCTGAGACCATTCATGTGTTGGGTTTCTTCTCAGCCAAGGCAGTGGGCTCACTCGCAATTGATACAAAAACATCCTCCGAGAGCAACTTCTCCCAACCACCCAAGAACAGTTTGGTGAGGAACAATGCCTTTTCCAGCATGATGAACTAAGTAGCTTAGGGAACAAAGCATCAACATTTTGGTCCATGGCCATGAAACTTCCCAAACCTTAAAGGATCACTAAAGGAATTTTTTTTTTTAGCTAAATAGCTTCCTTTACCTTAATGCAGTGCTGTTTTTATGTTCTCATTATTCGTTTTTGCTTTGAAGTAGCTGTAATACTTCTCTGATCTCCACACTTCCTGCTTGTCTGGCTCCTTATGAAAAATCTCATGGCAGCTTTTCACTGTAGTCCAAGCTGTGTCTCTAAAACTCCTCAGACCCAATCAGATTCATTTTAAAAACAAAACACTGCCCTGGGATTCAAATTAAAAACAAAACACTGCCCTGGATTTGTTTGTTTTTGTTCTGTATCTCTCTCTACCTTACATAAACACAAAACCTTTTTAAAAATGAAAGTGAAACTAGAGGCATATTATATGATTGATTTTTATCTATTTTTAATCATTTTTAAAAGGAATCAGTTAACTTTTATGTCTCTATACCCTGTAAACAGTCATTTCAGCAAAAAAAAAATGTTTCCTTTAGTGATCCTTTAATCTTGTGGTCAATTCTCAAGAGGCGGGTGAACAAAAAAAAACCTACCAATTCTGACAAACTCCAAGCATGATTATACAAAAATGGCTGCCATCAGTCAGAATGTGGCCCAGAAGTAGACTGACAGCATGCCAGGGAGAATTGCAGAGGTCTTGGAAAAAAAAGGTCAACACTGCAAATATTGACTCTGCATAAACTTAATGTAATTGTCAATAATAGTCTTTGACACTTCTGAAATGCTTGTAATTATATTTCAGTATAACATAGTAACATCTGACAAAAACATGTAAAAACACTAAAGCAGCAGACTTTGTAAAAATTGATTTGTGTCATTCTCAAAACTTTTGGCCCTCAGCTGTACAATATATGAGCATGTCTAAGAAAAAACTAATTCTGGTTCTGCACTTTTTGGTTAAAAAAGTACAGTACAGACCAAAAGTTTGGACACACCTTCTCATTCCAAGAGTCTTCTTTATTTTCATGACTATGAACATTGTGGAGTCACACTGAAGGCAACAAAACTATGAATTAACACATGTGGAATTATATACATAACAAAAAAGTGTGAAACAACTGAAAATATATCTCATATTCTAGGTTCTTCAAAGTAGCCACCTTTTGCAGCAGACATATCTCTAGAACAACTGTTAAGAGGAGACTGTGTGAATCAGGCCTTCATGGTAGAATATCTGCTAGGAAACCACTGCTAAAGAAAGGCAACAAGCAGAAGAGACTTGTTTGGGCTAAAGAACACAAGGAATGGACATTAGACCAGTGGAAATCTGTGCTTTGGTCTGATGAGTTCAAACTTGAGATCTTTGGTTCCACCGTGTCTTTGTGTGACGCAGAAAAGGTGAACGGATGGACTCTACATGCCTGGTTCCCACTGTGAAGCATGGAGGAGGAGGTGTGATGGTGTGGGGGTGCTTTGCTGGTGACACTGTTGGGGATTTATTCAAAATTGAAGGCATACTGAACCTGCATGACTACCACAGCATCTTGCAGCGGCATGCTATTCCATCTGGTTTGTGTTTAGTTGGACCATCATTTATTTTTCAACAGGACAATGACCCCAAACACACCTCTAGGCTGTGTAAGGGCTATTTGACCAAGGATGAGAGTGATGGGGTGCTGCGCCAGATGACCTGGCCTCCACAGTCACCGGACCTGAACCCAATCGAGATGGTTTGGGGTGAGCTGGACCGCAGAGTGAAGGCAAAGGGCCAACAAGTGCCAAGCATCTCTGGGAACTCCTTCAAGACTGTTGGAAGACCATTTCAGGTGACTACCTCTTGAAGCTCATCAAGAGAATGCCAAGAGTGTGCAAAGCAGTAATCAAAGCAAAAGGTAGCTACTTTGAAGAACCTAGAATATGACATATTTTCAGTTGTTTCACACTTTTTTGTTATGTATATAATTCCACATGTGCTAATTGATAGTTTTGATAGATGCCTCCAGTGTGAATCTACAATTTTCATAGTGATGAAAATAAAGAAAACTCTTGGAATTAGAAGGTGTGTCCAAACTTTTGGTCTGTACTGTACGTCTAAATGAGAGTCAAAGAGGACAGAGTTGAACCGGAAAGCCAGCCAAGCTTCCCAAAGGATTTTCTGAACTCTGTTTTGCCTCTTCAGCTTCATACCTGAATGCAAAATGACTTTGATATACAATATGTAAATATGCCGGCAGATTCTACCTACGTGAGCCCATTGCTCTGTTTTATCAGGAATATTCAAAACAACCAGCCATATATCTGTGTGCGGTTCAGGTTGCTTACACGAAATGTACTTCTATCTGGTTGGTTAGATGTATTTCAAACACTTTGATTAGCAAAGTGGATCAGATTATCAGATGAATTATCCTTTATTGGCTCACTTGAGTCATTAACAATGCAAGTTTTCAGAATAACTCAGATCCCTTTGTCTGGTTTTGACATTTACGACATATAAAGCCTGATGAAGGGATCTAAGATAACCTAAAGTTAGCCAATAATAGGTATTACTTAAAGGGGTTGTAAAGGAAAAATCTTTTTTTTATAATAAGCATCCTTTACCTGCAGACATTCCTCTTTTCAATTTCTCATTGTTCGTTTTTGCTCAGAAGTTGCTCTATTTCTTCTCTGTTCTGTTCACTTCCTGCTTGTCTGATTGTTACTCAACACCGTGACCACTGCGGTGGTCAGTAACGTGCTCGCCCCCTCCTGGCAACTACATCTGTGCGGCAGGACGCTCTCTACGTGTTAGAGACTTCAAGGAGGTGTGAATTACTGGGCGTGGCGCAATTCATACAGGGAAATGTAGTTCATACATGAACGAACGCCGCAAACCAGGAAGTGAATAAGAGAACAGAAACTAGAACGTCGGAGGTGATATAGATGAAGGAATTTAATAGGTATTTACTTGTTTTTAACAAAATCATTACACTATTCTGTCTGTCTACCTTGCAGACATTAATTTTAGGCAAAAAAAATGTTTCCTTTACAACTCCTTTAAATGAGAACTGCAGACAAAGTTGAAGCCTGCTGTCTGCTATCATCACAGAGCCGGTCCAGGCTGGTGCAAGTTTGTGACAATGAAGTTGGGATTAACCCACATGTCTGGAACGGCACGCAGCTCAGCCTCTCAGCGAGCCGCTGAGAGGCTGAGCCAGCCGCTCCCGCACCCTCCACGTGGGGGGGGGGGTCAGAGCAGAGAGCAGTGAGTGACTGACAGTCACCAGCTCTCTGCTCACATAACTGCGGAGCTGTGCGAACTGAGCGATCAGCTGTGTTAGATCGCTCGGTTCTTAGTCTTAGATAGAGCGGGTAGGGGACGGATGCGCAGCATTGGATCGAAGCTGCATAGTATTATTCCAAAAAAAAGAGACATTTTTATACTTCTCTTTTCTTTTTTTTCTTTTTTTTTCTTTTTTTCTTTTTTTTTTTTTTTCCTTCTCTTTTAAACTCCAAGTTTTCTGCATTAATGAATGGCTAATATGGTGCATTACTACTAACATTACTACTGAATGAATTACCAAATTATAAGGGATTCAGTGATGACAGGCAGCCAATAATATATGTTACAGTCCAAAAAAAAATATTTTCCCGTGATTTCTTTTGTTTGAAGGTAACAACTTACGTTATATCTCTGTGGGTTTGACTTTAAAGCTGAAGTTTAGATATGCCAATTTTTGCAATGTTACATTGGTCCAGCTTGGACAATGTATGTGCCATACCTTTGGGATCCCTGTGGAAGCTCGTCCCATGCCAAGCGGATGCCCTGTTGCATTGTGAATACAGGCGGTCGTTGGTTCAGCATGGGTGGAAAAAACTTTGCATTTTGTCAATGAATGCAAAGCCTTCTCTGATTGGACAAGGTGAAGATAGGTAGGGTGGTGTTGTCACACTCTCCACCTTGTCCAATCGGAGAAAAGTTTGCGAATGGTACTCAAGACAAGCGAACAGCCTTCTTTGTTCAGTGAGAAGCAAGGCAGACACTCGGCAAAGGACCTAAAACAGGTGTATGCTCTCTAGCAGTTTTCCTATCAAGAAAGCAGACTAGAATCCCGACGGTAAAATAGAGAACCCTGCTCTCTATTTTCTTGTCGGGTTTCCCGGCAGAGTGTTTTCTGCCGAGAAAACCAGTCGTCTGTATGCTTACCTGTACTAGGTGCTTACCTGTGATCGATAAGATTTTGACGCATGCATGGTAGCATACAAGGTTAGTGTGGGGTGTAGCAAGATGGCGGCGACAGCAACGAATGTGATGAGCGATGGCTCGTCGTAGTCGATGACGTCATGGCATTCTTGCCATTCTAAAGATTGTTTTTTTCACTGGGACTTATTGGAACATTTCACGAATGGGGCAACTCATTCGTCTCATGTGAATTTATTTATTAATGGCACCACGGTACAATGTGGCGAATTGATTAGATTGTTCACGATAGTTGCGCGGCTTTTTTTCATCGTATAATTTATTTTTGTGTGTGTCTCACATTTTAAAGCTGCATGCATATTTGTTATTTGTTCATTTATTAGACAGCACAGTATTACTACACTTTTCACTCATGGTATATATACCCTGTTTCCCCAAAAATAAGACCTACCCTGCAAATAAGACCTAGTGTTATTTTCCATGCGGGCTGCAATATAAGCCCTACCCCGAAAATAAGCCCTAGTTAAAAATGCTTGTAAAATCCTATAATCCACTCTATTACAGTAGTATATAACGTACAATGAGTGTGTTTCTGTAATATAATTTGCGGGGAAGAGAGCTCCAGCGGGTCACAGAAGTGCAGAGCGGCGCTATAAGGAAGGTATTTGGCACAATTATATTATAGAAACACACACATTGTACATGATATAATACTGTAATAGAGTGGATTATAGGATTTTACAAGCATTTTTAACTCAGTTCACACTGGGGATTCCTGACAGGCAGGAAGGGAGAGGGGGAGAGAAGACCACACATTACATGGTAAGACCCACACTGAAAATTTGTTTTGGGTGACACTCAAAATATGGGATTTCTTTTACTTTCAATTTCAGTGATACCTCGAGAAATAGAAAGTGTGACTCTCCCTAACAAGGTCACAAGTAACAATAAAAATCTCACATATGTTCTAATCAATGTTCTAAAAGCGATTTTTTCCCCTAAAAGTTTAATTCTACTAAAGGCTCCCTTCCATTTACTGACACAGCACCCAAAATTTACTGGCACAGCCAAGTTTTTACTGGCATTTCCAAAAGTTAAAACAAATTACTGTTTAATGCCCCTTTCACACTGGGGCAGTGGGTGTATAGACAGAAAAGTGCCGCTATTTGGCAGCTAGCAGGACGCTTTTACCCCCGCTAGCAGCCAAGAAAGGGTTAAAACCACCCGCAAAGCCGGCATATTTCGGCGCTATAGCCGTGGTGCCCAATTATTTCAATGGGCAGGAGTGGTGGAGGAGTGGTATACATACCGCTCCAAAGATGCTGCTAGCAGGACTTTTTTTTACCGTCCCTCCCAGCGCACTGCTTCAGTGTGAGAGTCTGGAGTGTGAGGAGCGGCTCTTTCAAGCGCTTTTCAGGCCCTATTTTTAGCGTTATAGCGCCTGCAAAACCCCTTAAAGGGGTTGTAAAGGTATTCAAAAATGTTCCCTAAATAGCTTCCTTTACCTTAGTGCAGTCCTCCTTCACTTACCTCATCCTTCTATTTTGCTTTTAAATGTCCTTATTTCTACTGCGAAATCCTCACTTCCTTCTGTCTGTAACTCCACACAGTAATACAAGGCTTTCTCCCCGGTGTGGAGTGTCGTGCGCGCCCCCTCCCTTGAGGGGGCAAGCAGGAGAGTCAGGACGCCCACTAACACACAGCTTCTTTTCTCTAGCTGCAACATAGAGAGCAGGACGCCTCTCCTGCTTGCCCCCTCAAGGAAGGGGGCGAGCACGACACTCCAAACCAGGGAGAAAGCCTTGCATTACTGTAAAACATATTAAATACACAGGTTCTGTGGCTAATTAAGGTGGTAATTAAACTCACTTGGTGCTTTACCTGCATTAAATTAGCCTCAGAACCTGTGTAATTCATATGTGTTCGGGTTTAAAGGGATGAGGTGGCAACCCTAGTGTGGAGTTACAGACAGAAGAACAGGAAGTTAGGATTTCTCAGAAGAAATAAGGACATTTAAAAGCAAAATGGAAGGATGAGGTAAGTGAAGGAGGACTGCACTAAGGTAAAGGAAGCTATTTAGTGGATTTTTTTTTTTTTTACCTTTACAACCCCTTTAAGTGCAAATTTCAGTATTTGGGCTACAAACAAGTACAATATGCAATTAGCAATATGATTTAAGGTAGATAATTAGGCAAAAAACATATTTATTGTATAATTTTCGATATAGTAAGTAGATCAGGGACAGGACTCAGGAGGATAAGAAATTAGATTGGGTCATCACACACATGAAACGGACTCTCACAATGACAATGACAGCAGTGTCCCCTCCTGAGTCACAGTGACAGTCTCTCTCCAAGCCAGGTGGTCCCTCTAGTCCACTCCAGTGTAAACAGCACAGACAGTCCCTTAATGCCCCATTCACACCTGAGCATTTTGTGGCACTTATGCCGAAGTGCAACAACGCTCAACAGGTAGAATTCAATTCATGTCAAAAGCCTCATTTTGAAAAGCTCTGTCACTGGTCACCTTTCACTGGAATAGTACAGAACCTTTTTTTTTTTTTCACAAGAAAAAATAGTACAGAACCTTACTTGGCGCACAGTCACACATTTATGGTCCCTATAACCTGAAAAACACTTAGGGCCAGATTCACGAAGAGATAAGAAGGCGTACCAGTAGACACCCCGTCGTAACTCGGAATCTGCGCCGGTGTATATTTAAGCGTATTCTCAAAGTGGGATACGCTTAAATATTGTTAAGATACGACCGGTGTAAGTCTCCTACGCCGGTGTATCTTAACTGCATTTTTACGCTGGCCGCTAGGGGCGTTCCCGCTGATTTACGCCTAGAATATGTAAATCAGCGAGATCCGCCTATTCACGAACGTACGCCCGGCCGACGCAGTGAATTTACGCCGTTTACGTAAGGCGTTTTGCATTTTTAAAGATGAACCACCAAAAAGATGGAGCATCCTATGTTAAGTATGGACGTCGGGACCGCGTCAAATTTTTCAGATTTTTTTACGTCGTTTGCGTAACTCGTCCGTAAATGGGGCTTTACGTCAATTCCGTTCATGTCGAAACCAATGCGTCTTAGCGTCATAATTTGGAGCATGCGCACTGGGATACATCTACGGACGGCGCATGCGCCGTTAAAAAAAAACGTGGGGTCACAACATATTTGGGTAAAACACGCCCACCTCATCCACATTTGAATTACCCGGGCTTACGCCGGCCCATTTACGCTACGCCGCCTTAACTTAGCTTGGTGAATACAGCATTTGCCCCTCTAATTTACAGCGGCGTAGCGTAACAGAGCTACATTACGTCGTGGAAATTTAAACCGCGCTACGTGAATCTGGCCCTTAAAGCATATTTTTTGGTGGTTTTCTTTGCCTCTTCTTTTTCTAGTAACTAGCATTTTGTTCACTAGAACAAATAAACGTAGGCCTGAAACATATCTGTACTACAAATGCACATAGAAAAGCTCCAAAACTGAAAAGAAGTTTAAGCGTAATTATGAAACTAGCCCAAAAGATATTTTAAACTCATTACTGGTTAAGCTGGAAATAAAGTGTAGTTTCTGTAGCCTTTGTTACTGGGGCCATTATACATTTGGATGTGCAAGTTCTATCCTCTATCTCTATAGAGATAAGAGGTGGATGTAGGGATGGGACGTGGCGTCCTTACATGTGGGTGCCATAGGACCACTGTTGCAGACAATGGGCCAGATTCAGGTAGAGTTAGGCTGGAGTATCAGTGATACTCCAGCCTAACTGTCACTTCAAGCCGGCGTTTCTGTTTTCTGTAACCAGAAAACAAGAAACGCCGGGTTGGAGTTCCGATGCGATCGGCACAATTGAATTTCGCCATCGCATCGCAACTTTAATTTAAAAATGGCGCCGGGGGCGTTCCCGCTGATTAACGCCGGAAAAATATGTTAATCAGCGGGAATCGGCAATTCACGATCGTATTCGGGCGCGACGCAGTGACTTTCCGACGTTTCCGTAAGGGATACGCGGCGTAAAGATAAAGCAGCCCCCTAGTGGAGTATCCTATGTTAGGTATAGCCGTTGTCATCGCGTCGAAAAAAAAAAATTTGTGACGTTTGCGTAAAACGTCCATGAATGGGGATTTGACGTCATTGACGTTCACTGACAGAATTTGGAGCATGCGCACTGGGATGCATTGACAGTCGACGCATGCGCAGTACGTTCGCCGCGGGATCGCGCTTAGTTTAAATAATACACGCCCCGTACCCGCCCAATTTGAATTCCGCCGGCTCATTTGCGATACGCTGCCGCAACTTTAGGAGCAAGTGCTTCATGAATAACAGCACTTGCTCCTAAAATTTCGCCAGCGTAACGTAAATGAGAAACGTTACTCCAGAGCAAAGATGCTCCCATCTACCTGAATCTGGCCCAATGTTGGGTTTTGTACTTGTCTTATTTCAGTGCTACAATCAATGCTATCGTGTCTAGTGAGTGCCCCCTTACTGTCAGTTATGGGCGCTATTGTAAATTTAGTGGGGGGATGAGAGAGTTACCTTGCTCTCATCCATGTTAATTCCCTAAATTTGCATTTCGGGCTGGGCTGCCTGTGGTCCCATTCTCTGTGCTGAGGATATGTTACCATCCTTGGACAGCAGATGGCGCCAGAGGGGTTCCAGAACAGAGCCGCCTTTCCTCAGCAGCCAATCAGAGGAGTGTTTCCCTCGCTCGGCATGCTGGGAGAGGGTATATCTGATGCGGGCGCCTTTTTGTCTGGGTCTTCTACCCGGGTCTCCTACCCGCAGCGGTTCGCAGGTGCAGCACCCACCTTCAGGGTGCGCGCACACCACGAGACCTCTACTATGGCCTACCTGGCTGGGGCCTACACTATTCGGAGCTACGAACTTTGGGCTTCATGGCTCAAGGCAATTGATGCTGGCAGGGACCCCAGTGACTTACTGGGTTCCCGCTTCTACTGAGAAGATCCCAAGCTGGATGCTGTTCGATGGGGGATCGGTCTGAGGAGAACCCGGAGGCAGGTGATCCAACAGGGCTTGAACGAACCATCGGGGATCTGGTTAATAGACGCTGACAGAACATAGTCAGACTGTCAGCTGGTGACCTCTACTAAAAGACCTACTGGGAGGATTTGCTCTACAACTCTACGTTGCTAACATTGGGTCTGTGAGAGAGGTTTCCATCTTAAAATCCTAATTTAATTAGAGCCAAGTCGGTGGCAGAGACTTGTTCCTTCCCAGAAGCTTTAAGTGACACTTCGGCTGCCAGGCCTGTGAGAGGGGTCTGTCCATGGGCACTTCACCCACTCTGGCTCGAGTGGCGACGTGATAGATACTACTATTGAAGGCAGGACTGCCTTACTTATCCAAACCCTGATGCTGCAAGGTTCATCTTCTTTTTTTCATCAACCTATCCTGTCTACCTCAAGTTGATGTTGGTCGTGTTTGACCGAAAATAAAGCACTTAGAAAACGTCAACCCTTGGCTTGGACATACAGTTTCTGCTCTCACAGGTTGCTACCATCAATTTCCTTAGACACATTAAAGGTAACTTAACTTACGCCGATCCCACATCTAACCAGCCCCTGAGGGGTTTAGCGCTACACGTGCTTCATCCAAACAGCTAACTGACTCCTATTTACTGAAGATCATTCAGAAAAAATCACCAATCCTCTTTACCTTACCATATAAAAGATAACTACTTATACCTGCTTGCTGTGGTACACAAGACTGTGTTTTACAAGCTAATTTAAAAGATGAGCTCCTTCCATTAAAGTGATATCATTCCCTGACCAACTGATACTCTTAGGCCGCGTACACACGATCGAACATATCTGCTGAAACTGGTCCGCAGACCAATTTTTAGCGGACATATCCGATCGTGTGTACGGCCTAGCAGACAGGTTTCCAGCAGACAAAAGTTTTAAAGCATGCAGACTGAAATCTCCCGCATGCGTCAAATGGATTCGACGCATGTGTGGAAGCATTTTACTTCCCGGTTTGCGGATGTCGCGGCGTTAACGTCACCGCCACGTCACCGCGCTGTCTGTCCGCTGGGATTTTGGTTTGATCGTGTGTACACACATCAGACCAAAACATCCCAGGAGACATGTCCGATGAAAACAGTCCGTCGGACCGTTTTCATCGGACATGTCTCCTCGTGTGTACGCGGCCTTAGAGCAGGGGTGTCAAACTCAATTTCATCGTGGGTCGCATCAGCATTATGATTGCCCTCAAAAGGGCCAGTTGTATCTGTAAGATTAGATGTCCAGCGCATCCCCTCCCTTTATTTTAGATGTCAAAAGCCACCCTACCATCAGAAGTTGACTCCCCCCACTCTCTCTTACATCACAGTGCACCCCCTTTCCTTATGCTGCTGCTGGGAAGAAGCTGGATAAGGAGGGCTGGAGCTCTCTTGCAGCTGCAGGAGAGGTGAGAGGGCCACATTAAATGGCCCGTAGGGCCGGCTTCGGCCGGCCGGCCTTGTGTTTGACACCTGTGTCTTAGAGGGTCCCCTTCTCTTTTGGATTTTGTTCACACCGACATTTTCAGATCAGAAGCTCCATACACGTTCATAGACGTTCGGTAGGGTTACCACCTTATCCTTTTAAAACCAAACACATATTAATTACACCGGTTCTGTGGCTTATTAACCACTTCCCGCCCGGCCAATAGCAAATTTACGGCCGGGAAGTGGTTATGAAATCGTGACTGGTCGTTCTCAAACGTCCAGCACGATTTCATGCCGCGCGCGCCCGTGGGGGCGCGCAGCGCGGCGATCACTGATGCGGGGTGTCAGTCTGACACCCTGCATCACCGATCTCGGTAACGAGTCTCCGGCGGAGGCTCGCTACCACGTGATCAGCCGTGTCCAATCACGGCTGATCACGATGTAAACAGGAAGAGCCGCCGACGGCTCTTCCTCACTCGCGTCTGACAGACGCGAGTACAGGAGAGCCGATCGGCGGCTCTCCTGACAGGGGGGGTTCGCGCTGATTGTTTATCAGCGCAGCCCCCCCTCGTATGCCCACACTAGACCACCAGGGATGCCCACACTGGCAGGGCAAAGGAAAAAAAAACGTAAAAACAAACAAAAAAAAAAACAGGATAAAAAATAAAAAATTCAGGTTAACAAAAAAAAGAAAGATGCCAGTCAGTGCCCACAGATGGGCACTGACTGGCAACATATACAACAGTGCCACCACTCAAAGTACATCAGTGCCCCCCCACAGTGTCCTTCAGTGCCACCCCTCCGTGCCAATCCATGCCCAGTGCCCACCTATCAGTGCCCATCTAAGTACCCATAAGTACCCATCAGTGCCACCCATAAGTGCCACCCATGAGTGCTATTCTGTGCCGCCTATGAGTTCCCAGTGCCGCCTATGAGTGCCCATCAGTGCCGCCTATGAGTGCCCATCAGTGCCGCCTATGAATGCCCATCAGTGCCGCCTATGAGTGCCCATCAGTGCCGACTATGAATGCCCATCAGTGCCACCTATGAGTGCCCATCAGTGCCGCATACCAGCGCCGCCTATCAGTGCCCATCAATGCCACCTCATCGGTGCCCATCAATGCCACCTCATCGGTGCCCATCAGTACTACCTCATCAGTGCCGCCATATCAGTGCCCGTAATTGAAAGAGAAAACATACTTATTTACAAAAAAGTTAACAGAAAAAAATAAAAATTTATTTTTTTTTCTAAATTTTCAGTCTTTTATTAGTTGTTGCGCAAAAAATAAAAACCGCAGAATACCACCAAAAGAAAGCTCTATTTGTGGGGAAAAAAGGACGGCAATTTTGTTTGGGTGCAGTGTAGCATGACCGCGCAATTGTCATTCAAAGTGCGACAGTGCTGAAAGCTGAAAATTGGCTTGGGCGGGAAGGTGCGTAAGTGCCTGGTATGGAAGTGGTTAAGGTGGTAATTAAGCTCACTTGGTGCCTTATCTGCATTAAATTAGCCTCAGAACCTGTGTAATTCATATGTGTTTTGGTTTAAAGGAATGCGGTGGCAAACCTAACATTCAGATGTTAGTGGACAGATGTAAACAGTGTCCTTCCAGGCCTTTTTCCATACTTCTTGACCTACTTGTGTCCAATCTAAGGCTGGATTCACACCTATGCATTTTTAGCGCTTTTTGCAGATTTGCACTACGTCCATTTAACATGGTTTCCTATGGAACACGTTCTGTAGTGCAAATCTGCAAAAAGCACTAAAAATGCATAGGTGTGAATCAAGCCTAAGGTGGCTTGATATATACTCACTCAAGTCCGTTTTTATACGGCCACACATAGAACCAACACAGGTCCACTGTCAAAATGCAGACAGAAACTTCACAGGCTTGGATGTTGCAAAAGTCACATCCATCCCGTTCTGCTCTAACATCATGTTTACACTTGAGCATGAATCATAACTAATTTACATTTGAATTTCACACCATTATTGGCCTACAGTAATGACCGATGTCCGTGCGGACATCGAATTTGAGTGATCGGGCATGTTGGATTTTTTTTTTTAAAACAAAAGATTTTCTAATCAATGATGGCAGAATCAAGCGAGAAATATAATCAAAAATTCCTAGCCAGGAGAGTTCTTTTCTGTAGGAACATAAGGTGACATTGAAGGCTTGGTTTGTCGAAATTCGAAATCAATGGTGCACCATCGGATCACATAGTGAACAAAGTTTCAGATTTTTTAGAAACAAAAAATGTTTTTGGAAGACCCGACTGCCACAATCTGGGATAAATCTGAGGAACATAAGACCAGGTGGTTTTATTGGACCCAGTTCCGCTTCTCAGAGGAATACCTCCGCAATACATAGTCTGGCCCTATTGACTGCCAAAGGCTCTTGTTCCAAACCATGGCCATCAGACGGTTTGGTGAACTGAGGGTGGCCCTCGCTACCTAGGTGGACTTCTACCCCCCACTTCACCAATAAACCCCCACCCTCTTCCCTTTTCCTCCATTTCTCTCCCCTACTCTCTCTCTCTTCCTTTCCTCTTTCTCCTATACTAATTTTCTTCCATTTAACTCAAAATCTAGTATGTTTCGACCCCAGTTGGCCACCCCGAAGTACTCTTCCCCCATGTACGGATCCCCGGGGCTAATCCCTAATGTACTGTAATTGATCAGTTGACCCTTCAAGGCGAAGGGTGCTCAACCTCTGGCTCTCCAGCTGTTGCGGACCTACAAGTCCCATCATGCCTCTGCCTTCGAGAGTGATTCTTGTAACTGTCAGCAGCTTCCAATGCCTCATGGGAATTGTAGTTCTGTAACAGCTGGAGGGCCACAGGTTGAGCACCCATGCCCTAGTCTCACACCTCCTAGGTTTTCGGGTACCTTATATGTTTACAGAGTTGTTCCTGTGTTATTATCCTCAGTATACTTACCTTTAGTTCAAATACCACTAATTAGTGATCATATGCAGGGCCGCTCATAGGGGGGGACCACCAGCCCTCCTGTAGGGGGCCCCGACACACAGAGGGGCCCAGACAGCAGGAGGGTTGGTGGAGAACAATGCCCTCTGTGTCTCTTACCCTGGTTTCTCCCCCCTGTCCCTCCTGCCAGCTTTTAGCTGCTGGGTGAGAGACATGGAGGGATAATGAAACTGGCCAGCCCCCGCTGAGCTTTTTCCCCTTCCCCCGAGAGGGGGTTGTGCTAGGAGGAGGGATTTGTGGGAATGTGTCCTAGGAGAGGGATTAAAGAAAGAAGATTTGTGCTGGAAGGGGAGATGCGGGTGATTGTGTACCAGGAGCCGATGAGGGAATTTGGGGCTAATAGTAGGGATTGGGGGAATTTGCAGGCAGGGGAGATTTGTACTAGAAGGGGGAATTTGGGTGGCATTTGTGTCCATTAATAATGTATTTTTTTGTGAAAATATTGTTTAGAATACCGTCAGGTGTGTGTGGGGGGGGGGGCCCACCTCAGGTAGGTTGTAAGGGGCCCCATGATTCCTAATTCCGGCCCTGATCATATGTATGTTACTATTTTTGTACCAAATATTCTGTGAAGTTACCCTTTCATTGTTCGACCCATGTTTTGGCATGCATTAGAGTGATATTCATAAATCCCCTGATAATTAAAGCAGACAAAGCCTGTGTGAAAAGGGCCCTTTGTGTTTTTTTCTGTGTTTACAAGCTCCTGCTGGATGGATCTGGTGGCTGCCCAGGAGTAGTATCTCCAACTGGATCCCTCTGACTACTATAATAAAAGAAGCCAACATTGATATACATCTTAATTAAAAAACAGTAATACACACCGGCAAACAGGCAGTCATTTCATAGACGAGCTACAACTGTGGTGGCCTTGTGCCAGCTATTAGTAATTATAATACTTCCACAACAGGACACCTGCTGTAATACACAACACCTGCATTATTCAAATGGGAGTCAGAGACTTTGTTTGGAGAAGCTACTACACGCCAGAAGTAGAACAGATGCATTCTATGCGAATAATAAAATGAATAATAAATAATAAAAATGATTTAAAAAAAAAAAAATTGCATTAATAACGGCAGCAAAGTATTATTTGAGCTTGGCTCCTGTGCCAAGTCATGGGAGAGACAAGAAATGGACACTCTGACACTTACGCGTTCTCAATGTTCCGTTGCCCTAGAACCAAGGTTTTTGGTTCCCTCCCTTGGCTACAGGTGTCCGATTATCTCCCAGCCTTGTCTGCAGTATGCCGCGTCGTTTGCCTCTCAAGAAGTGATGTCAACACAAATTTTCAATTTCCCAGAATTATTTCAGCCTAATTTGCTTTCCTTTCAGCAACCAGATGTTTTGGTGTCAACCAAGCGCCAAGATCTTCAGTAGATTGCGATTTGCTGGCGTCCTTATGAGAAAAGCCTGGAGGTACAATGGTGTTTATATATCGTTCTCCCAGGTACAAGAGTCTCGATTAGCCTGGTACAGGTGTCTCGCTTTCTTTCCGTCTCTGTGAAGGTTAAACCTGACCCTCCCAGCTCAACAAACAGGAGTGAACAGGAACTGGAACATGAATATTTATAGGGAGGACACACCTGTCACATTGTAACAGAGTTCAGCAGGTGAATGTCACAGTAGTGTGTAACAATAGAAATCAGGACGGTGTCTTTGCACAACCCACACGCGTACTGTATATAAAGGTGAAAGTCAACATCCTATAGGTTTGTTTACTTTTTCTTAAATAGTAAGGTAGTATGGTCTGAGAGAACAGGCGACACAGGTTCAGTAACTAGATGTCCCAACATTCAGTGGCGGCTGGTGCTCAATTTTTTTGGGGGGGGGCACAAACAAACTGAAAAAAAAATTGCTGCCACTGTGCCCATCAAACGCAGCCACTGTGTTATCAATTGCTGCCACTGTGCCCATCAAACGCAGCCACTGTGTTATCAATTGCTGCCACTGTGCCCATCAAACGCAGCCACTGTGTTATCAATTGCTGCCACTGTGCCCATCAAACGCAGCCACTGTGTTATCAATTGCTGCCACTGTGCCCATCAAACGCAGCCACTGTGTTATCAATTGCTGCCACTGTGCTCATCAAACGCAGCCACTGTGTTATCAATTGCTGCCACTGTGCCCATCAAACGCAGCCACTGTGTTATAAATTGCTGCCACTGTGCCCATCAAACGCAGCCACTGTGTTATGAATTGCTGCCACTGTGCCCATCAAACGCAGCCACTGTGTTATGAATTGCTGCCACTGTACCCATCAAACACAGCCACTGTGTCATCAATTGCTGCCACTGTGCCCATCAAACGCAGCCACTGTGTTATCAATTGCTGCCACTGTGCCCATCAAACGCAGCCACTGTGTTATCAATTGCTGCCACTGTGCCCATCAAACGCAGCCACTGTTTTATCAAACACAGCCACTGTGCCAAATCAAACGCAGCTACTGTGCCCATCAAACACAGCCACTGTGCCATCAATTGCTGCCACTGTGCCCATCAATTGCTGACACTGTGCCCATCAATTGCTGACACTGTGCCCATCAATTGCCCCTACTGTGACCATCAACTGCTGCCAGTGTGCCCATTAACTGCCGCTACTGTGCCCATCAATTGCTGCTACTGTGCCCAATTGTTGCCAGTGTGCCCGTCAATTTCTGCTACTGTGGCCATCAAATGGTGCCACTGTGCACTTACCCTCTCTCGGTGGGGCAGGGGTCACAGCAACAATGTCCTCCATGCTCCTTAATGTCTTCTACTGTCCTCTCTTCCCGTCCTCTGCTATGATTGGACGTCTGATAGGTGGCGTCCAATCACATCGCCTGTCATTTCAGCCAACCAGGTGACAGGTAACAGACCCAAGCATCTGATTGGCTGAGAGGCGGTTCAGTGTTAGGCGATTCATTCGCTTTCCTAACACAATGCTGAGTGGACAGCGAGTGCCCAGCATGGTGCCCGCTGTTCACCTTTTTAGAGCCTACGGCTCTAATCAGGTGCTTCCAAAAAAATACCCTGCCGCTGTAATTCAGGTGCCCAACACCCGAAAAGGGGTAAGGCACATGAATAGGGGGTGGCAGCGACAATCATAGATAGATTCATGCAATGCATGAATCTATCTATGGTGAGAGAGGGAAGGCAGGAAAGAGGGGGCGGCGCCCCTTTACATCAGAGTCCACAGAGTTCCCCTTACATCACAGTCTTCTCCATACATCAAAGTTCTCATGCCGCGTACACGCGATCATTTTTTGGCATGTAAAAAACAAAGTTTTTAAAAAATTTCATTTAAAACGATCGTGTGTGGGCTTTACATAATTTTTCGGGTTCTGAAAAACAACAAAAAAAAAATTCGAACATGCTGCATTTTTTTTAACGACGTTTTAAACGTTGACGTTTTTCGGGTTGTAAAAAATGATCGTGTGTGGGCTAAAACGACTTTTAAAAACCTGCGCATGCTCAGAAGCAAGTTATGAGACGGGAGCACTCATTCTGGTAAAACTACCATTCGTAATGGAGATAGCACATTCATCACGCAGTAACAGACAGAAAAGCGTCTTTTACTAACAAGGAATCAGCTAAAGCAGCCCAAAGGGTGGCGTCATCCGCATGGAACTTCCCCTTTATAGTGTACGTCACCGCGCTTTGCTAGAGCATTTTTTTTTTAACGATCATGTGAAGGCAAGGCCATTTTAATGATGAAGTTGGAAAAAAACGTTGTTTTTTCTAGAGGCTGAAAAACGTCGTTTTTTACATGCAGAAAAATAATCGTGTGTACGCGGCATCAGTGTTCTCCCTTAAATCAGGGTTCCCAGAGCATCCCTTATGTCAGAGTCACCAGAGTTCCCCCTTTACATCAGAGTCCACAGAGTTTCCCTTTACATCTGAATCCACAGAGTTCCCCTTTTACACTGTAAGGGGAAACTCTGCAGACTCTAATGTAAAGGAAAACTCTGTGGACTCTGACATAAGGGATGCTCTGGGAACCCTGATTTAAGGGGGAACACTGAGAACTTTAAAGTATGGAGAGGTCTCTGATGTAAGGGGGAACACTGTGGCTTCTGGTGTAAAGGGGAACTCTGATGTATGGAGAGGACTGTGATGAAAGGGGGACACTGTGGCTTCTGTTGTAAAGGGGAGCTCTGATGTAAGGGGTGCGCTGAGAACCCGGATTTGCCTTACTGTACTTACTCAGAGGCAGGAGAGAAAAGGGGGAGACTTCAGTCACAGACAGGGATGGATGGTGAGCTCACTCACCCCTTGGTAGTCAGCGCCTCCTATCCAGATGTATTTGAGGCTGCTGGACTTTCCGGCCCCCACTTTCCTTTTCTGAGGCACAGCACCGGGGATTGGAGTGTGGGCAGACACAGAGGAGTAGGGGCGGGAGGACGAGGAGCAAATCTGTGTGTGTGTTTGGGGGGGGGGGGGGTTGTTAGTGCTGGCTTTGGGCAGTGTGAAAGAGAGTTTAACAGATACTCTCAGTTTAGACAACTGCAGCCAGCAACCCTGCTTGGAGGTTATAGTCCAGTCTGAATAATGTGTCCGGGTTTCAGGCAGTTTGAAACCTGGACACATGATTTCAAACCCAGGTGAATCCGGGACAGGTGGCAACCCTATATGCAAGCTGGAGCAAAAGATAGAGTAAGGCCCCGTACACACGGCCGAGAACCTCGACGGACGGAACACATCGTTCCGCCCGTCGAGGTTCTCGGCCGGCCGGCAGAATCGGCGACCAGCCCTTCGGGAAAGGCGACTAGCCATTCATCCCAACGGCCGTCGAGCAAATAGAGAACCTGCTCTCTATTTGCTTGACGGGTTTCCCGACGGGCTGGGCTCCCCGAATCCGTACACGCGGCCAAGGTAATCGGCAGAATGAGGATCCCAGCGAGGTTCTCGCTGGTTTCTGCCGAGAACCTCGGCCGTGTGTACGGGGCTTATAACTTATGCCAAAACTTTTTTTCTTGGCTTTAGGTACCTTTCACACGGAGCGGACCGTTTTTCGGTCCGCTCCGTGTGTCCGTCAGCTCAGCGGGGGGGTCTCCGCTGAGCTGTCGGCGGACGGGGCGGTCCCCGCACACTGTGCAGGGACCGCCCTGTCTCTCCTCCGCTTTCCCGTATGGGGAGTTGGATGGAAACGGACCGTCTGTCCGTTTGCATTCGATCCGTTTGGGCGGACGGAAGAAAAATAGGGCATTCTTCCGTCCGCAAAAACGGATGCGGATCTAGCGGACGTTAGCGGATGCATCATCCGCTAACGGATCCGCTCCCATAGGGAAGCATTGAGGTCCGTTATCGGACGTCCAAAAAACGGACGAACGGAACGGACCTGTGAAAGGACCCTTAGATAAAGTGGAGAGGGATTAGAACACCTGTCAGGTTTTTACTGCTGTCTGTGCCCACATTAGGGAGATTAACCTCTCTATTTTTCATGTTTACCATTATCACCAGATTTCAGAGTGAAAGTGAAAGGAAATCCCAAATGTTGGGTGGTCACAAGAACAGGAACAGAGGGGAAATCTTCCAATAGGAAAACTAGTTCTGTTGACAACCAGGGATTCCCTCATTTTGGATGGAATTCCCTATATTTTCTGCTGGTCTATTGGACAGGAAGTGAAGAAAAATCTCCCAAATGGAATGCAGATGACAAAAAAAAATGGACAAGGGTTACTTAAAGTACTTGTAAAGCCTAAATGCTTACCTGAGCCCGAGCCCAATCCAGTGATGTGTATGAGACCCGAGGCTCTCCCGTGTCTCTCCCTCCTGACTGGCTGAGATGCAGTAGCAGGAGCCATAGAAGCCAGCCTGCGAGCATGCATGAGTTCCCTACAACAAGCGGCTTGCTATGGGGCCACTAAGCAAGGGGGAGGGGCCCATAGCGTTGGTGGGGGACCAGAGAAGTAGAGGATTGGGGCAAAACCACTGCACACTACTTTTTTTTTTTTTTTTTATAAAAAAAATTCCTTTACAATCACTTTAAGCCAGCCAGTTGATGGGGAATCCATCCTGCAAAGCCATTGTGTTCTCCTGGCAGGGGGAAACTTTTCCCTGGGAGAACAGAGAGAGTACTACTAGTGGCTCTAATAGCCGCTAGCAATAATCGCATGTAAAGTCCAACAGGCTGGTTGTACACAAGTTGAATGATCAACTTGTGTACAACCAGCCCGTCAGATTTTACATGCGATTAATGCTAGCGGCTATTCAGCCTACCTATATACATGGTTCGAATCTTGTCCTGTCCCTGCTGAAACGGCCGAAACTTGAATCATCTTTGGCCAGCTTTACTCTATCCAAAATGAAATAAAAGGTTTTGCCTTTAGTTCTACTTTAAGGCTGAATTATTTGCATTGCAAACCTAAATTGGTCCAGCTTGGCACAATGTAAGTTTGCATAGAGTATCTCATACTTGATGGACTGCTGAAGAAGCTAGAAATCACTGTAGGAGCCAACACTATTACAGTTAAAGGGGTTGTAAAGGTAAAAAAATGCATGATAAGATATTGGCCATCACTGTAGTAACTACTACTATAGTGGTATTTGGCTTCCACAGCAGCCCATCAGGCAGTGGCAGGCCATCCATTGAGGGGGAGTGTTTTTTGAAGCATGTGATTAGAGCCAGAGGCTCTAATAGGCTTCAAAAAAGGGTGGGCTCGGGGCCCAGTGTACTGTGCTCCAAGTACACCCAGTTGTTTGACGATAACAAATTGAATATTCACTATTTTCACACTAAATCTCCTCCCCGCCAATCGGAAAGTGGGTCTGAGGCCCATTTCCCGAACGGCCAAAATGTCAAGCGGTCATATTGGACGCCTAGGAGAAGGAGGAGGAGACAGGACACGCACGACAAAAAACGTGGAGGAAAGAACACCTGAGCCGCTGCTCCCAGTCCACCACCAGCCACACTGAAGACACCAAAGCCGCTGCTCCTAGCCCACCGCCAGCTACCTTTCCCGATGAGGACACCAGAGCCATTGCCCCTATCCCGCCGCCAGCCGCCTTCTGTGCTGAGGACAACGGAGCTGCTGTTCCCAGCCAGCCATCTGACACGCTGAAGACACCAAAGCCGCTGCTCCTCGCCCACTGCCAGCCACGCTCCACACTGAGGACAATGGAGCCACTGCCTCCAGCCCACCGCCAGCCACCCGCCATGCTGAGGACACCAGAGCGGCTGCTCCTAGCATGCTGCCGGCCACCCCCCACACTAAGGACAATGGAGCCGCTGCTCCCAGCTGGCTGCCCGCTACGCTGAAGACACAGAAAGCTGCTGCACCTAACCCACTGCCAGCCACCCTCTGTGCTGAGGACACCAGAGCCGCTGCTCCTAGCCCACTGCCAGCCACCCACCACGCTGAGGACACCAGAGCCACTGCTCCTAGCCAGCCACCAGCTACCCTACATGCTGAGGACAACAGAGCCGCTGCTCCTAGCCCACTGCCAGCAACCCACCACGCTGAGGACAGCGTTGAGGGTGGCTGGCGGTGGGCTAGGAAAATCGGCTCCAGGGTCCTCAGCGCAGAGTGGGCTGATCCTGGCCTGCCGCCAGCCAACCTCCGTGCTGGGAAAAACAGAGCCGCTGCTCCCAGCCTGCTGCCAGCCGTGCGCAATGCTGAGGACACCAGAGCCGCTGCTCCCAGCTCCTCGCCAGCCACCCGCCGCACTGAGTACACCAGAGCCACTGCTCCTAGCCTGCTTACAGACACCTGCCACGCTGAGGATACCAAAGCTGCTGCTCCTAGCCCGCCGCCCGCCGCCAGCCACCCGCCGCACTTTCCTCAGCGTGGTGGGTTGCTGGCAGCGAGCTGTAGAAGAATTTAGAGACTGTGGGCATCCTTGCAGAGAAACTTTATTTATATTTTTATTCCCCTTTTACCCTATTTGCTGGGTTATTCTGAACATACATATTAACACACCCAGCTAATTCAGGGTTGTCTTGCTGCAATGTGCAGATCTGTCGCCATGCGCCTAGTCCTACACCTCCATCTTGTTCAAGTGATATTAAACCCTCGCAAATAAAATGTCTAGAGTACTGCAAACTAGCACTTTTCATCATTGCTGCGTGCCTCTCTTTCCAGCACTGTGGTTGCTTTTTTTCCCCATTTGAAATTGCTCTCGCCCTGGTGTGGATATTAAGGTGTCTCCATCCCCTTACAGTAAAAATTCTGGGTGAACCCTCTGCACACTGCTATACACCCCTTCTTGCAAATTTAAAAATAGAACAGGGATTTTTAGTCCACATACAATGACTGCGCCAAAGTAATTCCTCTCTGATCAGTCCCCACTCTGCTCTAAAAAATGAAAATCCTTCAGTGCATACTTGCCAATAGTGTTGAGCGGAATACGCCATATTCGATTTCGCGAAATTGCGCGAATAAATAGAAGAATATTCGCGAATATTCGCTAATATCGAATATTCGTGATATTTTATCCAAAAAAAATTTTGCAAAATTTCGCTAATGCGAAAATGATTGCGAAATTCTCATAAACGGAGATCATTTCCTGTATTACTAAACTAATATGCACGAAACACTAACTCTACACTAACTCTACTTAAAAGAAAGGAGAATAAGGGGGCAAAAGAAGGGCGGAGAAGATAATCGCACAATATTCCTATTGCGCGATTATCTTCTCCGCCCTTCTTTTGCATCAGAGCCAATCAGAATAACTCGAATATTCGGCAAAAGGAATATCGCGCAGTATTCCTTTTGCCGAATATTCGAGTTATTCTGATTGGCTCTGATGCAAAAGAAGGGCGGAGAAGATAATCGCGCAATATTCCGTTTGTCGAATATTCGAGTTATTCTGATTGGCTCTGATGCAAAAGAAGGGCCGAGTATCTGATGCGATTCTTTTATGTTGCCGAAAATTCGCAATGCGAATTTTCGGCAACATAAAAGGATCGCCTCAGCTACTCGGCCCAGGGTCTCTAATCATACCAGCAATGCTTTGAGGCCGCGTACACACGAGGGGATATGTCCGCTGAAAACGGTCCGATGGACCGTTTCAGCAGACATCTCCGCTCGTGTGTATGGGCTAGCGGACAGATTTCTCCACCCGACAGATTTCAAAGCATGCTTTGAAATCTATCCGGTGGGAATCTGTCCGCCCGACATGTCTGCTGGTTAGTACACTTACCAGCAGACATGTCGGCCCCCACCGCCGCCGCGCCGCTGCCGAATGGATTCGGCGCATGCGCGGAAGTGTTTTACTTCCTGGTGCGGTGACGTGGCGGTGCTGCGGCGGCGTCAACGTCACCGCCGTGTCACCACTACGTCACCGCGCCGTCCGGTGGCGGGGAATTTGATCCGATGGTGTGTACACGCCATCGGATCAAACTCCCGATCGGACATATCCGATGGAAATGGTCCGCGGACCGTTTTCATCGGATATATCCGATCGTGTGTACGCCGCCTTAGACGTTGATGGAGATCACTAGGATGTGATCTGTTTTAAAAATAAATTTGAAAAAATACGAATATTCGCCATAGCGAATATTCGCCGCGATATTCTAGTTATTCGCGAATACTCGAATATGCAATATTCGTGAGCAACACTACTTGCCAAACGTCCCATATTTGCTGGGCCAGTCACTTTTTCGATCATAATTATTTTTTTATTTTAAAACAAATCAGTACAACACATATTTATATAAAAAAAAAAAATAATACATAACAGGACATTATTGCAAAACAACACAACAGTCACGGTCCATCTTATTATTATACATCCCCTTTTACCTTGTTGTCAAAATCAAACACGTTTTTTTTTTTGGTTCGTTTTTTTTTTAATGACTTTGATCTGTGTTGCCGGGACCCAACAATTCATTATAGCCACAAGTTTTCAATTACTTTTTTTCCTTTAGAAATGCCATTTTATGCTGGGACTTCTTTTCTAAGCACGGGAAAAATGCGTTACTTTATATGCATACTATAGACACCCCAGGTACGAACTATTTCACTTTTATTGTTTTACTTTAGGCATTATTAAAATCACTGCTCCCGAAAAAAATGCATTGATACATGTCCCCTAGGGCAGGACCCAGGTCCCCAAACACTTTTTATGACAATAACTTGTCATAAAAAGAGCACTTTTGATTTTTCATGTTCGTGTCCCATAGACTTTAATGGTGTTCGCGTATTCAAACAATTTTTTTGCCTGTTCGCATGTTCTGGTGCAAACCGAACCGGGGGAGGGGGGTGTTTAGCTCATCCCTAGTCCCGATCATAGTAGATGTGTGGGGAGGGTCAATATAGAGACATTTAAAACATTAAGTGGATGTATATCCTCACATATACCCAGTGAAGTGAAGCCTCAGATGATACACAGAGATGAAACAAATCTCCCTACATAAGTTTTACATGTATATCTCCTGTCTTTAGAAAATTCAGATCGTGTTAGGAGATTTTCTCTTTCTGGTTAGCACTGCAGTGAAGCCTGGGCATACAGCCAAGACAGCTGATTGGAGGGGCACACCCCACTCCTTACAGGTAGAGACTTTCAGCTCTGTTAGTTCAGGGCTCTGGTAATCTATTTATAGCATCCTCCCCAACAAAAAACTTTGGCTGTGACAGAGAACTTGTCAGAAGTTATCAGGCTGATAACAGAAGGACAGAGCAGGAGACAGCTACAGGACATTACTTTGAAGAGAGATAAGAAAATACTGCAGATATATGTGCCCTGCTCAAATATCATGAATTGGGTTTACATCCACTTTAAGGAATTCACCACTTTAGAGACTGCTTGACAGTAGTCATCTCCTGTTTCATGGAGGCGATATTTTGTGTGAACTGCTGTATTGGCCCTTTGCAGGATCAAAAGAGGGGAAGGAGCCAAAGCCTCTTTTCTCAGAAACACTGAGGCCGCGTACACACGTACGAGAACCTCGACGGGCCAAACACATCGTTCCGCCCGTCGAGGTTCTCGCCCGGCCGTCGAAATCGTCGACCAAGCCGTCGGGAAAGGCGCCAAACCATGGTTCTCGATGGGCCATCGAGCAAATAGAGAACCTGCTCTCTATTTTGGCTCGACGGCTTTCCCGACGGAATGCTCGCCGAAACCGTACACGCGGTCGAGGTTCTCGGCAGAATGAGGATCCCAGCGAGCTTCTCGCTGGTTTCTGCCGAGAATCTCTGCCGTGTGTACGGGACCTGACTAATTTTTTTCATCAAGAGTGATGAAAGTCAGCTTCATTGGATATCTGATGAAAAAATCCATCGGTCCGTTTTCATCGGATGAACCGATCGTGTGTACAGGGCATTACTCTGTTCCTTTTTCTCAAGGAACACATTTATTCAAATTCTTAAGCTGAACTAATTTTAACTTAATTAAATTTAATTAATTTTCAATTGTATGTTAAGACGTCATATTCGTCAGTCCGGATGAGGGTTTAATATTTATACATTTGCCCTTATCTAGCTTTAACACCTATGTAGCAATATCACAAGGTTTTATATATTAAAATATATTGTGCTCTAGAACCATTTTTTATTTAATTTTTTAATTACCTTTTTTATGTAGAAAAAGTTTAACATTTACATTTTTTATAGTTAATGATTGTGATCTTTTTTTACATATGACATTAGATCTAAATGTTGATATATAGGTAATATTATTGTTACATTTGTTTTTATCAATGATATGTATGCTGCGATGCAGCAGTGGTGACACCGCTATATTAAGTTGGATACCGTATTTATCGGGGTATTGCGCGCTCCGGTGTATAGCACGCACCCCTAAAGTGGACCCGCATTCCTGTGGAAAAAAGATTTTTGTACTTACAGTTTTGGTGTCTTGCGCGGCGTCCATCGGCGGCCTCGTCGGGTCCCGCGTCCGTCTGCGGCTTCGGGTGTCCTCTTCGTCGGGTCCGGCGTCCTTCTGCGGTGTCCTCGCTGCTCGATCCCCGCGCCGAGTTTGAATACTGCGCCGGCATATACCGAGCGCAGTACACTCGTGTATAGTCGGGCAGGCTCGGCTACTCTCGTGCTCACGTCCTGTACGTCCAGGGCGTGAGCGCGAGAGGAGCCGAGCCTGCCCGACTATACACGAGTGTACTGCGCTCGCTATATGCCGGCGCAGTATTCAAACTCGGCGCGGGAAAGCGGGTATCGGCCTATATCGCGCACCCACGATTTTGCCCATTTTCAGGGCAAAAAAGTGCGCGGTATACGCTGATAAATACGGTAATTTATTTCCGGTGTCCCATTAGCTGGAGAGGTATTTAAACGTAGTGATAGACGTTGGGACGGCAGGAGGAGTGTTTTCCCTGGGCACTGGTATTATGTGAGGTGTGGGGGGGAGGGGGTGCTGCAATGAGTTCCTGATACTACAAGCTGACACTTCGCTTGAATGGGTCATGCTTGGCCAGTGCTCTATGGGTGGCAAGCGGCACTGCATCTGGTGGCAGGCTATGGGTGGCAAGCGGCACTGAATCTGGTGGCAGGCTATGCGTGGCAAGCGGCACTGCATCTGGACTGGTAGCAAGTGGCACTTTCACCTGACAAATAACCCGCTGCCAAATTCCCCATCAACCCCAAGACTACATTTCCCCCGCGCCCCCCCCTCATTTTTTGGGGGGAAGGTGAGAGAGGGTGTGTGTCCCTGAATGGCACTTTGGAAATGTGGTACCCTAGTATTGATATCATTTCACTGGGTGTACTAGAAGCATCGTAGGCCAGCTTGGGGTTCCCCTTTAGCCACAGCATCCCACACAGACCAAAAGTTATTGGGGGGTCTATTTAATCTGTACATATTGTTACCTATTGCTTTTGTTGTTTGCATAGTGTTCCTGACTGTTTTCTTTAAACGGTTTCAACCAAGTCTCGGGTACTTACACAGGTCCTGGCTGACTAATGTCAACCTGAAATTTACTTTTCTTGAAGTAAACTACAAGAACTGTGTTGTGTATTCTGCCGAGTTATTCCATTAATCACATTGCTAGGTGTGCCAGAGGGGCTGGGACAGTTCATTGGGGTTGAAAGGCAGAGTAACGGACCGAACACACCTAGGGCCAGATTCTCATATATTTTCGGCGGCGTAGCGTAAGCCATTTACACTACGCCGCCGCTACGTACTAGAGCAAGTGCTTTATTCTCAAAGCACTTGCTCAGTAGTTTTCGCCGGCGTCTCGTAAATCGCCAAGCGTAAACCCGCGCAATTCAAATGGGGCGGCTTGTATTTAAATTAAGCGCGCCCCCGCGTCGAACGAACTGCGCATGCGCCGGCCGGGGAAAAAGCCCAGTGCGCATGCTCCAGCTCACGTCGGGAAGCGTCGTTGAAACTGACGTCAAAACGACGTGAGCGTCATTTACGCAAGTCCCTATTCGCGAACGAGTTAGTAAAACGACGTAAGCGACGGAAAAAGCCGACGCTGACCCGACGCCATACTTAACATGGCGTCCGACGGCATCCGACGGAACTTCGTAAGGTTACTCCACATAGAAGCTGGGGTAACCTTACGAGTCCGTAAACGACGTACGCGACGACGGGGCGGCGTAAAAGCGTTCGGGAATCGCCGTACTAGCCTCATTTGCATATGCAAATGAAAAAACAACATGAAGGCCACCTAGTGGCCGGAGTTGTCATTACACCTACGATCCGAAAGTGTAATGCTTTTACACTTGTCGGATGTAGAAGCGTATCTATGCAAAAGTGATGCTAAGCATCACTCGCATAGATACGAGGACAAAAAAAAGGCGATACGACGGGGTATCTGAGATACTCCGTCGTAACGCCTCTGAGAATCTGGCCCCTAGTCGCAATGCACTGCAAGGCAGGAAAAAAAAAAGACACAACACGTAAAATGCAGACTGTGTTACAAGAAACGCAACACACCACAATTTAAAGCTGTGTGTAGGCAGCCCATAGAAGTGGATGCACAGACACAATCGTGTGTCAATGTTTGATGTGCAGGCGGGAGCAGATGCAAGGTTTTGAACATAGAGGGCCAGATTTGACACTACGCCTCCGCAACTGTTATGGACAAGTGCCTTATTCAGAAAGCACTTACTCCATAAGTTGCGGCGGCGTAGCATAAAGTGTCCGGCGTAAGGGCGCCTAATTCAAATTAGTAATGTGGGTGCGTGATTCATATAAATGAATGACCCCACGCTATTTTACGTATTTTCTGAATGGCGCATGCGCCGTCCATGGGCGTATCCCAGTGCGCATGTGTGAAATCACGTCGTAACTAGTCAATGTAAACGACGTGTACGTAAATTACGTCCAGCCCCATTCCCGAACGATTTACGCAAACGACGTACAATTCAACGCTGTCCCGACGTCCATACTTAACATTGGCTGCGCCTCATATAGCAGGGGTAACTTTACGCCAGAATAACGCTTACGCAAACGACGTAAACTACGACGCCCGGCCGCAAGTACGTTCAGTAATCGGCGTAACTCCCTTATTTACATATTTGACGCGTAAAACGACGGAAGCGCCACCTAGCGGCCAGCGTAAAAATGCAATTAATATACGACGGTATTCCGGCGTATCTTCTTTTCTGAATACAGAAAAGAAGATACGCCGGCTATTCTTAGTATTTACGCGGCGTATCTCTAGATACGCTGACGTAAATACTTTCTGAATCTGGCCCAGAGGCTCTGCATTCGGATCCATGCACCCGCTCCTGCTCACATGTCACATTTTGACATGCCCTTTGGAAAACACACGTCATGCTTGTGGTGCCGTTAATTTGTCGCACAAAAACAAAATAAATAACCTCAGTTTCCGCTCTAGAAAGTGTGCTTCCACCTTCATGATGTGAATGGAGTCGCCTTTTCTCACCAGAAAGGCTACAAATTAGATGCGCGTTCTCGTGATGCTGTGCGCGGTCGTGAATGGCTCATGCGCACAAATATTTCGGTTCTCTATTGCCACTTAGTGGTGGATTTACAGTATTGCACTGCCATCTTTCTTCCATGTACGTCACGCCCCCCGCCGTTTTCTTGCGTTTGGTATGGTGTCGTTTGTGGGCGGGCTCTGGTGTGACGTACAGCAAGCTGTGATTGGTGGAGAGCTTTGTGTCCGGTACACGTGTCCTAGGAGTCACCGGAGCCGGGATGCAGGTATGACTGAGAGAAGGGGG
This sequence comes from Rana kukunoris, assembly GCA_029574335.1. NCBI lineage: Eukaryota > Metazoa > Chordata > Amphibia > Anura > Ranidae > Rana > Rana kukunoris. The sequence continues at coordinate 42,695,599 of CM056060.1, read as the reverse complement.
GAAGCCGTGTAATGAGGTGGAGGAGAGCTGTGGACAGGAGATGCTGAACGTACCGGACTTATGACTTACAATTCGGTGTGTGTAGGCCGCACTGCCTGTGCCCCAGAAGCTGTCATGGAACTACAAGAGCCTGCATGTCCTCTTCTGAGAGAACACCTGAGGCCTAGGAATGCAAACTGGTTCTAATGGAGCGCCCCCTCCAACTATGGTGACCAGTCACTTGCTATTGTGTTATTAGGAGGTGCAGAACCTGCCTGTCCTGGGGTGACACTGTGCCAGGATTGCCCTAACCTCACCCCTTACGTGTACCTTAGCACTCCACCTGTGGTGAAACTACAACTCCCATCATGCCTCTGGCTCAGGGAGTCATGCCTGTGGGTGGCAGGGTCTTGCAGTGCCTCCTGGGACTTGTAGTTCCACAACAGCTGGAATGTCATGGCTGCCTGATCTAGATGTCTGGTGCAGACCAAATCATTAACCACTTCAAGGGGTTGTAAAGGTTCATGTTTCTTCACCTTAGAGCATTCTATGCATTAAGGTGAATTAACCCCCCCCCCCCGTTTACTTACCTGAGCCCTTGAAAGTCCTGTGCTTCTCGGCTCATACGTTGGATGATTGATAGCAGCGCAGCCGTTGGCTCCCGCTGCCGTCAAATCAATGACGCAGCACATACTCCGCTCCCCATCACAGACTGCTCCGGAAGTGCTGTGGCGGCCAACTGCACATGCGCGATACGTTCCAAACGCATTTGCGGCAGTGCACACCAGCAAAATCTTGTTCGGCATCCACGCTCTTTCCTTAACATCCCCGTGGATTGGAGGATGTTTCCCCTAAGTACACGTCACTCTGAATGACGGCTTCGCTGGTGTGCAGTGTCGTAAATGCATTGGAACGCATCGCGCATGCGCAGTTGGCTGCCGCAGCACTTTCGGAGCAGTCTGTGATGGGGGAGCCGAATATGACGCGTCACCGGCCACTATGCAGCTTGTTTTGCACAGAGTGGCCCTCGATCCTCGTCTTTTGGGGTCCCTCGGCGGCTGTCTTAGTTCCTCCCTGCATCAGCTAACCCCTGTTCTGGGAGCGCGTCCGCAAGCTAACCCCCTTGGGAGAGAGCCTCCCAGAACGGGGGGACCCCAGAAGACCAGGATCGGGGCCACTCTGTGCAAAACGAGCTGCATAGTGGAGGTAAGTATGACATGTTTCAGATATCGGCATTTTCCCTACACCATAGGAACGATCACAGCGGCTGTTCCGCCGCTTGATCATTCCTATGGGTGGCGAAAAGGAACGTCCCCCCCCCTCCCGCCGCCCTCCGGTGCTTCTACCGACTCACCTGTGCGATCAGGTGACAGGAGGCGAGTCAGTGACAGGAACCGCCACCCCCCGAATGCACATCACAGAACTACGGCACGCCAGATGGTCGCAGAAGCCTCTATGATCGACGGAGGCCGGGCGCGATGTTATGACGTCACGCCCGGCCTCTGCATTAAAAAAAAAACTGCACCCCCTAGTGGTTAACCCCTTCACTGCCATTGTCATTTTCACAGTAATCAGTGCATTTTTTAGCACTTTTCGCTGTGAAAATGACAATGGTCCCAAAAATGTGTCAAGTGTCCGATGTGTTCGCCATAATGTCGCAGTCCTGAAAAAAATTGATGATCGCCGCCATTAGTAGTAAAAAAAAAAAATATTAAGAAAAATTTCACAAAACTACCTCCTATTTTGTAAATGCTACAACTGTTGCGCAAACCAATTAATAAACGCTTATTGCGATTTTTATTTTATTTTTTTACCAAAAATATGTAGAATATGTAGAGGTCCTAAACTGAGGATTATATATATATATATATATATATATATATATATATATATATATATATATATATATATATATATATATATAATTTTGGGGGCGTTTATAGCAAAAAATATAGAATTTTTTTCAAAATTGTTGCTCTATTTTTGTTTATAGCGCAGAAAATAAAACCAGCAAAGGTGATCAAATACCACCAAAAGAAAGCTCTATTTGTAGGAAAAAAAGGACGCCAATTTTGTTTGGGAGCCACGTCGCACGACCGCGCAATTGTTAAAGGGACGCAGTGCAAAATCACAAAAAGGGTCCTGCATTATGGTCCGGGGATTTAAAGAGTTGTAATGGAAAAAAAAACTGTTGCCTAAAATTAATGTCTGCGCGGTAGACAGACAGAATAGCGTAATGGATTCTGTTAAAAAACAAGTAAATACCTATTAAATTCCTTCATCTATATCACCTCCGGCGTTCTAGTTTCTGTTCTCTCATTCACTTCCTGGTTTGCATCACTTGTTCATGTAAGAACTACATTTCCCAGTATGAATTGCGACACGCCCAGTAATTCACACCTCCTTGAAGTCTCTAACACGTAGAGAGCGTCCTGCCGCACAGATGTAGTTCCCAGGAGGGGGCGAGCACATCACTGACCACCGCAGTAAAGTCTCCCTTCACGGTGGTGAGTTACAATCAGACAAGCAGGAAGTGAACAGAACAGAGAAGAAATAGAGCAACTTCTGAGCAAAAACGAACAATGAGGAAGTGAAAAGAGGAATGTCTGCAGGTAAAGGATGCTTATTATGAAAAAAACATTATTCCTTTAAGTGGTTAACCACCTACCTGCCCAGACCAATTTTCAGCTTTCAGCACTGTCACAAATAGAGTTTTTTCTTTTGGTGGTATTTGATCACCTCTGCAGTTTTTATTTTTTGCGCTATAAAAAAAAAAAGGGGCAACAATTTTCAAAAAACACAATATTTTTTACTTTTTGCTATAATAAATATCCCAACTTAAAAAAAAAAAAAAATCTACATATTTTTGGTAAAAAATCGCAATAAGCATATAGTGATTGGTTTGCGCAAAAGTTATTGCGCCTACAAAATAGGGGATAGATTTATGAGTTTTTTTTTTTTTTTTTTACAAGTAATGGCAGCGATCTGCGATTTTTGTCAGGCCTGCGATATTGCGGCGGACACATCGGACACTTTTGACACATTTTTGGGACCATTCACATTTATACAGCGAACGGTGCTATAAATATGCACTGATTACTGTATAAATGTGACTGGCAGGGAAGGGGTTAACACTAGGGGGCGATCAAGGGTTTAATGTGTTCCCTAGGGAGTGATTCTTACTGTGGGGGGAGGGGACCGATCGATGTCCCTATGTACAAGCGACACACCATCGATCTCTTTTTCCTGATAGGACGTAGAGTTCTACGTCCCTGGCTCTGTAATTGTCAATCGCGGGTACCTGGCAGACATTGCAGGCCACCAGGCACGCGCATCGGCACCCGCGTGACTGACGGGCACAACTTTTCCCCGATGCGGTGGCGAGCAGGGTACTCGTAAAATTGAGCAATTGAGCGCTGCGCTGTAGACGTCTTTTGTCTATAGCGCGGTCGCAAAAGGGTTAAGGACAGGGCCTATTTTTCAAACTTGTTTTTTTTTTCTTCTAACACCCTAGAGAATAAAATGGCGATCGTTGCAATACTTTCTGTAACACTGTATTTGTGCAGCGGTCTTACAAACTGAATTTTTTTTGGAAACATATACACTTTTTTTTTAAGATAATGTTTTGCCGAGTAAATTGATACACAACATGTCACCCTTAAAAATTGTGCCCGCTCGTAGAATCTTGACAAACTTTGACCCTTAAAAATCTCCATAGGCGACTTTTACAAATTTCTACAGGATACTAGTTGTGAGTTGCAGAGGTGGTCTAGGGGAAGAATTATTGCTCTCGCTCTAACGATCGCGGCGATACCTCACGTGTAGTTTGAACACTATTTACATATGTGGGCACCACTTAAGTATGTGTTCGCTTCTGCAAGCACGGGGCGGGGCGATTTTTTTTTTTTTTTTTACACTGTCCCTTTTTAAAAAAAATAAAACATTTTCGCTCACTTTTATTCCTTGTAATAGTAAAAAAAAGCATGGCAGGACCTCTTTAATCTGACGTCAGAAAGACCTTAGATCTCATATTTACACAAAGATAAAATAAAAAAATATTAAATGTTTATTGAGAAAAATTTATAAAAAAAATTCCCTTTTGAGGCCATTGGGCTGAAGTGACATTTCAATGTCATTGAGTTAAGTGGAGGGCCATCATTCCCTCACTCGACTTAGTGCCAAGCAGGGGAATGGATCGGATTGTCTCCGCCGCTACTGAAGGATCTGGTAAGCGGTGGAGATGACCAGAATTCGGCTGGAGGGTGGTGGGCACCTTTTCCTCTGCCGATAAAAGCGGGCTCTCGCGGCAAATTCATAGTGGACACCACTTTTATCTGAAAGCAGACCACCCCCGCTGTTTAAGAATATACCGGGGCTATGACGGCCATCTGCTCCCATAACAGCGGTATTCAACATCAAAATACCAACGTATAACGACAGCTGGCGGTCCAAAAGTGGTTAACCGATTGCCAACCATCCCACGTAGAAGTATGGTGGCAAAGCGGTGTTATGTTGATATGGGACGCTCACAAAGTGCGCATGCACGTGAGACATACAATCTTCTCGTTTGCGTCCCATACCCTTGCTTTGCGACAGTGTTCTGTCAATATTGAACACTCTCAATAGCGCATGTGCAGCTTCCAGCGCCATTTAAAGAAAAGCTGCACAAAGCAGCTCAACAAAGCAGCAGATTTTCTTTAAATGCACTATTCCAGAACACGCTTTTCATATCGACAACACCTGACACAAAATGAGTGGTAAGCAGAAAGAAAGTGAAATGCATACTGAAAGATTGTGCATGCGCAGTTTGGAAACGTCCTATACCAGGGCTCGACAAAATCCGGGTGCCCGGTCGCAATTGCGACAAGAAATTGTGACCTGGCAGTAATTGAAGCCGCGGCTTTGCCGCCATTCACAGAAGGAAGCTTAGGCTGCAAAGTCGCGGCCTCAATTACCGGGCCCGCCGCGATCGCGGGGTGGGGGCGCCTCTCCGTGCTCCCCCGCCGGTAATTGAGGCCACAGCTTTGCGGCCTCCTGCAGGCCTTCTGTGATCTGGCGCCATCTTGTGGTGGCCGTTTGGCCTTACATGTAAAACAGTTCTAGCAGTTCTAATGTGTTTTTTCACTGCCATCTCCTTCCTTCTAATTAGCGCAAACATTATATATATATATATATATATATATATATATATATATATATATATATATTTTTTTTTATTCTAACACCCTAGAGAATAAAATGGCGGTCATTGCAATACTTTGTCACACCGTGTGGTTTGAATACCTTTTAAATATGTGGGCGCTACTCACATTTGTTCGCGAGCTTGGCGGGACGGGGTGCGTTTTCTGGCTCCTAACTTTTTTAGCTGGCTCCTAGATTCCAAGCAAATTTCTCAAACCCTGTCCTATACCTATAGACTCGAGCGTCGCATATCAACATAATACTGGCTCTCCTGTGCCGGATCATGTACAGTGTCTTAAAAAAAGTTTCATACCCCCTGAAATTTTCCACATTTTGTCATGTTGCAACCAAAAACGTAAATGTATTTTATTGGGATTTTATGTGATGTGGTTTTTCATTTTTTTTTTTTTTACAAATAAATATGAAAAGTGTGGCGTGCATTTGTATTCATATACCTCTAACTAAAATCAGAAGTCACTTAATTAGTAAATAGAGTCCACCAGTGGGTAATTTAATCTCAGTATAAATACAGCTGTTCTGTAAAGCCCTCATAGGTTTGTTAGAGAACCTTAGTGAACGTACAGCATCATGAAGGCCAAGGAACACACCAGACAGGTCAGGGATAAAGTTGTGGAGAGGTTGAAAGCAGGGTTAGGTTATAAAAAAATATCCCAAGCTTTGAACATCTTACAGAGCACTGTTCAATCCATCATCCGAAAATGGAAACAGTATGACACAACTGCAGACCTACCAAGACATGGCCGTCCACCTAAACTGATAAGCTGGACAAGGAAAGCGTTAGTCAGAAAAGCAGCCAAGAGGCCCATGGTAACTCTGGAGGAGCTGAAGAGATGCACAACTCGGGTGGGAGAATCTGTCCACAGGACAACTATTAGTTGTGCACTCCACAAATCTGGCCTTTATGGAAAAGTGACAAGAAGAAAGCCATTGTTGGAAAAAAAGCCATAAGTAGTTCCGTTTACAGTTTGTGAGAAGTGATGTGGGGGACACAACAAACATGTGGAAGAAGGTGCTCTGGTCAGATGAGACCAAAATTGAACTTTTTGGCCTAAAAGCAAAACTCTATGTGTGGCAGAAAACTAACACTACACATCACCCTGAATACACCATCCCCACTGTGAAACATGGTGGTGGCAGCATTATATTGTGGGGATACTTTTCTTCAGTAGGGACAGAGAAGCTTGTCAGAGTTGATGGGAAGATGGATGAAGCCAAATACAGGGCAATCTTAGAAGAAAACCTTTTATGCCCCGTACACACGGCCGGTTTTCCGGACAGGAAAATTGTCATGTTTCCTTTTGGTCAGGAAAACCGACCGTGTGTATGCTCCCTAGCAGTTTTCCTGACAGAAACAAAAATTAGAACATGTTCTATTTTTTCCCGTTGCGAATCGCAGCCTCCCCCCCCCCCACAGTATTCCTATGGGGAAACACTGCTGTGGAGCATACACACGGACGGTTTTCCCGACCAAAGCTCTCCTGTCGGGAAAACCGGCCGTGTGTACACAGGGAAGAGTGACCGAGCCGGTTCTCGATTTTCCGCGCCGAGAAATCCGATCGTGTGTACAAAAGACTTGAGACTGGGGGGAGGTTCACCTAAACATACAGCCAGAGCTACAATGGAATGGTTTAGATCAGGGATCCTCAAACTACGGCCCTCCAGCTGTGTCGGAACTACAAGTCCCATGAGGCATTGTAAAACTCTGACATTCACAGACATGACTAGGGCATGATGGGAATTGTAGTTCCTGAACAGCTGGAGGGCGGTAGTTTGAGGACCCATGGTTTAGATCAAAGCATATTCATGTGTTAGAATGGCCCAGTCACAGTCCAGACCTGAATCCAATTGAGAATCTGTGGCAAGACTTGAAAATGGCTGTTAACAGACACTCTCCATCCAATCTGACAGAGACAGAGCTATTTTGCAAAGAAGAATGGGCAAACATGTCACTCTGTAGATGTGCAAATCTGGTAGAGACATCCCCAAAAAGACTTGTAGCTGTAATTGCAGTGAAAGGAGGTTCTACAAACTATTGACTCGGGGGGGCTGAATACAAATGTACCCCACACTTTTCACATATTTATTTGTAAAAAAAATTGAAAACTGTTTATTTCCTTCCACTTCACAATTATGTGCCACTTTGTGTTGGTCTATCACATACAATTCCAATAAAATACATTTACGTTTTTGTTTGTAACATAACAAAATGTGGAAAATTTCAAGGGGGTATGAAAACTTTTTCAAGGCACTGTACCAAGTATGTGATCAGACACTTCCAGGTAGGGGGCGCGCTGTGATTAGTCACGTCACAAGCTGACCAGCAGGTGCTGGCGAATAGATGACCACTGACACCCATTGATCTGCAAGGGGGAAAACGGAACAGCGCTCTGTCCAGTCAGCTAGGATGTGCTAGTTTTTTTCTGCAAAGCAGAGAATAAAATCCAGCACATCCCTTAGTGAAAGCACCACACTGTACACACACAAACACTGGTTAGGCACATATTTAACTTTTTGATCGCCCTAGATTTTTATTTATTTTTTAACATAACGTTTATTTAATTATAACAAAACATACAGAAAAAACAAGGTACAAATGCAGAAATCATATAGTGGCAGTACAAACATTTCAAGTAGAAGTTGGTACAGTAAATGTAGCAGTCAGTTAGATTGCAGCTAGCAACAGGTGTAAGTGAATCCCAGGAGCTAGATGTCGTAATGGAGGGGAGACAGGCGGACCCCACATGGCTAGTCAAGTCATACATCTCTCACATTTAGACCAAAATTTGAAAAGAACCTGGGGGAGAAGAGCCTCCGAACTCTACTCAAGCAAGGGGTCAGCTGCCTCGCCTTCACCCAAAGCGGCCCATATTTTATCGAATTTCTTTGGGCAATTCCTTCCTAGATCCTAGATATGTCAGTTTATAGAGTGGCAGGACAGCATTTACCAAGGAAAGCAAGAGTTGTCTAGTTGGGGGTTGAGCTTGATTCCAGTGGAGGAGGACTGCCTTCCTAGCGTAAAATGTTGCATAAAAGACAAACTGAGGAGCCTCAAGGAAACCACATATGCCTAAAAAGAGAGGGATAGGGCTATACAGGACTTTTATCTTTCCTATAGAATTGATGTCGTCCAAAACCGCCCTCCAGAACCCTTCCACTTTGGGGCAGGACCAGACCACATGAAAGAAATCGGCGTTATCCAAGCCACATTTAGGGCGGGTGGCGTATGGTCAGGGTAGATTCTCGCCAAGCGTGCCAGGGAGTAATAGGTGCGGTGTAGGAATTTCAGTTGGATAAATCCTATTCCTTGCCAAAATCGTCAAAGGTAGATATTGCTGGATACCCTCCTACCAATCATCATCTGCTAAGTCTGAAATAGCTCTCTGCCAAAGCATAACCAGTTGAGAGACCCTAGATGTGTCAAGAACAGCAAGCATATTATATATAGTAGAGAGCGTTCTCCCCCATCCGAGGACCGGAGCGCACTTTCTGAGTCAGTCATAGAAGAGGGGAATTAAGAGTGAATAGCATGGCGCAATTGGAGACATTTAAAAAACATTTGGTTCGGAAGGCCTCAGCTTCTCTTAAGAGTATCAAAGGTAGTCAACTGTCCCTGGACCACTGTCTCCCAAGGCCGTGATCCCATGTCTGGCCCATGCAATCGGGTCTGGAATACAGTGCGGGTTCCCGCATCGCACCTCAACCGCACACTGATCCACACTGAAATCTGCAAACGGCTAAGGGTGTCAATGTAAAGGTGACACCCCCAGATCGGTTCCCAGATCGCAGTGCGAACTGAAAAATGGTGCAGGAATCGGATTGCATGGGTGTGAACACCCAAGCGATCCGATTCCAGTGCGGACCATTTAGGTGCGAATGCGATGCAATTTCAGCCATACAATTTGTATGGCTAAAATCGCATCTCACAGATATCAATGCCTAAGGCCCACTTGAAAGTCGTGTGTTTTTTGATGCGATTTCAGGGAATGTCTGTGTAAACTTGAGGTCTTTGGACCTAAACTTGTACAGGGACTACTTTGAAGTCACGGAGATATAAATGTTTTTCATTGGGAATCATGAGGTACGCATGAAAAGTCGCAAGTGTGATAGGGGCCTTCAATGCTGGGATGGATGATTTATTATGGCAGATAAGAATTTGAAATGGCAAGAAAAGTGCAATCCCTCATAATACCAGAAGGAGGAGCTGTAGAACACTGGCAGCTTGTATTTTTACCTTAGCCACTGAAAGAGTTATCCCTTTGACAAGACTTTTTGTCTTTTCTACCTATGCATGTTTTCCTAGCACACAATATGGTACATTGCCTTATTTGCCTATTACAATATTAGGAAAGCTACAAGCCCTTTTTAGACAGCCAAGTGGGCTGTTTCTATGGGAATACTGTTCTGCAAGCCTAGTGTTTGGCTCAGAGTTGCGAAGTGGTCCCCTTGACTTGAATAGGTTGTGTTCTGCAGCAGTACTGCCAGCCAAATGTGACAGTTTTTGTGTATAACCCCATACAGCTGCCTGTGCAGCTTAAAGAGGATTAAAAGTCAGCAGCTACAAATACTCAAATACTGTAGCTGCTGACTTTTAATATACGGAAAGTAAGAGCTGTTATAAATGTGGAATAGACTCCCTCCAGAGGTGGTTCTGGCCAGCTCAGTAGATTGCTTTACAAAGACCTGGATTCTTTCCTAAATGTACATAATAATATAACTGGGTACTAACTTTTATAGGTAAAATTGATCCATGGAATATCCGATTGCCTCTTGGGCAATTGGGAAAGATTTTTCCCCCCGTGGGAGCAAATTGGATCACGCTTTGCTGGTGTTTTTTTGCTTTCCTATGGATCAATTGTATATGAGATTGTATGATTTTATTTCTTCCCCCCTTTTATTGCTTGAACTAGATGGACTTTTTTTCAACCAGACTATGTATGACACTTACCTATCCAGGGATCCAGCGATGTCCTCACCCAAGCCAATTCTTCAATCGGCTTTGGGTACTGGGGCTGGCATCTTAACTAAGGAAAATCGGCAGTCGGGGCTGCAACTAACGATTATTTTCATAATCGATTAGTTGGCCAATTATTGTTTCGATTAAAGCGGAGTTCCACCCAAAATTGGAACTTCCGCTTGTTCCACTCCCCTCCCCCTTACATGCCACATTTGCCATGTAATTTTTTTGGGGGGGGGAGTGGGGGCTTCAGGAGGAGTGGGACTTCATGTCCCACTTCCTGCTTCCGCCGAGGGGCTGGTTAGGCGATTAAGCTTAATCGCCTACAGCAGCCCCTCCCTGTAGGCGATCGCATGGGACACATGACAGATCCCATGCGATCACCTGTCCAATCAGCGGCAGGCCGCGCCGCTCGCGCATGCGCAGTTCCGCTTGCACATGCGCAGTGGGTGCCTTTGGCCTCACGGCCGGGTGCCTACAATCTCAATGAGGATGCCGGCCGGGGAGGAGGGGAGAGGAGCGGAGCCCTGGTCGGCGCGTCGCTGGAACGCTGGAGCAGGTAAGTGATTGTTTATTAAAAGCCAGCAGCTACACTTTTTGTAACTGCTGACTTTTAATAAACACTAAATGTGGCTGGAACACCCCTTTAATCAGTTAAAGGGGAGGTTCACCTAAAAAAAAAATGTAACATTATATTTAGGCTTCCGGGTATGGTCGTATGGACTGGGCGTTCCTAATTGATTGACAGCATCCTGACCGACGCATACAGCGCGTCACGAGTAGCCGAAAGAAGCCGAACGTCGGTGCGGCTCTTTACAGCGCCTGCGCACCGACGTTCGGCTTCTTTCAGCTACTCGTGACGCGCTGTATGCGTCGGTCAGGATGCTGTCAATCAATTAGGAATGCCCAGTCCATACGACCATACCCGGAAGCCGCGGTGAACATACGTATGGAAAAAGGTATGTACCGCAAGTATTTAAAAAAAAAAAAACCTGCCGATTCTCATTAAAATAACTAGCCTAAATGCAATATTAAAAAATGTTTTTTTTAGGCGAACCTCCCCTTTAATTACCTGTGTGGTGTATAATGTGGTGTATAATTTAGTTAATATGTAAAGTTTAAAAAAAGGCAATTTATTCTTAAATATCGTAAATATAAATAATCAATTCTATGATTAGGGAGAAAAATCTCGAACCCACTCTGAGAATAACAGACAGATTAGATATACTGTATATACTATTAGAGGCTGAATCTGGTAAATATCATCGGATATCATTATTAGAAATAATAGAAAACTTCTTGGTCAAAGGAATTTTCAGACAGTGTATGTGATTTTCATTCAGAAATTACAAACATTTTAAAAAACAGAATGTATAAAGCAAGTGAAAATTTCAAACAACATTCTTTCATTCAGCGAATGTACAAAGATTTTTCGTATAAATATTATGGTCTGAAAATTGATCCGTGTGGCCAGCACAAGGCTAAGTGCACACCTATGCAGTTTGCTTTTGATCGGTTTATGCAGTTTTGCAGCAACTTTTTTATCCTTTTTTTTTTTTGGGCCAGTTTGTTGTTGGGCAAATCAAAAAACAAATGCCGAATACGCAGCAGCTAAAAAAGCATAGCTGTCAACGTGTCCCATAGGAAAAAAGCACCAAAAAACACACAGAGGTGTGACCCCGGCCCAAGACTTTTAGTAACTCAATGGGGTTAAAAAAATAAAATGAGCCCTTTTATAGTACAAAAAGAGCAAATAATCGCTACTGTAAGGGGTTCATTTTTTATATATATATATTATATATATATATATATATATATATATATATATATATATATATATATATATATATATATATTAGCGATTATTTGCCCTTGTACTATAAAGGGCTGATTTTATTTTTTTAACCCCCATTATGTTACTGGCCGATTTAATCTAATATGAAAATGGTAATTGATTAATTTCATAATCGATTAGTTGTTTCACCCCTTATTCCTTATGTGCATGCGTGAGCCGTGTTGCGCTTTTTGATTGGTCCTGCAGTCTTCTGGGACCTGTGATGTGTTCCAGAAGGCTGCCTGGGAAGCAGAGAGGGCCGAAATTCTGCAGCGATCTGATCTGAAGTGGGAGTGGTACCTGTCAAAACCAGGTACCCCCCCCCCCCTCCCAAAGTGGCAGAGGAGGATGCCGACAAGCAGAACTTCACCCAAAAGGGGTGCTGAAGGTTACTCTGCTTATTAACATGCTAATGATTTTTTTTTTTTATAAAACCTCTCTGATTTCATTATCTACCATATTTTTGACTCAATGATGTCTCAGTGCTTCTCTATGCATTCCAGGCAGATCATGGCTGGTGGAAGGAGCTTCAGATAACTTCATTAAAACAGTAGACTGCTCTAGGTAAAGCCCACACTGGATGCTGAGCCTTCATGATTGGCAGAAGAGAAGTTCAATAAATGAAAGGGACTAGCCAGGGACTGTTCAGCTAAGGAGACAAGTGCTAGATGAAGCCAGGTGGTTCCATCCTGCAGGAAATGAGGTAGCCTCTATCTGGATTGCTCCAACTTCTAATGTTAATTGTGAGAAGCAAAATCAGATTAGGCCATTTGAGTACAGGAGAGAAGCTGCTACAACTGTGCAAAAAAACTCAAAGAAAAGGCTGAAGTTGGGCTTTAAGGGACATTTGGGGGAATGCTAAAAATTCACCTTGACCGCCTATATTTACTGATCAGATAAAAAAGGATGTTTTTACAAAAATTCATTAATCCTGGAATGACTTGTGTGATGCTAATGGAGGGGCGATTTTCTGTTTTGGGGTGAGCGTTAAAGGTACTATAGAATCTGATTGGTCAATTTCTGTACAATCTCCTTATTAGAGTTTAAAAAAAAAAATGTAATAGGAGGACATACCTAAACAGCTTTCTCATTCCGCCCCTCCCCCCTCCCCTCCGAGGCTGCAGATGGGCATCGATCAGGCTGCATTCAAGGCAATGAAGAAGAGGCTGCATTCGTGGCAAGGATTGGGCTGCATTGATGGGCAATGACCCTTATTTTGCTTCACAGTTCTTTAATTACATTTTTTTCCCTTGAAACTTCCCTCCTAAAGTGAAGGTGCGTGTTATACTCCGATAAATACGGTATATCCAAATAACACGCCTGAGCTCATCTCTTCACCACACACAGCCACAAAGGCAAGAGCATTCTTGTTGGGCCGTGTATTAGTTGCTCGGGCAAACACACTCAGACCAAATTTTAATGGTTCAAAGAATGTCAGGCAAAATGGTCAGCCCTCACGCATGTTTTCTTCATCAAATCTGGCCCTCTTTGAAAAAAGTTTGGACACCCCTGGTATAGTGTATATTCTCTATTAGACATCTGTGACATGAGAGCTTTCAACAGCCTCCGTATACAACTGGAATAACATAATGAATAGCAGGGTCACTTATGAGACAAATTAAGAGGGAAAGATTTTGCTAGCATTGTATAAAAGTGAAGTTTGATATAATTTTTTGTTCTTATTGTTTTTCATCACAGGACATTCAGAATGTGCCCATTGACATCCAGACCAGCAAACTGCTGGGTAAGTAAGGTTAATGTATTCACCTAAAACACTCACATACAGTATATCGGGGCAGTAAAGTCTCAGAATCCTAGTTTGTAAAAACACTACTGCTGATCCTGTTTCCTATCATTAGGGTAAATTCACTAGCATAACTTATTGCATGTGATAATTTTGTGAATTTTTTTTTTTTTTAACGACTATATACTGCGGTACACTCTATTCTTGTTTTATAGTGCAAACAATTAAAACCGCAGAGGTGATCAAATACCACCAAAAGAAAGCTCTATATTGTCACATAGGCCTCTTCACTTAATTTTGTGTTCTTTGCAGATTGGTTGGTGGATAGAAGGCATTGCACACTCAAATGGCAGAACAAGGTACAGCAGATCAGAGAGAAGATTAATCAAGCATTGCAGGACATGCCAGAACATGAGGATATCAGGAAGCTGCTGTCCGGAACATGTATGTGGAAATTGACATGACACGTGGAATATTATTGACCGTTCATATTGTCAGATGTAAACATTTTTAGGTTAAGAAATGTTGGACTGACAATGACTAGTTCTTTGCAAGCAAAAAGCTGCATTTCTTTCTCGTACATCACGGGACACAGAGCGGCATATTCATTACTATATGGGTTATATGGAGTACCTTCAGGTGTGGACACTGGCAATCTCAAACAGGAAGTCCCCTCCCTATATAACCCCCTCCCCTAGAGGGAGTCCCTCAGTTTTTTCGCCAGTGTCTTAGTTGTTGGTCACGGAATAGCTTTGCTCCACATCCTTGGGATTAAGGGCGGGCTAACCGGATCTGTCCAAGGAGCCTCAGTGCCAAAGTGGACAGTACCCGGGCCCCAAACCGTGGGGTTTTGCCTATAATGCTCCTCTTTGGAGGGCTGGGCCCAGGACTTGGAGTTTATAAAAACCATAAGTTCCTGTTTGCCAGGGTGCTATATAGGTCCAGGACAGTGGGTACCTTCATAGGACCCCAGGGCCTGAAGGTCTACTACGCTACCCACGGAGATGGGAGAAGATTGGATCATTTTGCTGGACAAACATCCTGCAGCATGGAGCAGGTAAGGGGGAGCCTGCGGGACTTGGTTCGACAGCAGGCTCTCCGGGGTAACCTAAAAGGGGGGTAGCCTAAGTATGCTCTGCATTGGCAACCTTGCTCACTATGTCTGAGAAAGACAGGATGATCCCCTTTTCCCCCATCACTAGGTTCCCCTGTCTAAGATGGTGTTGCTAGCTAACCTGCTGCTTTCTTCCTAGGACTGGTAAGGATCACTATGGGGCCTTTTGGAGAGTCCTACCTGGCCGGGGGTTTGAATCTGCCGCCTGATACTGCAGTCCTGGGTCTCCAGCAGCGCGGCTCCTCCATGTTCCTCCTTGTTCCGGCATACGCGCGCGCGTGCGCGCGCACGTCTTATAGACGTTTTTCGCGCCGTTCAGAGAGGAGGGCGGGGAGGGGCGTGCCTGCAGCGTCATACAGGGGCGCGCCTTGTGTTGTTATAGATCAGCAGGCATTGTCAGTGCTCAGTCTGAGGCTGATTTCAGAGGGAGAGGACGCAGAGCGGCAGAACAGTGACTCCCGGTGGCGGAAGAGGGGTAGTACATGCTGGACTTTGTTCCAATGCCTTTTTTGTTAAGCCAAGAAATTCCCCTTTCTTGCAGCAGGTTGGAGGCTGGCAAACTAAGTTTGGGGTCACTGTATGTTTGAAAAAAAAAAAAAAAAAAGAAAGACTTATATATATTTATAAAAAAAAAAAAAAACATACGGGGCCCCATCAGTTTTTGGGCATTAGTGATCTATTGTCCCCTAAGCTCTAGTTTTGTACTCCTGGCCACTACAGTCTGTTGTTGTTGGCGGAGTCCCTCGATTTTGTATTATGGCTTCCAAAGGTTCGGGGTCAAAGGGTACAAAAAAGACCAAAAAATAAAGGGGTTCCCCCTCTGATTCTGATGATATGCCGATACTTTCCCCGCAACTTATTCCCATAAAGGGCGCCTTGGATGAGCCATTAGGGGGATCTGGTGCGGAGGCTGGCCCAGATCAGCCCAGCCCTGTGTTTATCACAGAGGAGATGCTAGCCGTATCCCTAGGGGGGCTAGAAGAGAGAATAGCAGCATTGATCGCTAGAGCTATTCCTGGTAAGAAACGGGTTAGATCCCCATCACCAAGAGGTGTATCCTCAGATGCTGAGATTCTCTCTCCGGAGGAATTGGAATCGCAGGAGGATCAACTAGACCTGAACCAAGAGGGTTCAGGGATTGAGGGATCTACCTCTGAGGAACCATTTTCAGACTCCCAGACAGAGAGACTGTGGGTGCAGTCTTTGACGGACATGGTCCGCTCGGCATTTAGTTTACCATTGCCAGAGCCTCAGGTTCCTCCGGTATCCTCTCTGGGCTCTTTGAAAGCTCCGTTAAGCAACGCAGTTTTTCCGGTCCATCCTCTCTTGGAGGAATTGATCTTTCGGGATTGGGTACGGCCGGACAGGATTTTTCTGCCACCGAAGAGATTTGCGGTCATTTACCCCATGGAGGAAAAATTCTCCAAGAGGTGGAGGCTCCCAGTGGTGGATGCAGCCATCTCATGTGTGAATAAATCACTAACTTGCCCGGTGGAAAACATACATATGTTTAAAGATCCGGTTGATAAACGGTTAGAGACACTTTTAAAAGCATCCTTTGCTACGGCAGGAGCAGTGGTACAGCCAGCTGTGGCTGCAATTGGAGTTTGTCAGGCGTTAAAGGACCAGACAAAAGAAATGTTAAAGGACATGCCTACCCAACAAGCAGAAGAGTTTTCTGACATTCCCAGAGCTCTGTGTTTTGCTGTAGATGCTATAAAAGATTCCATCCAGCAGGCCTCTCGTTTATCACTATTTTTGGTGCACATGAGAAGGCTCTTATGGTTGAAGAACTGGGCGGCGGAGCCCCCATGCAAAAAGCTTCTGGCAGGGTTTCCCTTCCATGGAGGGCGACTCTTCGGGGAGGATCTGGATAAATACATTCAGACTATTTCAAGTGGCAAAAGTACCCTTTTACCG
Source organism: Rana kukunoris (assembly GCA_029574335.1). Classification (NCBI taxonomy): domain Eukaryota; kingdom Metazoa; phylum Chordata; class Amphibia; order Anura; family Ranidae; genus Rana; species Rana kukunoris. The sequence goes on along the minus strand of CM056060.1, from coordinate 42,678,852 downwards.
GTCAAAAAGACATTCCGGGGTCCTACATTTAAAAGGCAGCTCTTTCCTGTCTCAGGGCCCTCAAATTCCAGGCAGTATCGACGGCCGCCTGCACGATCCAACGTTAACAGTAGATCGCAGGGACAGGCCCCTGGGGGTAAGAGACCATGGTATCGCAAGCCGACAAAGACAGCCCCTAAGTCTGCCTTATGAAGGGGCGCCCCCACTCTCGCGGGTGGGGGGAAGGCTTCGTTTCTTCTCAGAAGTTTGGGAAGCCAAGATCCCCGACAAATGGGTCCGGGCGTCTGTAACCACAGGCTACAGACTGGAGTTTCTAAAGTGTCCTCCGCCTCATTTTCAAGAGTCAAGGCTACCAAAGGATCCAGCAAGGAAGGCCTCAATGCTGGCAGCTTTGGATCACCTGCTTTGCCAGGACGTAATAATAGAGGTGCCAGCCCAAGAGCAAGGGCTAGGTTTCTATTCCAATCTCTTTGTCATACCAAAGCCCAACGGCGATGTCAGGCCAATCTTGGACCTAAAGAGGTTAAACGGTTACCTAAGGGTTCGTTCCTTCCGGATGGAATCCATCCGGTCAGCAGCCGCCGTGCTTCAGAGGGACGATTTTCTGGCCTCCATAGACATAAAGGATGCTTACCTTCATGTACCAATCTTTCAGTCGCATCAAAGATTTTTACGCTTCGCGGTGGGGCAGCGGCACTTCCAATTCAGGGCGCTCCCCTTCGGGCTGGCCACGGCCCCCCGGGTATTCACGAAGATCCTAGCCCCAGTTCTGGCCAATTTAAGGATCCAAGGGGTCACAGTCCTAGCATACTTGGACGACCTTTTAATCATAGATCACTCACGGCCGTGTCTGCAACAGGCAGTAAACCTCACGGTTCGGTACCTCGAAGGATTCGGCTGGGTCCTAAACCGGGGAAAGTCAGCGTTCCAGCCTACAAAGCAGTTGGAATACCTCGGCATGAGGTTAGACACAGAACAGCAAAGGGTGTTCCTGCCCCTTGTAAAGATCGAGGCTATCAAGGGGTTGGTTCTAAGCAAGAAAAAACCAACTATTCGCCTGTGTATGCGATTACTAGGCAAGCTAGTGGCCACGTTCGAGGCAGTACCATACGCTCAGATCCACACTCGCGTCCTACAGGCAGCCATTCTGGCAGCCTGGGGCAAGAGAGCACATGCCTTGGAGTCCCCTTTGACGCTATCATCAAGGGTCCGACAAAGCCTGGCCTGGTGGTTGAACCCTCAGAATCTTCTAAAGGGAAAATCCTTCAGCCCTGTTGTCTGGAAGGTAGTTACCACAGCGGTCTTCGAGGGGTTCTCTCGCCAGGGAACTTGGGTGAAAACAGAGAGGCAGCTCCCCATCAATATCTTGGAGATCAGAGCTGCTCGCCTAGCCCTTCTGGCATGGACCTCCAGATTACAGGGGTTCCCGGTGAGAATCCAGTCAGACAATGCCACAGCGGTGGCATACATAAACCACCAAGGGGGAACCAGGAGTCAGGCCGCTCAGAGGGAGGTGAGCTTGATTTTTCAGTGGGCAGAGGTTCATGTACCCTGCATTTCGGCGATATTCATTCCCGGAGTGGACAACCTGCAGGCAGACTTCTTAAGTCGCCAGAGTCTGTTGCCAGGGGAGTGGTCTCTGCATCCCCAGGTCTTTCAGACAATCTGCCAGAGGTGGGGAATGCCAGACGTAGATATAATGGCATCCAGGTTCAACAAGAGACTAGACAGGTTCGTGTCTCGAGCGAGGGACCCTATGGCCTGCGGAACCGATGCGTTGGTTTGCCCTTGGCATCAATTCAAACTTCTATATGCATTCCCTCCGCTACAGTTACTTCCTCGCCTGTTGCGCAGGATCAGAGTGGAGCACAAGCCGGTCATTCTAGTAGCTCCAGCTTGGCCCCGGAGGACATGGTACTCACTAGTCCTGAAGATGGCAGTGGGAGACCCTTGGACTCTTCCTCTACGACCAGACCTACTCTCACAAGGCCCGATCCTCCACCCTACATTACAACGTCTAAATTTGACGGCCTGGAGGCTGAATCCCTGATTCTCAGGGGTAGAGGTCTGTCTAGGCAGGTAATTCCTACCCTGATTATGGCTAAAAAGCCGGCCTCCAGGGTGATTTATTACAGGGTGTGGAGGAACTACGTAGGCTGGTGTGAATCCAAAAGATGGAATTCCCGCAAATATACTATTGATAGGGTGTTAAGTTTTCTCCAGCTAGGAGTGGATAAAGGCCTGGCACTAAGCACAATCAAGGGACAGATCTCAGCTCTGTCAGTGTGGTTTCAGAGGCCGCTGGCCACCCACTCGCTGGTAAAGACCTTCATACAGGGGGTCTTGCGTATTAATCCTCCTGTCAAGTCACCAATTTGTCCATGGGACTTAAATCTTGTCCTGTCCACTCTACAGAAACAACCCTTTGAGCCGTTGGCTGAGATTCCTTTAGTCTTACTGACAAGAAAGTTGGTTTTCTTGGTCGCCATAGTTTCGGCCAGGAGAGTGTCAGAATTAGCAGCCTTATCGTGTAAGGAACCATATCTCGTTCTACATAAGGACAGGGCAGTTCTCCGGCCCCATCCTTCCTTTCTACCAAAGGTTATATCCAATTTTCACTTGAACCAGGATTTGGTACTTCCATCCTTCTTTCCAAAACCCACATCTAGAAAGGAGGGGTTGCTGCATACCTTGGATATTGTCCGGGCCATGAAGGCCTATCTTAAAGCTACAGAAAAGATCCGGAAAACAGATGTGTTGTTCGTTCTACCAGATGGCCCCAAGAAGGGGCAGGCAGCTGCAAAATCCACCATCTCGAGATGGATTAGACAATTAATCATTCAAGCCTAAGGTTTGAAGAGGTTGCCTCCTCCTTTGTCGGTAAAGGCCCATTCTACCAGGGCCATGGGCGCCTCCTGGGCAGCACACCATCAGATCTCTATGGCTCAGATATGCAAGGCGGCGACGTGGTCATCAGTCCACACGTTTACAAAGTTTTATCAACTAGACGTGAGAAGGAATGCGGATTCTGCCTTTGGACAGGCAGTACTACAGGCTGCAGTTTAAGATCCTCGGGATCAGAGGCACCCTTGGTTGTAAAAAAGAAAAAAAAAAAAAAAAAAAAGTTTTTTCTTGACTAAGTTGGAATTATTATTATTATTTGAGTTTACCTCTAAATTGAATCCTTCTTTGGAAGATGTCTCCCTCCCCTCATTAAAGCATTGCTTTCGGACATCCCATATAGTAATGAATATGCCGCTCTGTGTCCCGTGATGTACGAGAAAGAAAAAGGGATTTTTAAATACAGCTTACCTGTAAAATCCTTTTCTTGGAGTACATCACGGGACACAGAGCTCCCACCCCTCTTTTGGGGAAACATTTTGGGAGGCATACTGCTTGCTACAAAACTGAGGGACTCCCTCTAGGGGAGGGGGTTATATAGGGAGGGGACTTCCTGTTTGAGATTGCCAGTGTCCACACCTGAAGGTACTCCATATAACCCATATAGTAATGAATATGCCGCTCTGTGTCCCGTGATGTACTCCAAGAAAAGGATTTTACAGGTAAGCTGTATTTAAAAAATCCCTTTTTTGTGTAAAAGCAACTCGCACAGTGTAGTAAAACACTGGCTAGGCACACAGTTTACCCTTTTATCGCACCTGACAGTGCATATTTTTTTTAGCACTGATCACTGTATCTGTGTCACTGGTCCCCAAAAAACATCTAATTTGTCAGAATGTCTGCTGCAATATCGCAATTTTTGCTATAAGTCGCGGATCACCGCCATTACTAGTAGAAAAACTTGTCAGTGTGTGTTTTATTTATATATATATATATATATAATATATATATATATATATATATATATATATTTTTACATTTTTTTAAATATATATATATATATTTTTACATTTTTTTAAAATATATATATATATATATATTTTTTTATTTGAATTTTTTTTTACTTTTTTATCAGCCCTGTTGGGGCAAGAACACAGATTTCCCAGTCCCTTTCTCTGCAGCCTCAGCTTAAATGTTACCATGCTCAGTTATGTGAATGGGCAGTCTGTGATCACTGACTGTTCATTCGGAAAAGGTAGAAGCCAGATTTAGCGGATGGAGGGGGGGAGAGCAGGACGGAGGGGGGAGAGCAGCACGGAGGACGGTCAGCGGTGATCGGTGCGGGCGGCTTTGGGGGAAGTTACAAGCACCGATCACCGCTGTATAAATTTAACTAAAGCAGCTGAAAAGGGGGCAGATCAGTGCTTGTAACCCCCCCCCTACCGCACCGATCACTCTGGCTGCCCAAGTATCGAGTGAAGCATCGGAGCATTTCCCTGAATACAAGTACCCAGGGAAATGATCGTTACCGATACTAGTATCGGTATTGGAACATCCCTAATTAAAAGCTAATATTCAGCCATGTCAGTATAATAAAGGTGCTCATAGAATTAATCTGCAGAGAAAGGTCCTGTCCTGACAATAACTTGTCTTTGTATGGGCTACCTCCTAGCTTCTGAACCCAAAATATATCTGCACTGATACTTAGGGGGCTATTTACAAAAGGCAAATCCACTTTGCACTATAAGTGCAAAGTGCACTTGAAATTGCACTGAAAGTGCACTTGGAAGTGCAGTCGCTGTGAATCTGAGGGGTAGATCTGAAATGAGGGGAAGCTCTGCTGATTTTTTTATTCAATCATGTGCAAACTAAAATGTTTTTTTTTTTTTTTTCTTTTTTCTTGCATGTCCCCCTCGGTTCTACAGTGACTGCACTTTCAGGTACACTTTAGTTTGCACTTGTAGTGCAAAGTTGACTTGTCTTTAGTAAATAACCCCCATAGTGTCCGTGATGGAAAAGGCAGCTGTTTAAGGACCGCAGTCTGCATTGCTCTTGAGTGATCTTGTCCATAGCTCCCAGACAATGAGAAGTTGGCTCCAACCTGGCTGCTCATCTCTGTCATATCTCATTAGTGCAGTAGGCTAAATATATATGTCCTTGTTTTTCCAGATATTAATTACTTTCACTGTTTGAAGATTGTGGAGATATTGAAGGGTACAGAAGCTGCCACTAAGAACCTCTTTGGACGATACTCTTCACAAAGAATGAAGGTGATTTAAAGAATAAGCTTCTTAATGAAATACTTCTGAGATGGTACAGTAGCGTATGGGTGTCGGGGTGAGAAAAATACCTTTTACATAACCAGCAGATTCTGTGGTGCTTCGGTTCCAGGTCACATGACTTTAATGGTTTCTAAAGGCATTTTTTTTATTAAAATAACAAACCTGTTATGCTCACCTACTCTCTGCAATGGCATTACACAGAGTGGCCCCAAACCTCCTCTTCTAGGGTCCCCCGCTGGTGATCTTTGCTCCCCTTCTGTGGCTGCCCTCATAGCAACCCACTTGCTATGGGGGACAGACATTCAGGCTCGCTTCTGACCTGGGCTCTGTGTGTCCACACTCTGCACGTGTTGCCCCGGCCCCCACCTTGTGCGTCACAGTATTTGATTGACAGCAGCAGGAGCCAATGCCATTCTGTGAGAAGAGAGATACGGGTAGAAGACCTGCAGATGGGCACAGTGATGGATCAATAGGGGACTTGGGTAAGTGTTGGGGATGGGGGCACAGCAAGTGGGGATTTTTTTTACCTTAATGCAGAGAATGCAATAAGGTAAAAAACATTTTAGTTTTAGAACCACGTAAAAGCATACCTAAACCTAAAAACAAAAATGTATTATACCGCAACTTACCGGTCTTAAATTTTGGTAGCATTTTACTTATTTTTAGGCTTTATTTTCACCTGGTGATCCTGCCAATGACACACTTCCTATCCTACGGTGACAAATCTTACTCAATGCATAGTCTCTATGCAGAAGCATCATTGTCATCCTAGATTGCGCTCCTGATTTAATTTGGTTATTAATACTTAATACTCATGTTCAATTTCAGCCTGGACATTGATTGCAATCGCCTGTACCAATCCTAGAATTCTGTCAGTATTTCAGGTCCAGTGACAACCTGTGACACTCTGGTAAACTCCACGCCCAAGAGGGTTAAGGCAGTGCAAAAAAAAAATGGTGGCCACTCAAAATATTGACACTTTGGTCCATATTTGGACATTTTCACTTTTGAGCCATTATTGGCTGTGTGTTGATTTATTTTGAGGGGAAAACCAAATTACACTGTTTTATACAAGCTGTACACTGACTACTTTACATTGTAGCAAAGTGTCATTTATTCAGTGTTGTCACATGAAAAGATAGAATAAAATATTTACAAAAATGTGAGGGGTGTAATCACTTTTGTGAGATACTGTGTGTATAGAAGGAATACACAAAGGGCACCAAGCTTCAAGTGAGAAAACATACTATGCCTCTTGTTTTCAAACCATATTTGTTTAGCCCAGAGTAGGCACCGATGTTGGCAGACTTCTAACAAGTAATTGTAGACTTTGTTAATGTTTGGACCAACAAGGCAGAGCTGCTGCAGGCTCTTCAACATGATGGGTTTAGGACACGTGACCAAAAAGCAGAGGACCATGTTATCCTCTTGTGGCAGACATTTTCCCAGTTCCCTGTCCCAGCACTGTTGTTACCCCCTTTTTGCTGACTGTAAGCAAATATGCGGCCTCATCGAACTGGGCTTTTTTTTTTGTGAGGTCGCATGTATGCTATTTGTCTTTGTGCGGTGCACCCCAAGCACAATGTGCTCCCAGCTGGAGCCCTGGGTTTCGTACTAGCAATCAAGACCCGGAACTGGCAGCGATGGCTGTGATTGGCTATCACAGTGATCAGTCATTGTAAAAGCTTGTCTCTCTCTTTCTCTCTCAAAAATACATATATTTGCATCAGTGTGTTTTTTAGGTAGGACAAAAAAAAAGAAGCAAAATGTGCACTATTGTTTCTGGGCTGTACTATGTGTACAAAATAACATAAACATATGTGGTATCACTGCAATTGTCAGGAACAGAAGAATTAATTTTGGGTTGTTCTTTGGTGGTAGAATATGGTAGTAACAAGAAATCTACATTTGAAAACGTTTTCCTTTTGATAATAGAAAAAAGAATCAGGAGATTTCCCTTAACATTTACTGCTAAATAAGAAGTCAAATTTGTCCTGGAAAAAAAAGGTATAATCCACTTGGATGCACTAAGTAGTTGTGATGATATGTATGTTTTTACTAAGACATGTCAAAGTTACAAAATTGTGCTTAGGCATTAACATTTGTTTTAACCTTAGGTGCAAAGAGGGTCAGCTATATCTTGCATCTCCCTACAGTGTTTGAACGCAAACTGATCTATTTATAGCCAATAGGAGTACTTGGTTTAACCACTTGCCGACCGCCGCACGACTATTTACGTCGACAACATGGCACGGGTAGGCAAAATTTGCTGCCCAGCTGGCACGTGCCTTGCGAGTGCGGCCGCGGGTCCCGGGAACTCGATGTTACCGAGAGGCCCACGATTGCGGTCGGCAAGGGCAGAACAGGGGAATGCCCCTATTCTGCCTAGTGACACTGTCACTGATGACCGTTCTCCGTGATCAGGAACTGTCATCAGTAAGGATGAGCTCTGGCGTGTTCACATGGTACACGTGCAGAGCCCGCCAGAAGTGTGCACGGCGCTGTGCTATTCACAGCCAGGGAGACATTTCCCGATCTCTGCAGCTGAGCACACTTTCTGGCGGGCTCTGCAGGTGTACCATGCGAACACGCCAGAGCTCGTCCTTAGTCATCAGTGACGTGTCCCGTGTAGCCACACCTCCTTACAGTAAGAATCACTACCTAGGTAACACTTAAACCCCTGCAGCACCACCTAGTGGTTAACCCCTTCACTGCCGGTGTCATTTTTACAGTAATCGGTGCATTTTTATAGCACTGATCGTGTCCGATGTGTCTTCCATATTGTCGCAGTCATGATAAAAATCACTGATCGCCACCATTAATAGTAAAATAAAAAATGACATAAAACTATCCCCTACTTTGTAGACGTTATAACTTTTCAAACTTATTAATAAACGCTTATTGTGTTTTTGTTTTTTTTAACAGAAATATGTAGAAGAATATGTATCCGCCTAAACTGAGGGGAAAAAAAATGTTTTTTATATTTATTATAGCAAAAAGTAAAAAAATATATTTATTTTTTTCAAAATTGTCGCTCTATTTTTGTTTATAGTACAAAAAATAAAAACCACAGAGGTGATCAAATACCACCACCAAAAGAAAGTTCTATTTGAACTTTGTTTGGGAGCCACTTCACACGACTGCGCAATTGTCAGTTAAAGTGACGCAGTGCCGAGTCGCAAAAAGTGGCCCGGTCATTTGGCTGCATAATGGTTCCGGGCTTAAGTGGTTAATAAATGAAATAAATTAAAAACAGCATCTTGGATTTACTCGGGTTATCTTTGTGTAATAATAAAATTTGTTTGATCTGAATCATTTAAGTGTGAGAAATATACAAATAAAAAAATCAGGAAGGGGGAAAATACTTTTTCACACAACTGTATATCTAATGCTTAGCCTACTTTAAAAGGAGTTGGTGGGGGGGGCGTGGCGAGCTTCCAAAAACGTAGTCGGCAAGAATCCTGTTTTACAGCCACCTTGCTTTCACTACACACATATATGAACAATACAAGACCATCTTGTTTTATGTTTCGCCTTGTGTTGCCAATTATTTAGTTTTTGCAGCAATTCATATTTCACTTATTTATTATATCTCCCAAAACAGGACTGGCAGGAGGTGATATCTTTATACCAGGCTGATAATACATATCTGGGTGAGTGTGAGATGTCGATGCAATTTGATTTATATTGTAAATTAAAATGTTATTTTCCTTTTGTACTCCCTCTTAGATTGTAAGCTCTAACGAGCAGGACCCTCTGATTCGTCCTGTATTAAATTGTCTGCCCTCATGTTATAAAGCGCTGCACAAACTGTAGACGCTATATAAATCCTGTATAATAATAGTATTGCGGTATCCTATATCAAAAGTAGCTAAAAACTTCTAATTCGTAAGGCTGTGTGCACAATAGTGTTTTTTTTTTAATAAGCTCAAAAAAACACTAAAAAGCTGTCTGATAATAATGTTTTTGTGCCAGCTTCTAGTAGCATTTTAGGAGCGTTTTTAAAGTACATAAAGAAAAAAACTGCTCAAAAAGGGCATTTAACGTGTTTTTTTTTCCTGCCAGGGAAAGCGCTTAATCATTTTGAAAAGGAATCGGTTAACTATTATGTATCTATACCCTGTAAACAGTCATTTCAGCAAGAAAAATGTTTTCCTTTACAACTCCTTTTAAGACTGAAAAATAACGAGAGAAGGGCGCAGCGAGCTACATTTTATTTAAAATAAAAGCAACAATGGTTGTACTCTCATACAAATGTGGTAAAAAGGCATATTACAACACAGGCTGGTGCGAACAATCACCCTCAGGACAGATGGAGATGGCTAATACTTCCCGGAAGACCAGGGGGTGTTGGAAATGGCTTGCACGTTTCGAGGGAGAACGCTCTTCCTCCGAGTTATTGATTCATTACTTCGGCTCAGAGGAAGAGGGGTCTTCCTTGAAACACGTAAACCATTTCCAAAACCACCTGGTCTTCCGGCAGTATCAGCCATCTACATTTGACATTTGAAGGGTGATTGTTCACATCAGCCTGTGTGGTGATATGCATTTATACCACGTTTGTATAGGAGTACAACCATTGGTGCTTTTATTTGAAATACAATTATTTTGGTAATGCGCTAGGTCGGCACGTCCTATTTTTTCCGATGTTTCTATGTTGCCGTAGCAATAAATTAGATGCAGGTGAGCTGGTAAACTTTAGCAGACCTATACTAAAAAAAAAAGGTTTTGACTGTGACTTCTCTAGCAGACACTATACACGAGGCTCTGTGTTTCTCTTTGCTGTAGCGGAAAGCGGCAGCCTTTTGATGCGCAGTGTGAGTTACGAGATCCCGGCTCTGAAGAAGCAGATGGCTCGGTGTCAGCAGCTTGCGTTGGAGAGTGAACGGCGGGCAGAAGAGTGTGTTCAAGGTGCAGCTGAGCAAAGGGAGCAGTATTATAGCAGCTGCAAGCGCTATGGCATCACTGTAAGGGCTCACAGCCTTTATATTCTCCTGTCTGAGCAACAGCCTTTGTCTGTTTGTCTGGAAAGTGTCTACTCTCTGAACTGCTTATGATAAAGTTATGTAGGTGACCTTTATTTCTATGTGCAGGGAGAGGACGTCCGTAAAGAGCTTCAGATGCTAGTGTGTGATGTGCCAGCTTCGCTAAGACAGGTTGGAGCAGACGCAGCAGGGCTGTTACCTGCAGTCGAGTTATATCAGGCCTGTGTGTCATTTGTGTGTGAAAGGTAAGAAGAAAAGGGCTATCAGGGCTATAGTTATTATAACAGGTTGCTATTCATAGGTTTGCATTGTTTTCAGTGTTTCCTGTCCAATTTATGTCTATTGAAAAATAGAAAATTAAAACCCTGCATTTAGTATTGATTGCAATGTTGCACTCTGCAAGGCCCTCCTTTTTTTTTTTTTTATTGCTCCCCCCTCCTTCCACTGAAAGACAGCATGAACATTTAAAAAAAAGGATGGGGGGGGGGGGGGCGGTCTGGGGATAGACTTTGTTTGCCTCTTCTTCAGTTCCTTGGTGCCAGTGGCTGACGTCATCCTTCTGGCGACGAGATCCTGGGGAATGGGGAAATTCCACTAAAAGATGCTGCAGCACAGCTCTGGGATAATCTTCAAAGCTAGATTTAAGGAACTCTTCTACATCTTGCCAAAAGGATGGTTTCACCCTCATCTTGGTGCTGTGGGTGGAAGTCTGGGAAATGTTAAGAATACAAATGCCCCTCCCCCCCATTCCCACAAATTGCGATTATAGACACCAGGGGACAATCCCCACTGCGTACCCAGAACCAAAGAGAAAATGGACTCAGTACCCAAACATTTGCAGTAGCATAATAATAAAATTACATTTTTATTGATAGAAAATATAAAAAAAAAAACATATATTCACATAATGAGCAAAAACAATAATATTTTCAAATCATGTGTAATTGAACTAATAAGAACAATTTATGCTGGTAATGTAATACCCTCAGATGTCAGCTAGGGGCACAAGATGCAATCAATCCTCAGTGTATAATAAATCCTCCAAATGTTTTTCAAGAGGAATAATATAAAGTACCATCTGTAACAAAAACATAATGACACATTGCATAACATATGTAATAATAATAATAATGGTGGAGAGAAAATGGTCACTAAGTTGCATACCCAAGAGAAGCCAGCAGTTGGCGCCAGCCAGGTGTTGGCCCCCAAATTTTGGCATCACATGATTACAATTAAAGTTAGTGAGAAACAGGTTGGAGCAAATAATTGTGGGGCTCCTCCCCCTTGCTGAGTGCCCCCCTTAGCAAGATACTTGCTATGGAGGCACTCATGCTGGCTCACTCCCGTGTCCATTGATGCACACAGTGTAGCTGGGCTCCATCCCCTGCTGCCTCCTCACTAGCTGTGATTGACAGTAGTGGGAGCCAATGGCTTCTCCTGCTCTGTCTGAGCCAGAGAAGAGAGAGAGCAACGATGCTGCTCTCATGCACAGCGCTGGATTAACATCCAGCTCAGATAAGTATAAGGCGTTGCTGGGGGGGAGCTGCGCACACAATTTTTTTTAGTATGCATTGAAAAAGTTGAGGATCCTAGATGGATCGATGCTGCATCTGTCCCCCACCTGCTCAAAGGCTGAGAATCGAGTGATCAAACATCACTAATCGCTCAGTTCTCAGTGCTCTCTGTGAGCAGAGAGCTGGTGACTGACAGTCAGTGGCTCTTTGCTATGTTAACAAGGCAAATTTTTTTGAAACACACTCAAAAAACTCCACCCGGTGCAGAAAAAATGTGCACACATAAACATAACGGGTGCAACGTCAAGTGGTCCTCCTGTGCAGAAGGGACCCAAACCCTGATCCCCCGGGGAGACCCCATGAGAGCAGATGAACTAAGCCAAAAGGCCATGTCCACCTACTCCCAAGACGTTCAGGGCTGGCCCGAGGACCGGCACCCTACTAATCACACTGTGTACAAAACGTGCACAAACAAAAAAAGACAAAAACGTGACAAACATAGGCAATAAATTAAATAAAGTGGGGAAAAGGGATAGTGGAGAGGAGAGTGAAAGAAGTGGTCATTGTGTTCAACAATGACCAGGCCCTCCGGCCAGGAATAAAAAATTCCTCCGGTCCTGGCCAAAAGGCCCGGCCCAGGAGGCAGGTGCTAAAAAAGCGTGTAGCTGGTGCAGTGACCGTGGTGTCGTTAAATCAATGTGACCCTCACTCACAGTGATTCTCAGACACCCCTGGACTGCCACTCCAGGGGCACATGCACCATAGGCTTTTCCGTTCCAAATCTAACCCCCCGACCGGCCAGTGCAGCCCTCCACCCCTGCCAGAAAGAGAGCCCTTCAAGGTTTTCTTGGGAAGAAGCTGCCCCCATCTAGCAGCCTCCACCAATACTAACCCTTCCAGACTTCCTGTCAACCCAGCAGGATTTGCATGGCCTTTCCCCGTCTTTCCACCAGGGCAGTTCCAGCTCCTCCTACCAGATCTCTGACAGGGATTGCACTTACACCAGCCAGCCAGAAGGCCAGACTAGAACCCGGCAAAAAGACCAGACCAGGCGCAGCCACCCATCCTCACCAGAAGCACCCTTCCAGGTGGCTCAGACGCAACCATTGGCCGGCCCCCAGTATCTGTCGGGCAGCCAGGCGTAGTCCCTGCTGAAACCACCCTTCCAGGTGCAATGACGCTATTGGATTGCATCCACCCTCCACATATAGGAGGTGCTTCAGCGCTCCTCTAGCAACTGACGAGAACGGATACCACACCTGATCTTAGCCAAAAGGCCGAGCAGTAGCAGGGAAAACACCACGATCAGCCCAGCCGGAGTGCAATGGCCGAGCCTCGCCCTGAGAGAACCACCTTCATGATCATGGTGTCTCCCCTGCCAGGTAAAACCTTCTAGAGGTAAATTGGTTAAGGTTAAAAACCTTCTACCTTTATTACCACTAATATATTTTCCTTTTAAGCAATCTCCTGTAAACTACTAATTTCTCTACCCCCATGTAATAAGAGTTAAAGGGAGGAAGACATGTTTGTAGTCCATTTTGATGATGACAACCACGGTCCCTTCATAGATACAGTGGTGTAAGTGTAGCCACCCAGGGACAGGAGTCGTATTGGCAGAATAACCAGGGGGGGAAAAGCCTACAAATGCAGCCTCCACATTTAGCTATGCTTTAACCACTTCATAACCGGAGGAATGCACCCCCTTCCTGACCAGAGCAATTTTTGCGATTCGGCACTGCGTCGCTTTAACTGACAATTGCGCGGTCGTGCGACGTGGCTCCCAAACAAAATTGGTGTCCTTTTTTTCCCACAAATAGAGCTTTCTTTTGGTGGTATTTGATCATCTCTGCGGTTTTTATTTTTTGCGCTATAAACAAAAATATAGCGCCAATTTTGAAAAAAATTCAATATTTTTTACTTTTTGCTATAAAAAATATCTATCAAAAATATGTATAAAAAAAAATGTCCTCAGTTTAGGCCGATACGTATTCTTCTACATATTTTTTGTAAAAAAAATCATAATAAGCGTTTATTGATTGGTTTGCGCAAAAGTTATAGCGTTTACAAAATAGGGGGTAGTTTTATGGCATTTTTATTAATATTTTTTTTTTACTAGTAATGGCGGCGATCAGCATTTTTTTCAGTACTGCGACATTATGGCGGGCACTTCGGACACTTTTGACACATTTTTGGGACCATTGGCATTTTTTTAGCGATCAATGCTATAAAAATGCATTGTATTACTATAAAAATGCCATTGGCAGTGAAGGGGTTAACACTAGGGGACGGGGAAGGGGTTAAGTGTGTTCCTGGGTGTGTTCTAACTGTATTGGGGGGTGGCCTCACTAGGGGAAATCACTGATCTTCTGTTCATACATTGTATGAACAGAAGATCAGCGTTTCCCCCGCTGACAGGACCGGTAGCTTTGTGTTTACACACATACCTCCCGTTCCCCGCTCTGTAATGAGCAATCGCGTGTGCCCGGGACTCGGGGGCAAGCGGGGATGCGCGCCCCCTAGTGGCCGCTTTAATGCGGACGTATAGCTACGGGCTCTCGCCCAGGAGAGCCACCGTCCTGCAGTAAAATGACGGCCGGCGGTCGGCAACAGGTTAAAGTGATTTCACCCACCCCCCCCCAAATAAATATATATTGTATTTATTGGTGTATAACACTCGCTTTTTTACCGTGAAAATAGAGGGTAACCTGTGCCTGCGTGATACACGCAGGGGGCTGTGGAAAGTTTTTTTTCCTGAAACTTTTCTCTCAAAGTTGGGGTGCGTGTTTTACGCCGATAAATACGGTAAATAATTAACCACTTGCTTACTGGGCACATATACCCCCTTCCTGCCCAGGCGAAATTTAAGCTTTTAGCACTGCGTCGCTTTAAATTAAAATTGCGCGGTTGTGCGACGTGCCTTACAAACAAAATTGACGTCCTTTTTTTCCCCACAAATAGAGCTTTCTTTTGGTGGTATTTGATCACCTCTGCGTTTTTTTTTTTGCGCGCGCTATAAACAAAAAAGAGCGACAATTTTGAAAAAAAACACAGAATATTTTTTACTTTTTGCTATAATAAAAATCCAATTTTTTTAAAAAAATATATTTTTTTTTCTCAGTTTAGGCCGATATGTATTCTACATATTTTTGGTAAAAAAAACAATCGCAATAAGAGTATAGTAATTGGTTTGCGCAAAGGTTATAGTGGCTAGGAAATAAGGGATAGAATTCTGACAATTTTTTTTTTTTTTTTTTTTTTTTACTAGTAATACGGCGATCTGCGAATTTTGTCAGGACTGCGATTTTGCGACGGACACATCGGACACTTTTGACACATTTTTGGGACCATTCACATTTATACAGCGATTAGTGCTATAAAAACGCACTAATTACTGTATAAATGTGACTGGCAGTGAAGGTGTTAACACTAGGGGGTGAGGAAGGGGTTAAATGTATTGCCTGGGTGTGTGTTCTAACTGTGTGGGGGGAGGGGGGTGACTGGTGGAGGTGACCGCTGCTGTCTCCCTATGTACAAGAGAAACAGCATCTGTCTCCTCTCACTGACAGGACGTGGAGCTCTGTGTTTACACACAGAGCTTCACGTCCCTGCTCTAAAACTGCCGATCAGCGGATACCTGGCGGACATCGCGACCGCCAGGCACGCGCATCGGCATCTCAGGGACGCGCCGGGTGAGCGCGCGCGCCCCCCAGTGGCCGGAGAAAACGATGCCGTCAATTAACGGCAGCTTGGATATTCAGATCCCCTAAGCTGCTGTCAATTGACGATAAGCGGGGACTGAAGTGGTTAAATACCCTCTGAATTGCATCTATTATCTATTTTTGCCCTTAGTTTTTTATATAATCTTTCCTGTAAAAGAAATGACATGATGGTTCTGCAGTCCTTAGGATTTCCTCCTCCTTGGTACAACAGTACTTGGTGCCACAGTAGGCATGCCCTCCATTTAACAAAGTAAGCATGCAGTGTATTAGTATTTGTTTATTGGTTTTAAATATAAAGATTTGACAGGGATTTTGCAAAAGGTACATCTTGTATACAGTGAGCATTATATATCATGCAGTGTATTACTCTAAAGGGCTTACTTCTTAGGCCACATTATTCACCGCATATTATATCACCGCAGCCTAGCCCAGGTCAGATGGCGCTAAACCACAGCGTGCCACATGTCCTCTGACATTACTTTAGCTAATGCATGCCCTCCTCCCTTTAGGCCATTCAGAGCACATTTCATTATCAGTCATGCATGTGCCCCACCTCCTATTCGGAACTGATGCTTGAATGGCCTGGAAGAGAGGCTGTGTAATAGTTCAAGTGACCTCACAGGACATGTAATGTGCTGTGGCTTAGCTCTGCCAAAGCCTGGGCTATGCTGCGATGATGGTAAGAACAGTAAGCACATGACCTAAGGAGGAAAAGCAAAATAAAGGCACAAATAACACATCGAAAGAGCTATTTCTAAAACTTGCAGATAAAAAGAAAAAGCTAAATTAGGCAGAAGAGAAACATTGGGTTGTGGGTGAGTGTAAAACAGGACAATGGATAGATCAGTCTAAGTTTAAAGGTGTTTGGACCAGGGGGAAGGCCATGTTGGAGCAAATGAAAGGAGGCTGTAGTAGCGTTTGTTGACTGTCTGTCTGCATGGTCCCTGGGTCTTCTTATGGTGCTGGTAAGGTGGTAGATTTCCACAGTATAAGGCATAATGAGCCTGAAATGTTAACACTCTGTTTTACAACATCACACCTTACCTTATTTTTCAATCTCAGTTCTCCTGAGGAGGCTCTCCCACTTCTTCGCTTTGTGCAGAAAAAAGGAGATACTACAGTTTATGAATGGCGCACTGGACAGGTTCCACAAACTGTACAAAGACCAGAAGTGAAAGAAATTGAGGACTCCCAGCATGTAGTAGAGGGGGAGGTAAGTGGTTGTATGTTTGGCCTATAAAACATCATGGATGCTGATGCCTTTGTTCTTTTGAAATACTCTGTGTATGCCTTTCAGATTGACTGGGGTGACCTTGGAGTCACTACAGAGACTGTGGCTCTACAGACATCAGAGGAAATAGACTGGGGCATTGTTTCAGAGCCAGAGGTAAGATGCTGTGCTTGGCTTTATGAAGAAATGGGTGCCTGGTGTGTGTGGTTTTTATCATGGATAAGCCACATGCCCCAAGTCACTTTCAGATTGTTCAGAGTAAATAGAAAATTGACCTCTGCTATAGAACCATCTGTATAATAACACATATTGGGTCCTACCTACTTACTATAGAGACACAATACCTTTATAAAGACAGTATGGCTTTTCTTTTTATTCTTTATTAATATTAGAAATAATATTGAGTTCAGTAAAGTATAGCAGCCATTTTTTTTTTAAACATCTGAAAGGTTTTAATAATGGTGGCACTGGTAATGGTGTACTATTGCTTATTGCTTATTGCACATCGTCACAGAATTTTGCATTGCCCTATTCCATAAATCCTGATGTGTCCTGAAATTCCGTAATGTTTTGTTCACCTTTGGTCTACTTGGTTCAACGTAAATCAAACCATTAACATCTCAAATAAGCTTTTAAAAGTTTTTTTAAATCTACAGCTTTCATTAAAAGTTATGATCCTTCCATGAAAGTCCTTGTTTATGCACATTGTGTAAGGGGCACCGCTGTCTCCAAATTGTGCTACTGCCATGACAACACACGTTACACAGACATGGGTCAACGTTGTCACTATAAGAAAGTTATGCCACGTACACACGATAGTTTTTCATCATGGAATAAAACGTTGTTTTTCGGCATGAAGAAAAACAAAATTTTTCCAACTTCATCATTGCCCACACACCATTGTTTTTTAAAAATGATGAGCAAAGCGCGGTGACGTACGACGGCACTCTAAAGGGCAAGTTCCATTCACGCTCCCGTCTCTAACTTGCTTCTGAGCATTCGCAGGTTTAAAACGTTGTTTTAAACGTCGTTTTAGCCCACACACGATCATTTTTTACAACCCGAAAAACGACATTTTAAAAATGCATCATTTTTGTCATTTTTCAGAAGATGAAAAACGATGTGAAGCCCACACACGATCATTTTAAATGACGTTTTTAAAAACGTTGTTTTAAATTATGCCGAAAAACGATCGTGTGTACGCGGCATTAGTCCTGAGCAATGATGTTCATTGCTGATGGTGGTGTGAGTGCAGGTTTACAGGAAGTGGCTACAAGGAGTTCATCACCACTGAGATGCTAAACTAGATATAAAAAAAAGATGAAAATTGTATTTTATGGGAAAAAAAGCCATGGCGTTTGAATGATACACAATGCTTTATCAAATGGCATTCAGTTTTGTCTCATTCACACAGATGTACTACAGCATACACCTGAATGTGGGGGCCATGTTTACCTGCAGGCATTCCCATTCATGTCAATTGGGATGCAGCTGCTGCATAGACACAGCTTCTGCTCCCAATTTGACATCCGTGTAGATGCATGTCCCCAGCAGCTGCAGCACTGGGACCACTAAAGTCGGGTGGAAGATGTAAAGTGAACTTCTCATTTAACATTTGCAGGCACACAGGGGTTAAAGTCACATTTAAATAGAATGTGTGCAGATATTTTCTTTTTAACCATGCTATATAATGAGCACATGTTGCTTGCACAACTTGTTGCATGCTTGTTTTAAAGTGTTACATTTCTTTATACATGGTTTTAAATATGCTAATTACTTTTAGAGCAGACCACCATTCTCCTATTTCGGGCTATAGGCTGTTCATTCCAAGAAATTGCATAAAACAGTGATTGGTGGGTATTGTATATTTCAGGCCACGAGTACAGACGGCATTGTTTGGGATATTACTGAAACCTCTCCTTCTGAAATCATCTCTGTTGTGGAAGCTGGTCATGATGGTGAGACGCCTAAACATTACGGTGGGGGGTTTATCTGGGATCTGGATGGGTATGGTTTCATTGGTTGGTTCATTGTTTTTTTTTGCATAGTCCTCCTGTATTACAGTGGATGCCTTGCCCATTCTAAATGTACTCCTACATGAGAAAATAGTTCCATTATATCAGATATTAAAACACATAGCCGTGCTTGACAGATGCGCTTACCAAGGGGTTTTACCCCCAGCTTTACCCCCTTGTGCCAGCTTACCACTAATGTTTTAGCAAAGAACAATAGAAATGGTTCCTGAATTTTGCATTTTTAATTCAACTCTGTGAATGGTAACTTTCATTTATGCTCATTTCACACCAGAGTCGTTTGTTTTTGTTCCCTATAGACCTTAGTGGGAGTGGCCGAATAATGTGCCTTTTTTGTGCAATTTCTTGCCTCTCCTTCTCTTAGTAACTAGCTTTTCATTGGCTAAAGCAAAACACTCAAGCCCAAAAAAGTGTGCAAAAGCAAGCATAAAAACCTATTAAAAAACACTTGAAGGGTCAATGCACAATAGGAGCAGAAAGAAAATGCCAGAAAAATTAGCAGAAGAAAATGCTCATAGCATTGCTCATGTTGCACAAATGTTTGGGAGAGCTTATGGGCATTTGCTTTTATAAGCATGTTTTTCCAAAACATTCCC
The DNA here is from genome assembly GCA_029574335.1 of Rana kukunoris. Classification (NCBI taxonomy): domain Eukaryota; kingdom Metazoa; phylum Chordata; class Amphibia; order Anura; family Ranidae; genus Rana; species Rana kukunoris. Next base: position 42,659,651 of record CM056060.1, on the reverse strand, counting down.
CCTGCTCATTGCATTATAATCAATATACACTTAAAAATGCTGAGAGCTTCTTAACACCACATTTAGGTACATTTATGAGTGTTTAGCTTGTCTTCTGCCTCTTAACTCTTGTCTTGAAATATGCCAAGAAATGCCTTAATGTGCCTGGACACATAGGAGAACATTGAGCTGCTTTTACAGGCAAAACTTCTGTAAAAGCAGCGATTTTTTTTTTTTTTTTTTTTTTTTTTTTTTTTTTTTTTTTTTAGTCCAATGTGCATGGACCTGAAGAAGCATAAATGTGAACCCAGCACAATAATGGATAGCTCAGTGTCTTTTCATTTCAGCATGGTTAAGGGTTAGCCTTAAAGTGATATTAAAGTTCAAGGTCTTTTTCTTTTTAAATAACAAACATGTTATACTTACCTGCCCCTGTGTAATAGTTTTGCACAGAGCAGCCCTGATCCTCCTCTTCTCGTGTCCCCTGTCCACACTCCTAGCCCTTCCCTCCTGCCTGGTGCCCCCAGAGCAAACAGCTTGTTATAGGGGGCACCCGAGCCACTGCTCTGTTTGTCTATTCGAAGATAGAGTCGGGCCATGGCCCCACCCCTCTCTTCTCATCTGCTCTCAGGCTGCAATTGACAACAGCGGGAGCCAATGGCTCATGCTGCTGTCTTAGTAGATGAGAAGAGTACCCAGAGAGCCAAGGCTATCGTGCACATCACTGGACCACGATGGGGCTCAGGTAAGTATTAGGGGGGCCTGGAGGGGCATGCATGTAAAAAACCTTAAGCCTTTACAACCACTTTAAAGTGCATAGAGAAAAGAGAATGCTCACTATTGAGGTACAAAGTGATTGTCAAGGATGGATGGCTTTTCATAAAAAATTGCCTTTTTTGCCCAGAAATTGCATGTAGAAATATACACATTTGCAGAATGTGCTTGTGTGTACAACAATCTTGTTAGACAGATAGTTTGGTGACTGTATCGTCCACCTATAGCTTGCTGCCATTAAGGTTTAATAAGAGTTAATAATGTAGAAACCTTGGATGCGTGAAATTTCATTTAATAAATTGTACCCATCCATTCATTAAAATTAAGGATTTTAACTATTTCAGTACCCCCTGGTGTGGCACGAGGAACTGACGCTCTTACAGTTCTGGAAAACACAGAGACCCGAAACCAATTTGTGGATGAACTCTTAGAGGTGAGTTGCCACTACTTTACTTTCCTTTTTCTTTATGTAATTCACTTTTTCTATGGTAAAGATATCAAATTCTTAAATGAAATTCCACTTTTTATCTTTTTTTTTTTTTTAATCTGACTTTGGGGGGAACTAATTGATACTGACATCACCAGTGACATTATTACACAGATTAATGCTAATAATATGCACTGTCACTGTACTAATGACACTGGGCAGGAAGGGTTTAACATCTGGGGCGATCAAGGGGTTAAATGTGTGCCTAGCCAGTGTTGGTGTGTGCTTCGTATACTAGGGATCTATTTTTGATACCCTGCTTAGCAGGAAATGAACAAGCAATGAGATCCCCTGTTATTGAACAAAGCTCTGTGGTGTTCATATTTACAAAGCTGTGTTTGGTGAAGCTCAGAGCCGATCACCCAGTGCCGGCGATCAATCATTGGTTGGGACCCAGTGATCGGCATGTGCTTTGACGAATCACAGCACAGCCAGGCTGGTGGGCATGTGCCCCCTGCCCATGCGCACAGATCACGTACTAGGTACGTGATCTAGCGCAGAGAGACCGCTCTGCTGCCGCATATGTAAGTTATACAGTCGGCAAGTGGTTAAACCTTCCATTTTAAAATTATGGTCTTTCCATCTTTTTGTTTAAATTTAACCCTTATCTTTTTCCTGCATGACATCCCTCTTCCTTTTAGTACCTGTTTTCTCTTGGTCTTTATGCCTGCCATGTTTAGTTCCTTTTAATGGAAATTATTGTGGGGGAGGTTATAAGATAAGGTACAGAATCCGATTTGTGTTCTTACAGACTTGCGTCTTAGATGACTGTACTCAGGCTTTGAAATAGACCACTCGGCCAATAAACAAAGGATTGTGGAGTGAGGAAGCTAAAGCCGGACATAGAAGGATCGAAATTCAGACAATTCAGCAGAAATTGGCTGAATTTCAATTGGTCTATTGGCAGGCTGGTTGCACTAAATTTGATCCATTGATCAACTTCAGTACAACCAGCCTGTGTTTTTTTTTTGCCAGATCACTGCTGTTGGCTATAGCAACCAGCAATGATCATTGTATTCTGTCTCCAGGGAAGGCTCCCTGCTGGCCAAACACAATAGTGCTGCAGGGCAATCAAGCTATTTTCTTTCTTTCAACCTGGGTTGAAAGAAAAAAAAAAGTAATAATATATAGCCTGTCCATACTGCCGAAGATTTGATAATACTGTTGACCCCTGACTGGGTTCTAGGGAGTGAAGTGGGGGTGGGAGAGAAGGGGAGGTAAGGTATTATTTCCACAACACAAGTATGATCTGTGGTTATTGATTTACAAAAAATACAGATAATTGTGTACATGCAGATTTGAGTATGTCTGATTTTAGTAAAAGCGGGAAATTAAAGCGGAGTTCCACCCTTAAAACCACTTTGTTTCATCCCATCCAGCATACTGGCATCAGCGCCAGTATGCTTTTTTTTTTTTTTTTTTTAATCCATGTACTTACTTTATAATAAATCATTTAATTTCGGGCACACCGCGGTATGTCACAGGCGCCGTAAATAGCCGGTCCCAGTTCAGCTTTTTTCGGAGGGCGTGACGCGGCTATATACGGCGCCTGCGCAGTCAGCTTCTGGGTCTGTGCGCAGGCGCCGAGAAGAGCCGACCGCTAATCGGCTGTTTCCGGAAGGCGTGACGCCTTATAGTGGCGACATACCGCGGTGCGCACGAAATTAAATGATTTATTATAAAGTAAGTACATGGATTAAAAAACAAAACAAAAAAAACAGCATACTGGCGCTGACGCCAGTATGCTGGATGGGATGAAACAAAGTGGTTTTAAGGGTGGAACTCCGCTTTAAAGTGTTTCTAAAGATAGAAGTTTTTATATCTTAATGTATTCTCTGCATTAAGATAAAAAACTTTCTGTGTGCAGCAGCCCCCCTCATACTTACCTGAGCCCCATCTCAATCCAGCAATGTTGCACAAGAGCTCAGCTGTCCAGGACTCTCCCTCCAAAATGGCTGAGACAGCAGCGGGCGCTGTTGGCTCCCACTGTTGTCAAAGCAGGCAAGTATAGCATGTTTGTTATTTAAAAAAAGACTCACTTTATCACTTTAATTATCCAAATACAATTGTGCTACTGTGATTTGTTCCTAAGTCCTACCTATCAGTTTTTCTCCATGATATTCCTTGTTATTATTCACACTGTTCTTCCCGTTTTCTAGCCTTGTCATGTCTTTCTCCAATACTCTAGTTTCCCCAATAACATTCTTCTCATCACTGTTCTATTTTCTCTCCATCCAAGCTCGAGCTTTTCCTGTCTCAGTGGCTCCAGGATCTAGATAATGACGCCGACATTGTCACAGTCACACAGTTCCAGAATGCTCCCGTCATCCTGCAGGGGCAAACCCAGGAGAAAGTGATCACAATGTTGTCACACGTTAAAGATCTAATTGGCAGATTAACAGATGTGAAAATGCGTCATCTTTTTCTCATTCTGGCCTCGCCACGGTAAGTGTTTTCTCTTATGTGAGGATGGGTTTGTGTGTAAGTTTATCTGGCTCTTTTCTTACAAGAGAATAAAGTTGTGGTATCTTGGAAACAAACCATGTTCATAGGTCATTATGATCTAGACATTGACACTCTTTATAGGCCATGATAAACATTTTGACAGAGAAAGCATAGGCTGGTTAAAGTTCATTATTTTTTGATCCATAGACTGTTGTTCCCCTGATGGGTGATGTAAGGTAACCATATTCTGTGATGGTAAGAGACCAGTGCTTTTTCTTTTTTTTTTCTTTACTGTCCACTGGGGGACAAAAGAATTGCAGGAATTATTTAACAGTCGAGTTATACTGTCACCTTCAGGAGGTTGGGACATCCTCTATGTAACCCCGCCTCTAACCGCCATGCCTCAATTCTCTTGCTAGTGTCCTAAGAGGTTGGATGTCTTTTTCTCGTCTCTGCTGAGAAAGTTCTAAACATGTTTTTGCAAATTATTTTTCTTCAGTCAAGATAGATGTTTTAAAATATAAAGTACAGCGCAAAAACAATATTTAAATGGTTATTGATAACACCAAAAGTAGATAACAGGAAAAAACTGAATATCCCCCAAAGGGTGGGACTTTACAAGTGACCATAAACGAAGTAACAACTGTATAAAAAGTAGCAAATTTTATTAATTACACATAGTATACCAATTGTACCAAAAATATGTACATCATGAATACAAATCATTCAAATACGTAATTGAACAGGAAACACACGGCTGCTTAGAGTCACACCCAACAGCTGTTTCGGAAATTCTCCCTTCTTCAGGGGATTTATAGACAATAAGATCAAAGATATCTAAAAGATAAATACACAATGAATTTACATTAATACAGATCATTTCAAATATACACAACAATAAAAAAAAAAGGCTTACTTAAAAATAAAAGTATTCCATGTGTCCAAGAATGTGTGTGGCTCAAGATGTGATTGAGAAGCAACAAGAATATGGCTCGCTGTCACAGGGCGGGTCAAAGGCAGAAATCCAAAGAGGGTCCAACTCAAGTGAAAGCAATCAATCTGACAACCATATCCACTCCCAGCGGAATCTGAATAGAACATAATGGGAAAAATTGCATGAGGCTAAAATATAAGCCAAACAGACACTAAGCTGTCCCTTAAATCTGAGATTGATATCTCATGTTTACCTTACTTTCTCTGTATAGATTGCTATGTAATATATATATATATATATATATATATATTCAGTTTTTTCCTATATTTACAAGGGATGTGGTGACCCTCAAACGTACACAAATTCGTGAACGACGGAGCTTTTCTTCTAAAAGTAGATAACACCTAAAAAAAAAAACTCCAATAAAGAGCTAAAAAGTGTAAAGATGTGTATGTAAAGGGAGAGATAGTATGTGAATACCAAACTCCATAAACAAACATAATAGTATGAATAGACCAGGGGTCTCCAAACTTTCTAAACAAAGTGCCGGTTTACGGCCCTTCAGACTTCAGGAGGGCCAGATCATGGCCAGCTGCATCAGTAGGAGTAAACATCACCACATTTGGTATTTGGTTAGAGGAATAGTGCCCAATCACTGGTATCATAAGGAGGAATAGTGTCCTACCTATTATTAGTGTCAGTGGGAGAAATGGTGCTCCATTGTTGGTGTTCGATGGCAGATTAGTGCCTTGTATCAGTGGGAGGATTAGTGCCCCAAGGGCCAGATAAAAGCAAGCAAAAGGGCCACAGTTTGGAGACCCCTGGAATAGACTAATAGTTAAATAGATGATTGCAAAAGTCCATCCAAATCTAATAGTGAACAAGTCCCATACAACACAAGTGAGTGTGTATGAATCCACAAACCTCTTCTCATAGATGGGTGACTATCAAAAAAGCACACTTTCTTTCACCAAAAAGATAGATGTTTGGTGTCTTCAACTTTGAGTTTTGTGCAAAGTTGAGGATCCTATCTTCCATCATCTAGATACAAGGTAACATCTATCTAGTATTAGGTCATTTTTTAACCTATGAGTGTTGGATGGAAGAATTCCTTCTCATCCTTTTTATCTGATGTTTTAATGCTAATAGACACCACATCTAAAAACTGGCAATCTGCAATACAATAAAAATTAATTTTTGGGTTTATTACAACTCTGAGGATTCAGGGTTAGCACTCTTTAGTTTTGGTTAGCTAAGGGTTCTGTGCCCTTTTCTCAATTTAAATGTGAGCGCTCTCATATTCATAGATACCATCTTAAAGCGGTTGTAAAACGCTGGACCTTATTTTATTAAATTTTTTTACACCCTGCAAGGTAAAGGCATAATGTGCTAGTATACATTGCATACTAGCACATTATGTTAAACCTATCTTAAAACAAAGCCCTCCTGCGCTGAGATCTCATGGCTGCAGCGGGCTCCCATGTTTACCCATCTTGCTTCCAGGTTTGCGGATTCTGACTCTGTGACTGGCCAGAGCTGCGATGACATCACAGGGCTTGGAAGGAATAGCACAGCTGGCCGTTCCTTCAGAGTGCATGTGCCAGTGACGTCACTGGCTGCATGTAATGTAAATATCTCCTAAACGGTGCATGTTTAGGAGCTATTTATCCTACCGATGGCTAAGCCTCATTATAGGATTGGCTATATGTAAAAGTAATGTGTGAAACTTTATTTCCAATTAAAGAGATTAGTGGCTTGTTGGGTATAAACCATTTTTTTCTTGGACTTCCCTCTCTCCAAAGTCAAGGGGCTGAAATTTTCCACTTCACCTATGGAAGTATACAGATTGGTCTTTATCCTAGATATATTTTCTGTCCAAGCTTTCTTTCCCTTGAATCAAGGGTTAGGTATTTGTTGTCCTACTGGTTTTCACTACTGGACATAGTATGTCTGATTTTTTTATTTTTTTTTGGGCTTGGGTCAGAAAACCTTTGTTTTTTTTACCACAAATTGTTGTTCTTGACTTTTGTCTCCTCCTTAAGTGGTATGGCAGCATGATATTCATTTTGTTGGGTCTCCTAGTGGCTTTTGCCCACCCCTCGCTTTTACACATCTCAACTGTTTAAGAATTTCTACAGTTCATAAACCCTTCAATTAAGACAATAAAGAAAAAAGGGATTTTTAATAACAGCTTACCTGTAAAATCCTTTTCTTGGAGTACATCACGGGACACAGAGCGCATAGTCATTACATATGGGTTATATGGAGTACCTTCAGGTGTGGACACTGGTGTAATCAACTTCACAGGAAGTTCCTCCCTATATAACCCCCTCCCACTGAGAGTGCTTTAGTTTTGTAGCAAGCAATTTCTCTGAGGTTACACAATGTTCCCACAAAGAGGGGTGGGAGCTCTGTGTCCCGTGATGTACTCCAAGAAAAGGATTTTACAGGTAAGCTGTTATTAAAAATCCCTTTTTCTTGATCGTACATCACGGGACACAGAGCGCATAGTCATTACATATGGGATGTCCCAAAGCAATGCTCCATGAAGGGAGGGAGACCGTAAGGCCAAAAATAGCCAAACAGAAACTATATCAGGAGGTAAAATAGCTCCCCCAACAGAAAAAGGGGGCGTGAACCGGGCCAGAGGATTCTATACTGCTGCCCGTAGGACCGCCTGCCCAAATGCTGCGTCCGCAGCCTTTGTGACGTCCAACTTATAAAATTTAGTAAACGTATGTACGGAAGACCAGGTTGCCGCTTTGCAAACCTGTGCCATAGAGATCTGATGGTGTGCCGCCCAAGAGGCACTCATGGCCCTCGTAGAATGGGCCTTAACTGATAAGGGCGGTGGAACGCGCTTCAGACCATAGGCCTGAAAAATCAGCTGCTTAATCCACCTAGCCAAGGAAGACTTGGCAGCCGGCTGACCCTTCTTGGGGCCATCCGGAAGAATGAAAAGCACATCTGTTTTCCTAATCTTTTCTGTAGCCTTGAGATAAACTCTCATGGCTCGGACCACATCCAAAGTATGAAGCAATCTTTCCTCTCTGGACTGGGGAGTAGGAAAGAAGGATGGTAGGACTAGGTCCTGATTCAAGTGAAAACTGGATATGACCTTAGGAAGGAAAGAAGGCTGAGGCCGCAGAACCACTCTGTCCTTATGCAGAATAAGGTACGGTTCCCTGCAAGACAAGGCTGCCAGCTCGGAGACCCTTCTGGCCGAAGCCATAGCCACCAAGAAAACCAACTTTCGGGTTAGCAGCACAAGAGGGATTTCTGCCAGAGGTTCAAACGGCTGCTTTTGTAAAGCTGACAAGACCAGATTTAAATTCCAGGGGCAGAGGGGAGCTCTAATAGGGGGATTTACATGCAAGACCCCCTGCAAAAAGGTTTTTACAAGCGAATGTGTGGCCAAAGGCCTTTGAAACCATATCGATAAGGCAGACACCTGCCCCTTTAGAGTACTAAGAGCTAACCCCTTGTCAACGCCAACCTGGAGGAATCGCAAGATCCTGTCAATAAAAAATTTGCGAGGATGCCCTCCTTGAGACTCGCACCACTCCACATAGGTTCTCCAGACTCTGTAATAGATATTTCTAGAGACTGGCTTTCTAGCTTGAATTAACGTAGATATGACTTGGGCAGAGAGGCCTCTGTCCTTAAGAATTAGAGATTCAGCCGCCAAGCCATCAAATTTAGCTGCTGTGAAGCAGGGTGGTAGATCGGGCCCTGAGACAGCAGATCTGGGCGCAGGGGGAGTGGCCACGGTGCCCTTACTGACATCCTCACGATGAGTGCGTACCAAGCCCTTCTGGGCCAGGCTGGGGCCATCAGGATCACCGGCCTGCGCTCCACCCTGATCCTTCGTAGAAGGCGGGGAATCATCTGTAGTGGAGGGAACGCATACAGGAGAGAAAACTGGTGCCAGGGGCAAACCAACGCATCGGTCCCGTAGGCCGAGGGGTCCCTGGCTCGGGATACAAATTTGTCCAATTTCTTGTTGAATCTTGTTGCCATGATGTCCACATCGGGAACTCCGAATCTTTGGCAAATCTCTTGGAATACCTGGGGGTGAAGAGACCACTCTCCCGAGAGTAACTGTTGACGACTCAAAAAATCTGCTTGAGAATTGTCTATCCCTGGGATGAACACTGCTGAGATGCAGGGTACATGGGCTTCGGCCCATGCAAAAATTAGGTTTACTTCCCTTTGAGCCGCCAGGCTCTTTGTGCCCCCCTGGTGGTTTATGTATGCCACCGCCGTGGCATTGTCGGACTGTATCCTTACTGGCAGACCCTGCAGGGGGAGAGTCCAGGCGACCAGGGCCAACCGAACAGCTCTGATCTCTAGGACATTGATGGGAAGCAGACTTTCTGCCTCTGACCACTGTCCCTGCTGGGTCCGTTTTCCTAAGATTGCCCCCCAACCTGTTAGGCTGGCATCTGTGGTTACTATTTTCCACGAGATGGGGCAAAAGGTTTTCCCTTTTGATAATTTTTGAGGGATCAGCCACCAGTACAGGCTGTGCCTGACTTCTGGAGAAAGAACTAATGGACGGTCTAATGCCTGTATGGACTTGTTCCAAGCAGAGAGAATAGCTGCTTGCAGAATTCTGGTATGGATCTGGGCGTAGGGCGCTGCTTCGAAGGCGGCCACCATCTTCCCCAGCAGTCGCATGCATAGGCGAATAGTCGGCTTCTTTTTGCCTAAGACTATTTGAATCGTTTGAATCAACGACCTGATCTTCTCTTGAGGTAAAAATACCCTCTGGCATTCTGTATCTAACCGAAAGCCTAGATATTCCAACTGTCTTGTGGGTTGTAACCTTGATTTTTCTTGGTTCACAATCCACCCGAACTCTTCTAGATGCCGCACTGTGCGGACTACTGCATGATTGAGGTTGGAAGCTGAACTGTCGATAACCAGGAGAAATCGTCCAGGTATGCTAGGACCAAGATGCCTTCTGTCCTTAGGACGGCTAGTACCGGGGCTAACACCTTTGTGAATACCCGTGGAGCTGTTGCCAACCGGAAAGGGAGGGCTACGAACTGGTAATGACTTTGGTTTATCGTAAAACGAAGAAACTTGTGATGTGCTGGGTAAATATCGGCACATGCAAATATGCATCCTTTATGTCTATAGATGCTAGGAAGTCGCCCTGATGCAGGCTGGTTGTCACTGAACGTATGGAGTCCATACGGAAGGTCTGAATCCTTAGAAAGCGATTTAGGCATTTGAGGTCTAATATAGGCCTGACGTCGCCATTGGGTTTTGGTATAACAAAAAGGTTGGAGTAGAATCCCAGACCCCTTTCTTGGGTTGGTACTTCTACAATTACTCCTTGGAGCAAGAGGCGATCCAACGCCTTTACGAGAGATGCCCTCTTTAACGGGTCGCTTGGAAGACTTGACCCCTGAAAATGAGGGGGGGGGGATTTCTCGAAACTCTAGTTTGTAGCCTGAGGCTACTACGGACCGAACCCAAGAGTCGGGAATTCTGGCCTTCCAGACTTTGGAGAAAAACTGAAGTCTTCCCCCCACCCAAGAGAGTGGGGGCGCCCCTTCATGAATCTGATTTGATGACTGGTTTAGCCGGCTTGCGAGACCAGGGCCTCTTGTTTGCCGCGGCTTGTCCCTGTGGGCGGCTATTAACTGCTGAACGCCCGGGAGGCCGTCGATACTGACGGGAAGTCGAAGGGGCCGATGCAATGGCCTGTCGTTTAAACGTGGGCCCACGCGGTCTTTTCTTGACCGGTAAGGAAGTACTTTTTCCACTTGATATGGTGTGGATATATTTATCTAGGTCTTCCCCGAATAGTCTTCCCCCATGAAAGGGAAACCCTGCTAGAAGCTTTTTGCAGGGTGCCTCTGCTGACCAGTTCTTTAGCCACAAAAGACGACGCATGTGAACCATCAGTAGAGATGAACGAGATGCCTGTTGGATGGAGTCCTTAATAGCATCTATTGCAAAGCAGAGAGCCCTAGGGAATTCTGCTAATTCATGAGTATGCTGAGCCGGCATGTCCTTCAATATATGCTTTGCCTGATCCTTCAAGGCCTGACAAACACCAATGGCTGCTACTGCTGGCTGAACCATGGCACCTACTGAGGTAAAAGCTGCTTTCAGTAGGGTCTCGAATTTCTTGTCGACCGGATCCTTGAACATATGGACATTTTCAACCGGACAAGTCAGGGATTTATTCACGCAGGAAATGGCTGCGTCCACTGTAGGGAGAGCCCATTTCTTTACATATTCCTCTTCCATAGGGTAGAGAATAGAGAATCTTTTAGGAGGGACAAAGATTCTATCAGGTCGAGCCCAATCTTGGTAAATCACGTTCCGCAGAAGGGGGTGCATTGGAAAAGATGCACCAGTTAATGGGGCCTTTAAAGAACCCAATGAGGATACCTCCGGGGCTACTAGTTCTGGCACTGGAAGTTTAAAGGCAGTGCGAACCATATCTGTCAAAGACTGGATCCACAGGCCCTCCGCTTGAGAGGCCGAAAAATATTCATCTATAGTGGAATTTTCCCTGTCTGAACCGTCGGGACTTGGGTCTGCCTGATCCCCTTGTGGGTCCCGTTCCTCTGAAGAGGAGACCTCCGCATCTGAAAACCCCACACTGGGTGAGGGGGATCTAGCCCGCTTGCTACTTGGGCAAGGACGGGAAAACAACGCAGTTAACCTTTTCTCTAGCCCACACATGGTGGCTGCTAGCATTTCTTCCGTCACGTAAACGGGAATGGGTGGATCGGGGGCCGCCTCTGCCCCCAGCACCCCCAATGGCTCTTGTACTATGCCACTCGGTGTCCTGACTGGCGAGGGTAGGGCCGTAGAAGCCTGGCCCAAATCCTCTGACCCCGATGGAGACCCCTTTTGCTTTTTGGCACCTTTAGCAGCCTTGGCTGGTCCAGATCCCTTTGGAGCCATTGTACAACCTTGGGTCACCCCTATAGCCAACACCTGACTGTTGTAGCTAGGAATAACCAATATGAGGGCAGGTATGAGAAAAATGAAAAAGAACTAATTTCTCTCTTTTTCTTTTATATTTCTCTTTTTTTTTTTTTTTTTTTTACCCGCCTGGGAGGTGGCAATACCGAGGAAGCCTGTGAGTATTGACACACCAATGCCCGTTAGCCGGAGTCCAAGGTAGACTCAGATACTGCTGGATCTAAGGCTGAGTCCCTTTAAGCAAAAAAACTTTTTTTTTTTTTTTTTTTCTGGTCAATAGTGGACCTAAGTCCTAGACCTGAAGATCCACCAAACCGCCACTAGGTGTCCCTGTGTGGCCAAAAGACCCAGCTGCACGCTCTGTATCCTTTCTTCCTCTGCCTCCAGGAGGGAAAGACCAGCCAGAGAAAAGTTTTTCCTTTATACAGACCCTGACGCTGCTGGCCCGCCCCCCCCGACGCACGCCGACGCTATAAAAGGCGGCGTGCACGCGCGCGCACACACGCGCGCACGATCGCGCGCATGATCGCGCGCACCACGCTGAACCCACATGGAGGAAGCAGAGCAGAGGAACAACATGGACCAGCGCCAGGCAGCACCAACAGACACCAGGTAAGCACTAATCTTATTGTAGTGCACACACAGCGAGGAAGCTGTCCCCATGGGCTTCCTAAGAAACAGGAGTTTTTTACCAGCAATTTCCTCTTTAAAACATGTGGGGTTGCAGTATCAGTGTTAACAGGCAGACCTGGGGTGAGTAGCAAATATATAACTTACACAAGTATACATATATTTACATATTATCTGGGTAAACATTATAATCCCATCCTGCCTCAACAGACATAGTGGAGATAGTGGCTGATGCACCAGCATACTGTTAGCCAACCCAGAACCCCCAGGGGGATACCTACTGTCGAACCAAGTCCCGCAGGTTCCCTCTTACCTGCTCCACGCCGCAGGGTATTGCAAAATGCAAGAGGCCCAGCCTTCCCCCATCTCCGTGGGTATTGTCTTGGACCTTCAGGGACCGGGGTCCTGTGTTAAGGAACCCACACCCCTGGACCTATATAGCATCCTGGCATCAGTAGCGTTTAGTTCTTGGAAGAGACTAAGGCACTGGAGCCCAGAATCCAGCCCTCCAAGGAGAGGCATTATAGGCAAAACCCCACTCCAGCAGGGCCCGGGTACCGTACATCTTGGCTCTGAAGCACTTCGGACGGATCCGGCTAGCTATCCTGGGTCCCGAGACCTCCGAGGGACAGCTAGACGTGACCAACACCTAAGACACTGGCGAAAAAACTAAAGCACTCTCAGTGGGAGGGGGTTATATAGGGAGGAACTTCCTGTGAAGTTGATTACACCAGTGTCCACACCTGAAGGTACTCCATATAACCCATATGTAATGACTATGCGCTCTGTGTCCCGTGATGTACGATCAAGAAAAAGTCTTTTTTTTTTTTCCTTGTACTTTACTAGTTTATTTGTACTTGCTGTAAAATCTTTTTCTTGCGGTCTATTGAGGTTAATTTTGTTATTGACCCTGGTTGCTCATAGAACTGAGGCATGTCTGTTGGAGGTGGTGTTATATAATGGCTGGATTTGTTTTTTTGTCTGCCAGTACTGCATTTCTACACACCCTGGGTTTCTTAGTAGATTTAAAGAAAAAAAAACTGACGTCCATTACAAAAATCGTATTTTCTTTTTTTTTTTTTTCAAATATTTTAATTCTTAACCATCAAAGGCGAGTCTAGGTTCTCACAACAGATATATCTAACAACTTTACCAGATTTTTTAAAGTTGCGATAAACAAGCGATAAATTGAAAGGTTAATGTGTTTCCTGTCCGAACTGTCCGCACTAGGTATATGTAAAAACAAAAAATTGATTCATTTATGTCCACTGAACGATTTATCGGCCATTGCATGATGGCACTATCGTTTGCGCTCATGGACAATTTTTCGTATAGTGTATGGCCAGCATAACTCTGCTACTGCCATGTGTTATGTGGCAGCAGCAGCGGGAGTTACGCACACTGTTGCAGAAGTGGCTGAGAATGTGGATAAATCTCTAAAGCCAGTTGTCAGATGAAAGTGTTTCTACACACCCCTGAAACATTTGGCCTTGCCATATTTCCTGGGCTCTGCACTGCAACCTGTAGACCTGGGGCCAATATGGAAGGTGCCACTGGGTACAAAGACCAGCAATCTACACTCCCTTAGCTTCAGGGAATATCAAATGAGACCTTACCTATGATGTCTCTTGTTAATGAGAACCTGTCATAACAAAATAGCATCACATAGGGGACTTTTGTTCCTTCAAGTGATGTAAAAGAGTTTTGTGAAAACAAATGTAAAATAAAAACAAAGTACAATCAAAAATAATTTCTTGTGATCTAAAAACTGGAACTACCACCATTTTATTCTCTAGCGTTTCTGCTTTTAGAAAAGATATAACGTTTTTGAGGTTTTACAGGTAGTTTTCAGGCCTAAAACAATTTTTTAAACATACAGAAAAAAATGCAAACCTGGCTGTGGCCACGAAAGGGTTAATAAATGTCCATCTGCAAAAACATGCAGTGCCTCATGCATATAAATGTAAAAGATAGTAACCCAGAGCAACCAGTCACTATCATTTAATATTGTGGTCTTCATTAGAAAAGGAATAGATGGTATTTGGTTAAGATGTGTTTTTTATGGGCAGCACGCAAACTTAGAAAAAAACAAACAAAAGATAACCTGCGCTTAGTGCAAAAAATGTAAGAAATATTATTGGACTGCTGCACCTTCACAGTTTAAATGACAAACATTAATTCAAATGCATAAACCAAAATAAACTTTAAGTAGAAAACAATAAATATGAGCTAAAGATAAGCAAAAGTATTGTTTCATATATAAATGTACAGTGACCCAGGGGGGAGCCAGACAAGTGACATCATCATATACACTGGTGGGAGACCTGATGTAATTTGTTTGATAGCAGTTTTTAATCTACTACTACTACACTATAATGCTACGTACAGACGATCGGAAATTCTGACAACAAAACTGTGGATTTTTTTTCCGTCTACACACGATTGGAATTTACGAGAACGGATTTTGTTGTCAGAAAATTTTTGTTGTCGGATATTCCGACAGCAAATGTCCGATGGAGCCTATACACCAGGGATCCTCAAACTACGGCCCTCCAGCTGTTGTAGAACTACACATCCCATGAGGCATTGTAACACACTGACATTCACAGACATGACTAGGCATGATGGGAATTGTAGTTCCTGAACAACTGGAGGGCCGTAGTTTGAAGACCCATGCTATACACGGTCTGAATTTTCAACATCATGCTCCCATTGAATATTTATTGTCGGAAAATCCGACCGTATGTACACGGTATAAGAGTCGCTTACTCTGCACTCTTTACAGTGATATTGGTGTTCATGAACATATTTATAATATAAGTCCAATATGAGGAAAATGGGTGGATGAACCGAGCACTGGAGTCACTAGAATCAAACCAAAGCATGATTTTATTAAACATAGCTCACTTACAGGTTAAAATCTCTGAATCCAGCCTGATAGGGTAAGCATTGGCACACAGAGGGGTTTATTTACTAAAGCTAGAGAGGGCAAACATAGTCACAATTCTGCAGAGAAACCAATCGGGTTCCAGGTTTTGTATGATCAGCCGCTGCCCCTTTTATTGTCTGCTGTTCCATTCATGGTTACCATACCAGTCAGAAATTTTTAACCTGAAAGTGTGCTATGTTTAATAAAAATGGTGTTCGATCCAGCACCCTGTTCTGTGCTGCTTTCCATACAGAGGTTCAATGTAACAGACATGTCTAGAATATTTTTTAAATAATTTCTCTCGGATTTTCGTTTTTAAGTAAAATTTAGTAGATCAGCATCATCATAGTAGGATTAAGCATGACTCGTGTTCCTGTAATGTCTCTCTCCTAGGTATGTAGATAGAGTAATTGATCTACTACGGCAGAGGCTTAATCAAGCGGAACTCTTGGAGAAGAAGAGAGAAGCATGGCTGGAGAGGGGAAAGTCTGCCCAGGAGGAGAGTGAAAGCCTGGAGCCTAAGTTACAAGTCCTTCAGGAGAGAAGCCGTGAACTCCAGAAGCAGGTAAGTTCTGGGACAGATTACACACATGGTGTGAAGGGGTAACCAGAAGTTTACAAGGTGTGTCAATAAATATTCTGATAGAAATGTCTGCTTTCATGTGCCTCCATTTTGTTGCAGATCGAAGCAGAAATCTCGTGGAAGTATAACAACCGACCTGTGAAAGTAATTGGCACTGGACTTTGACCTTTTTGTCTTGTGACTTCATGATTGGTTCATACATTAAAACATCTTATTTTTATGGAGTCTCTTATGCTGAATCTCCTGTCTTTATAGTGCTGTCCCTCGAAATCCACAATGCACCCCCTTTTTATCTCTCCATCCTGAGGATGACACATTCCATCTCCATCCCCACTTCTTCATATTACCGCAGTGCGAGATGTGCACCTTTCCCCTCTTCTTGGCTTTCTAATTACATCCCATCAGAATGACGAGTGACCTGTCACTGCTCATTATTCTGGCTGCTCGTTATCTCAGTGCTTAGGGGGGAGCAGCACCCTCCAGCTGGACATTGAGTGATGGCATCTATTAATCAGCAGGCTCACAGAGCAATACCTGTAACCACAGCTTGCTACAGAGCGTGCAACTCTGCCAGGAGGCAGGATGCCATGGTTTGTCAGGTTCTGAGTGGCTGGAATAAAAGAACAACACTGCAGGATTTGCCTGAAAAGTTGATAAGGGAGCATCACCTTGTGGGTCTGTGACTGAACACTTCTGGCTATTGTGACACTTTGCTCCACTTCTGATAATGGGTTAAGGCAGACATTATTGCCTGGCATAGATAGAAAAAGAAACATTGATTGTGACTGCTTGAGCTTTAAAATATTTGCAGAGAGGTTTTTTTTTCTGTATATAACTGTACTACACCTGCCCAGCTTTAGAAACGGAATTATGTTGATGCTATCTGTAGGAAATAAGTGTATATAAGGTAAAGATAACATTTCTTCACCTTCAGAAGGTGACCCTTAAATGTTGGCCCTTACCTAATAAATTTGTTATCTTTTTAACTTTTACTCTCATAGTGCCATCAGTCCTTTAGAATGTAATTCAGGCCTAATTTCCCAGTGTAATCTTCCTACGGACTGCAGTTATTTCTCAACACTCAGATTCAGGCTTCTAGGCAAGGTAAGAACGCGTGGATTGGGCGTTGTGTGCCCTCTGTGGGAATATGAACATTTACATGAGAACTACATTTGGACATATGGCTGGGTCTTTTCCTTAATCTCATGGGATGTCTTCTCCCAGTATATTAAAGTAAACCTGATGTTACAGCAGGCACACGGGTTCCAGAGTGCCACAGGAGCACAGTAACCAGGAGCAAGAAATTAAGGACATCTCAATTTCAAGTCTGAATTTCAATTGTGGTCCCCCCCCCTCCTGCTGAGAATGAATAGAGATCATCGAGAGCAGCCATGAACCAATCAGGTGCCTGCTGTTTTCAAGGGCAGGTTACTAAATGAATGAAGACACTGTAGTTTGTTTCTGACATTAACACTGGCACCTCCGGTCTGGATGGAAGGTGTAATCCCCGTTTATATCTGATCCAAATTTTCAAAATTTTACTTTTCCAATTCTATTTGTATCATAATGTTCCAATAATTCAAAAATACATATTTTTAATTGTTTTAAATTACCACAATTGAAAGACCGCATACCTAAGTTATTATATCAAATCTTGTGCAATGACTGCACCTGCCAGGCATGTTCAGGGCATCACTTGTGCCAAGGTTAGCACAAATTAATTAAGTTTAAAGGATAAGTTTAACTTTTGTACAAAAAATAATAAATGCACATTTTTTTGCAGGTTAAAATTTTTTTCATTTTTCATTTTCTGTAGTAGGGTCCTGTAAAGCATTGCACCAGCGATCAAAAGATCACTGATGCCAGGCGGGTCTCCTGCACACTGTTGGTGTATCTGCTTATCCATACGGGTAAGCTGATACTCGATGACAGGAAGACTCGGTAGTTCATTGAGAACTACAAGCCGACAGCCACTAAAGCTGTTGGGACTTGTAGTTCATTCATACACAGAGCTCTGTGTATGAATGATGCGGCAGTGTGGGCAGAGCCCTGCATGGCTGCTCTGCTTTCAAAAACTGACAGCTAGAAGGGGAACTTCTCCCCATACTGCTGCTACAGGAGGGGGGGGGGGGGGGCATCGGGCGGGAGCTGCAGCGCTGGGAACATGTTACACCCTAAAATTGTGTGGAACATGTAAAAGGTTCCCAAAGGTCAACTTATCCTTTAGAAAGTCTTTTTATTATAGCTTCTAGGCATCAGTACCATCCAACGTTCCAATCCGATAGCACTGGCACCTTTGCGCCCACTGCTCTTTGGGTTTAGGTGTGATAGATTACAGTATAACGTGAACATTGTGGTGTTGGATTTAAAAAGGGTCAGTCAGGCCCAAAAATTGCATTGTAATTTAACAGGGATCATTGTTCTGAAATACCTTTATGCTGCTATCCGATTGAAGGTTTAGATCAGTGTTTTTCAACTCCAGTCCTCAAGGCACACCAACAGGTCATGTTTTCAGGCTTTCCATTATTTTGCACAGGTGATTTGATCAGTTTCACTGCCTTAGTAATCACCACAGCCCTTTTATCTGAGGGAAATCCTGAAAACTTGACCTGTTGGTGTGCCTTGAGGACTGGAGTTGAAAAACACTGGTTTAGAGCATATAAAATGTATTGATGCCTAGTAGCTGGAATAAAAAAGCCACTGAATAACTTTGGTTTGTTGTTTTATGTGCAAAATTAGTCTAAATAAAACCACCTATTGACGGTATTCTTGTTTCTGAAGGAGGACACATGTTTTTGATTGCTCGTATACACCATGTATATGTATATATACCTGTCTGCTGGAAGCACCCATCGAGCATATGTCCAAGATCTGTATAGAAAGCCATACTCCGTAATTAATAATGGATTGTGTGTCTAAAAAGTTACTGGTTTTTGGTCTTGCAATGTCCATTTTCCCTGCACTTTTTTAGTTTGCATGTCAGTTTTTCAACTAACTGCTAGACCTGTGAAGAATGAACATTTTCAGAATTCCAGAGCTGTACTGTTTGTTTATTCTTTATAGCAACACCAACCAGCCAGCAACAGTCTTATTAGCTTCAGCACTACTGTATTTCATTGATAATTTTATGATATCATTAAATAAAGTTTAATGCCACTTCTGCAAAGTGCGTGTCCATTCACAAATATGGGTTGCCTACATCAGCAGTCCCCAGGGACCAGTTTCACGGCAGTAAATTTTCCCAAGGACTGGGGGGGTGGCGGTGTATTCACTGAGTCTGTCCTCAGACCCTCTTTAAAGCACAGTCCCCCCTTTTTATGTCCTCAGTTCCCCTTCACATAACAGCCCCTTTACATTACAGTGCATTCCACTTTACATCAGAGTGCCCCTTTACAGTACAGTCCACTTTACATTAATGTAATGGGGACTGCTCTGTAAAGGGGGACTGCTCTGTAAAGGAGGGGCACTGTAATGTCAACAGGGACTGATGTAAAGGGGACAGAACAGCACTGTAAAGGGGCACTGTAATGATTACAGTGCAGTGCCTGTTTATATTACAGTGCCCCTAGCAATCACTGTCTCCCCCATCATCGGGCCCCTGCAGCCTTGCCCATCACAGTGCCCCTGAAGTCTGCCCATTATAGTGCCCTTGCAGTCTGCCCCCTTCCTCTCTTAAAATCCCTCATCTGATATCTGCCTCCCCTGCACTCTACCTTTAGCAGGGCAGACACTGTGACCTATCCATGTCATCTCCTGGATTCCCCACCTACCCGATGATGTCATCCTATCAGCAGGGCAGGGGGCGGGAGAAGCTCTTCATTTTGATCTGCAGCTCCTCCCACCCCCTGCCCTGCTCATTTGGATGACCTAGTCAGCCAGGTGGGCAGAGGAGCTGGGAGAGGACACACAGGCATGGCCGCACAGCGGGAGGCGAGGAGCCCGACTGCAGTTGCTGCTCTTCTCCTGTTGTGCGGCCTGGGATTGGGGACCCCTGACCTACATGCAGCTCCAGTAAGTAATCAAAGAGCTCTTTGCGTTGTATGGGGCTCAGTGCCTGTGTGACTGAGTAAAGAGATACCAAGTAATTTAACCGTCAAAATTACATGCGTGCAAAAATGCCAACAAACTAGGATATCCAAAATTGTGCATAGGCAACACTTTAAAAGCATTTTAGGGCTGTTACTGATCAAAATGTTTGTGTTTGATTAATCGTTTTCTTTTTTAATCGACTAATTTTGATTAATTATAACGCACATACAGATCCAACTACTTTTAGCTGATTCCCAGTGCAGCTACCAACCACTGGAAAAATGGATAGCAGGATACAAAAAACACACAAAGGCAGCGCTCGATGGGAATACCATTAAAACTTTTATAGTCTTCAAGTATGTAACCAAATAAATATTGCACTGGAGATAAACTCGATGTAGCTACATAAACTGTAAAAATGGTGCGAGTAATACCAAACGGTAGCAAAAGCAGTCATAAAATCATGTAGCCAGGTATAAAAATGTGTACAACGATGCCAATGCTGAATGCTTGTGGCAGATAGTAAGGTCCCACCGGCATGCAGATATGAAGGTACAGCAAAGGAGCCCTTCAGATGGACACGGCAAGTCCCACCTGTGTCCGTGGCGTTACCGGATCTCTGACGGAACTCCTTGAAGGCCCAGAAGCCGGCGGAGAGGTGAGTACCAATCAAAAGAATTTTAATTGATCAAAAAGATTTTGATCGATCAAAAAAATTAAAGATTAATCGATCAATTAAAAGTTAATTTGCACAGCCCTAAAGCATTTACAACTCATTAATTCAGCAATTACTTTTTGCAAATAGGAAATATGTCTGTTTGTCCTACGTTTATGTATGTTTATGTATATGTGGGGTTAGGAGTGCTTGAAAAAAAAAAAAAAAAAGTTTTTATATAAATGTTTTTCTTTTTTTGAAGCGATGGTAAAGCCTGCTTTGATATTTTTACCTACAGATAAGCATATAAGACATGGGTAAAATTAATATCTCCTAAACATGCATCGTTTAGGAGATATTCACCCTGCATGCAGCCAGTGACATCACTGGCACATGCGCTCTAAAGGCGTGGGATACCGTGCCGGAACTTTAGAGCTTCACACTATAACCGAGGGCTCGAGAGTGACTTTATCACGGTTGCTGCTGGAGGGCATTGTTCTAAGGTAAGTTTTTCCATAATGTCTTAGTCAAAATCAGCAGGGGATCAAATACTTTTTTCCCTCACTGTATACACCTCCTTCATCTGGGTCATGAGAGGTGTATATATATATATATATATATATATGTCAATCAAATGTTTCAATTAAAAGCAAAGCTTGATAATTCTGCTCGTCCACCCAGCCTTCAGAGTACAGTAATGTCATTGTACTTAGAGAACAGATAGTAAGGGGGCTTCAACCATAGAAAGGAGATGGTTAAAAAACTGAGGCCCTGAAGACTCAATCCTGCACCCAGTAGACAAAGGAAGCCTCAATTCTGTGGTAACAGCTGTAATCAGGCATGCAAGGTGGAAAAGAGGTGTTGTGTCCTACTGTAGGAATATCCAGCAGAGTGGCAGTGGGAATGTCCAGCAGTTCCACATTTAAAATTACACTACTACATTTCGAGCCCTTTCACACTGGGGTGGTTTTCAGGCGCTTTAGTGCTGGAAGTAGCCTCTGCTTAGCGCCTGAAAACCACCTCCCATTCATTCAAGTGTGACTTTTTACACTATGGCAGTGCGCTTGCGGGACATTCTAAAAAGTCCTGCGAGCGGCATCTTTGGGTGCGGGTTGGGAGCGCTGTATTTAGGAATGAATGGGCAGCGCCTAAAATGGGTTTGAAAGCACTGCAGAACAGGAGTTTTTAATCCTTTTTGGGGGGGGGGTTAAAACGCCCCGCTAGTTGCTGAAAAGGGCAGCTTAAACAGCGCTAAAACGAGCAGCGCTTTAGCGCTAACGCCACAGGTGCTCAGTCTGAAAGGGGTCTTAAAGCAATGAATCGTCAACATCTGGACTCCAGAGAAGGATCTTTTCATCCCGAGTTGTAAAGGCCTCTGTCGCTGGTGGAAAGAACCTGAAATATGTTTTTATCCTCTCAAGCACCTTTGTTGCCTACTCCACAGGACCAAGATAAAGGTAATTTCTGTTGGAGGACATGGTACTCTGACCTCGTCAAGCACCTGGTAAACTCTCTCCAAGATCGTTCAGATCATCTGTTCCAGGTGGCCAGCTTGCTGCCCTGCCTTTCAGTTGCTGTTTTTAATGGTTTAGCTGCTAAAGCCCAGGTTCTGAGGGACTTGGGCTTGTTGGTTTGGTAATTTCTATGCTTTTAAAAGCTAAGGAAATTACTTTTTGCAAAGTTCACTGCTGCACTTGGAAAGTATATTTATCTTGGTGCAACACAAGAGAATTCTATCCAAGAAAGTACTCCATGGGATGAATCTCATCTTTCCTCAGGTCTGCTCTGGATCAGCGTTTAGCATTAAGTTCCTGCAAGAATCAACTTTCAACGTAAGTTTTTTTTTTTTTTTGAGACCGCTTGCTTTTCACTCCTAAGAGCCCATTCACACAGGGGCAACAGGACTTTTAGCATGACTTTGGAAGGCAACTTGGACAAGACTTGAGTATGAATCATCAGACAACTTACAAGGCAACTTCAAGTTGTCTCCAGGACAGTACAAGGCAACTTCATGTCGCCTCCAGGACAAGAGGCTTTCCAGTGGCCAATCAAACAATAATAAGCTCTGTGGGAGGGAGGGGTTTGCCTGAGAAATGTATGTTATCTTCCTGTATTGTTGCTTCAGTTAAGACAGTGATCCGACTTCTGAGGCGACTTCCATTGAAATCAATATGGGAAAGTTGCCTACAAGTCGGATTGAAGTAGTGCAGGAACCTTTTCTGAAGTCAGAGCGACTTCAGTAGTGTACATTAAGACGGCTCCTATTCACTTCCATTCATTTTCTCGACCGCGTGACTTGGGGCGACTTGAAGTCGGATTCCAGGTTGCCCCAGTGTGAACCGGCTCTTAGTGAAGGCCTTGTTCCTCCTGTACATTCGCCAGTGACCCTTTGGAGTCTTAAACTGGTTCTACTTATGAAGAATATTCCTCTGTCTCTCCTTAGTCACAAGGTTGCCTTTCTTGCCACAATCGCTTCCGTGAAGCGAATTTCTTTTTTTTTTGTGTTAGGTTCAGGGTAGCCCTGTACCCCCCCCCCCCCCTAATAAAGTTTTAACCCCTTGATCACCGCCCTAGTTAACCCTTTCACCCCAGCGTCACTAATCGATCATTTTTCTGATCGCTGTATTAGTGTCGCTGTTGCCGCTAGGTAGCTAATTTTTTTTTTTTTATTGCGATTTTTTTTTTTTTACTAAAGACATGTGGCTGAATACATTTTGGCCTAAATGTTTGACTAAAATTTAGTTTATTCAATTCTTCTTATAACAAAAAGTAAAAAATATAGATTTTTTTTCAAAAATGTCGCTCTATTTTTGTTAATAGCGCAAAAAATAAAAATTGCAGAGGCAATCAAATACCATCAAAAGAAAGCTCTATTTGTGGGAAGAAAAGGACGCACATTTTGTTTGGGAGCCACGTCGCACGACCGCGCAATTGTCTGTTAAAGCGACGCAGTGCCGAATTGTAAAAACGCCTCTGGGCATTTAGCAGCATATTTGTCCGGGGCTTAAGTGGTTATACACCACGACCTACCTGAGTATTGTTGCTGACCACGTCCAACTTCTGATGGCTGCTTCCAGCAGGATAACGCACCATGTCACAAAGATCAAATCATCTCACCACTGGTTTCTTAAACGTGACAATGAGGTCACTGTACTCCAATGGCCTCCACAGTCACCAGATCTCAATCGCATCATGCATGTGCAGCCGACAAATCTCCAGCAACTGTGTGATGCTATCATGTCAATATGGACCTAAATCTCTGAGGAATGTTTTTAACACCTTGTTGAATCTAAGCTATGAAGAATTTAGGCAGTTCTGAAGGCAAAAGTGGGTTCAACCCGGTACTAGCAAGGTGTACCTAATAAAGCGTCTGGTGTATGTTTTAATGTTAATACACTGTGGGTTTTCAAATAGGCCATATTTGGCACAAATATTTTGTAATTTTAATTGTTTTTTAATCGTGAATAAATTGGTGATTTTTTAACAGTCTATATTGCATACATAGTTGGGCACCTCAAAGTCCCATACGTAGCAGAGTTTTTCATCCTTAGGAGATTTGTCTGCATTGTTGGGAGGCAGTATGCTCTGTTATGCCTCGTTTCCACTGCACGGATCGGGTCGGGTCAGATATTTTGGAGCGGTTCGGATGGGTCTGGTCTAATCGCGTGAGTGTTTCCACTGCAAATCGGACCGTGAGGGATCATTCAGAGTTTAGAAAAAATTCCTAGCGCATCCACCAATCAGTGAGATGCATTTGTAGGTCCGCCCTAACCGAACCGTTCCACTCTCTCTGGTCCCTCATCTGAAGCAGGACCCTTGCTGGTGCGGTACGGTTCGCTTTTCTGGTGCGCTTTCATAATGGAAACACCCAAAATAGCGAACCGTACCGTACCGAACCGATCCGCTCAGTGGAAACGAGGCATTAGAGTTTATCTCCCAGCTACAGCAATTTTAAACGGTTCGACTCTCTCTCTCTCTGTCTTTGTTGTGCCTGACGGCCCCTTAGAGGACAGCCTGTGTCTCATTCTATTATTGCTGGGTGGATTCGTCAGCTCACCATTCTGGTCAAGTTTATGACCTCAAGTGCAAGTTTCCACCTTTTCCCAGTAAGAGCAAACTTTACTAGATCAGTTTGTGCTTTTTGAGCTTTTCAGCAGCAGGCATCTGTATTTTACAGATTTGCAAAGCTGCCAGCTAGTCTTCTGTTCCTACTTTCATTAGGTTTTTCCCGGTGTAACATCCAACCTCAACTGATGTCTGCTTCAGCCATAAGGGTCTTCAGCCGGTGTCTTGTCAACCTGGTTCCTCTATCGGATAGGTCCCTGCCTCGACTGCACAGGTGCGGCGCATGCACAATAGGACGCCACGGAAATCTCCGACCCTCAACAGCTGATTGTCGGCTTAGATGAGCTTGCTCCCGATGCCTGATGCCTGCTTATACACTGTGCTCTATAGTATACGCCGCTCTACACATCAAGGGGGGAATGTGATATTGAGCAGTGCTTTTTTGATTGGTTATCCACGCCGCTCTATACAGCAAGGGGCAGATGTAAGATGTCTATTTTATTGAGGAAACCATCCCCAAAAAAGGACGGCTCAATATCACATCCGCCCCTTGCTGTAAAGAGCGGCGTGTATAACGAATCAAAAAAGCACTGGTCAATATCGCATCCGCCACTTCCTGCCCCCTGCTGTATAGAGCGTTGTGTATTACCAAGCATCAGCGGCGTCTATAATCAGGCATCGGAAGCGAGCGCGTCTACAGCTGTTCCCGCTCTGAAATTTCCATTGCCTCGGATTGTGCCTGAGCACTCCGGAGGCAACAATCTCGAGAGGAGGAACCAGTTCGGCAGAACACCGGCACTGCTGAGCCATCATGGTTGACTTTGTGTTTTTGTGGGCCTAATAGCCTTTTGTTGCTCTGAAACCGTCGCTAGCTACTATAACCCCGGTATACTCTTCTTCAGCGGGCAGTCCGCTTCAAGATAAGTGGTCTCTGTGGCAGATACGCCACAAAATCGCTTATCGGTGGCTGAAGACGACCCGCCGCTCTTCGGTGCTCTCCGCCACTTACCAGAGCCGTCGGCAGCAGCAGAGGCGATCGGATCCTGTTCATGCCTGTGTATGGAGATGATTGAGGGGAAGATGGCCCCCAATCATCTCCATATCACTACAGGACATTAAGCTGTGAATAGTAATAACTGCAATGGTTGCTTGTGCTCTCAACCGAACTGTCAAGCCATTAAATGGCTGATGTCATAACTGGCAAAACAATGATGATTCTCCTGCGCTCCGGTATTTCTTACTTGTGGGGGTGATACAATTCAATTAAAAAGTATCTTCCAGAGTCTTGCAGCCCTCCTCAGAATCGTGGGAATTCAAAAGGAACTAAAAGAGAAAAGAGAATGGAGGGCGCACCAACCTAGTGTGATACTGTAACACGATTTTTATTTAAAATACTAAAATCAATGATTATACTCACAAAATTAGTTAAAAAACAAGCCTTGAAAGACAGTTCAACAGCGATATTGAAGCTAGGCTTATGCGTTTCGGGGGCGTACCCCTTTCCTCAGAGCCCCGGTGGTCTGCACTGCTCTCTCACTGTACATTTTGTTTTTGCTGTACAGTCGGTGTGTGTATATATTCTGACAAGCTGTACAGTGAGGGAGCAGTGCAGACCACCGGGGCTCTGAGGAAAGGGGTACGCCCCCGAAACGCGTAAGCCTAGCTTCAATATCGGTTAAGATACCCTTGGACTGAAGCAACCGTCCTGTTCTGCTGGCGCTGTTGAACTGTCTTTCAAGGCTTGTTTTTTAACTCATTTTGTGAGTATAATCATTGATTTTAGTATTTTAAATAAAAATCGTGTTACAGTATCACACTAGGTCGGTGCGCCCTCCATTCTCTTTTCTCTTTTTGATGTCATAACTGATCATATGTGCAACACTATGGCAACTTTAGATCAAACAAAATATGGCAGCTTTCTTGGTTGTAAAGGATAGAAGAATCTTTTTCCGCTTCATGGTCCTGTATTATTATATTAACAATTATCGGGGGACTTTAATTCCAATTTAAGGTACCTATGAACAAGTTTCAGTTGATTTTATCAATTACTGGTGGGTTTAATGACAGTCGCAAGTCAGTGAACACTGTTACATTCTTTCCATGAGTATGTGTTTTGCTCTTGCTTGAAGTCATTTCTATGCTGTAGTTCCTCCAAGGATAAGTTGATGCTGGAGTTTTTTTTTTCTCACTGTATAGACATGGGTTTTAGTGTAAAAGAAACATGCATTTTTATAAATTACAGACACTTAGGTGTTTGTACAGCAGCCTCCAAGTCCCGTCATTACAGCCAAAGCTGGACATTTCTGCCAGGCACAGCTCCTCTAAATTAAACCAAATCTGCTCCTAAGTTGTTACGCAGTCTACTCATGTCAAATTAGTGAAATATTTGTAGTAATTGACTTTTATAGGTTAATGCACTTTGCATTTTTTGCAGTAATCGCTAAGCAAAACATATGGTCATGCAGTAGTATCTTTTTATGTTTTGTTTTTTTGTCTTCC
Organism: Rana kukunoris; assembly: GCA_029574335.1. Classification (NCBI taxonomy): domain Eukaryota; kingdom Metazoa; phylum Chordata; class Amphibia; order Anura; family Ranidae; genus Rana; species Rana kukunoris. The sequence continues at coordinate 42,632,688 of CM056060.1, read as the reverse complement.
TTTTTTTTCGGACTGATTCAAACATTTACTAACAAGACAAGTACTGTCTACAAGTATTGTAAATACAATATATACACGATAAAACCCTTATCTAAAATCTCAATGGGGCTATATGATTCAGCTCCAGAGAGCATTACAGCTTGCATAGCACTGATGTGATCTAATTTGCTTAAATTAAAATTGTCGTCAACCAATAACCTATCCTTATTGGATTGCTTGCATATTGTAATCATCTCATAGCGTCCTGAGTCTTTTCTTTGCATTGGATACCATCCCCCCTTAATTCTCTTTGCTGTGACCACCTCTTGTTTTCCCAACATCCCTCTGTTTCCTGGACTTTGTCACATGTCAGTTGTGACAGTCTGTGTCCCCTTTGCATTGGATGCAATGACTTCTCAGCTGGCATTCACTAGATAATTACCAATTAGGGCCCAGTCCATCTGCTCCTGTGTGACACTGTGCTTTTCCTTCCCTTTAATTAAACGTCTGCTGTGCTGCTCAATCAATTAGTTGAACTGCAGCATATACACACTTGAGACCCCTGGACAAAGTGTGTGCCTTTGCAGATTGTGTAGATAGTCTCATTGTATTAATGTGTGTCACCAAGACTTGTCTTCACTCGGCTAATATACTTATCTCAACCCTTAACGTTTCCCTTGCTCTTTATCTTTTTATTTTTTCCAAGTTACCAAATGCATTTATATAAAAAGTTTTTTTTTTTTTTTTCATAAATACAGTATTCATGTACAAAGTAGCAGGTGTCCATTTTGATTGTGTGGCAGATTATAGAATAAATTACTATTGTATTGCTTTTTCAACATTGAAAGGCCAACACCTTCACATGTTTTGTACCTAGCTTCACAAAGATGCCCCAGTATGGTTTTCATTGCAGCATTCGTCTTGAAGTGGCCAGTGGTTTTCTCTTTGCTCAGACTGGCTCATCAGTGAGCACTAAGGATGGGCTCAGGCGTGTTCGCAATTCCTGTGCAGCCACAGATCGGCAAATGGCCCACTACCTGTGATTAGCGCTGCGCAGTGTATGCTTCCTGGCGGGGTGCATGCACCTGGAGTTGCGAACACACCTGACTTAATCCTTAGGGACACTGAGGCGCTTGGTGCGATGGTGGTAAAGCGGCATTATTTTTAGCTGCGTTTTACCGTCATGTTTGCTGTGATTTTTGGGCGCTAGCAGGGAGATTTTAACCCCTGCTAGTGGCCGAAAAAGGGTTAAACTCGCCTGCAAAACGCTGCTTTGATTTCAATGGGCAGGGGCGCCATAGGAGCGGTATTTTTACCACTCCTACTGCACCTGAATGTTTTTTAGTGTCCCGCCAGCGCAATGCTCCAGTGTGAAATCCCTCAGGCTTTCACACCTGAAAGAAAGGAGCGGCACTTTCAGGGCGCAATGCAGGCGCTATTTATAGTGCCTGCAAAGTGCCTCAGTGTGAAAGCAGCCTTGGTGAACACTCTAGTGCTTGGCCTTGTTTTCTCCTTGTCATCATACTCTGAATTCTTTGAGGGTGTGATAAAATACAAAACCTCCTAACCTATGCTGATTGTTTCAATAAAAATTGATTTCCACAACTTATCCACCAAGGTTTGTTTAACCCTGAATTTAAATAGACCAATAATAACACCTTTTATTTCTGTTCGACCCCTTTCACACTGTGGATTTTTTCAGGCTGTACAGCGCTAGAAATTGTGCTGCTATACTGCCTGAAAAACTCCTTCACTGCATCCTCAATGTGAAAGCCCGAGGGCTTTTTACACTGAGGTGATGCGCTGGCGGGAGAGAAAAAAATCTCCTGTCAGCGGCATCTTTGGAGCGGTGAGAGGAGCAGCGTGTGTACTGCTCCTTCACCTCTCCTTCCCATAGAAAACAATGGGAAACCGCGGCAATACCGCCCACGAGGTGCATTGCGGGCGGTATTAACCCTTTATCGGCCGCTAGCGGAGGTTAATACCGCACCGATATCGCCCGATTCCCACGGTAAATCCAAAGGTATAGCGCCCCTATTTTTAGCGGCGCTATACCGCCACCGCGGCTCCCGCCCCAGTCTGAAAAGGGCCTTGGTGATTTCTAGATGTACATGGTTCTGTGTACTTGAGATATTACATCAGAGTATAGAAAAACACATGGTCATTTTAAAAGCAAGGGAATTGACAGTTCTAGTTTGCATTCAGGTTTTAGCTTTTAGCAGTTTTGGGTGGTTACACATGTGGCTTTTTTTAAGGCAAAGAGCCAGGTGTAGCAGTATATAGCAGTTAATCAAATGTCATTGGTAATGGATACAACCACACTAAAATAGTGTTTGGTTGTAGTTGGTAGTAGTTACAGTATTTCTTTCCAGTGTATGGAGAGATGTACGGATTCTTAAAAGTTTTGGTTATAGTGCTGCTTACAGAAGGATTGTAAAAAAAACTGTAGCTCGACCTAGGATATATCCCCTCCTACTACCAACATTCATTTTGTTTTTGCTGGTGTCCTAGGAGCATGGATGTATTTTTTCCAGCTCTGCTGTTAAAGGTTTAATTTAGATTCTGTTCACACCTGTGTGTTTTATGTGCGGCGCATTAAAAAAAGTCCTGCTTTGTTTTCATCACAATGCATGCTCTAAAGAGTACAAATGGTAATGCACCAAAGCACACCTACAAATCACTGTACAGATGTGAATCGGCTAACCATGTTATTTTTTTAAGCAATTTTTTTTCTTTAATCAAGAGTCTCCACTGACTCATAGCTGTTCTTAGCCTAGCTTTTGGACCATACAGCATCTGAACCCTGCTGGACTGGACATTTGTGGAGTGAGCCTGGAAGCGGTTTCATGAGTACTCATGGCTTTGCCTCTGACCTTGAGACTCTACATTGCTGCAACATGTCTGACTCTGGAAATAGGGCATAGGGTGCCCCCAGCACACTCTCTACTAATGAATCATGGATCACTTGCAGTGTGCTGGCTGATAGTGGTGTCACCTGTAGCCTGAAATAATTATGTCCTTATTTTGGAGCCTCTCCTATTTCACATAGTTAGTTATGGCTTGGTCATTTGCCTATTTGGTTAATATTTTTACCACGATCATGTAGGACTTTTTGACCCAAATTACAGTTGTCTTCAGACTCTGCAGAGGCCACACGAGCCCTACTGTATCCTCTCAAGCAATTGCTATATCCAATTTGTCTAAAGCCAAAGTGGCTTCCGAGGCATTGACTCAAGTCTTTGATTGATGCGCTTTCCCATGAAGAGTTGCAGTCTACTGCTATTCCTCCCAAATTAAAAGGATACCACGTTGGTTTAACAAGGTAACTATTATACCCATTGAGGATGCTTATGCATTTAGGGATCCATCATGCAACTAATAGGCGGCTGGAGGTCCTTTCCACATCTGACTAGTTCAAATCCTTTGAAAGGTATCTTTCTGCCCTTGCCATTGATTATCGGATCGTTGAAGATGTGGAGCAGATGGCCGTGGTGATAAACTTGGGTGCAAATGCCCAATTAGAAGCCACTCAGTTTCCCACTCTTTTAAGAATATATTTGTAGGATCCTTTGGCAAAAGTATATCATTATACTGTCTTATGATATGTGATCAAAGATGCTCAATACATAACATGCGTGACAAAACCAACATCAAAATAACAAGTTCCATCAATAAAATATTTGCTTAAATAACATGCATAATGTCCTTTGACTAAAGTGCTGGACTGCATAATTTTTTGCAACAAGATCGTATTGGCTTTTGAGGGACAATCTCTCTTTCGATTTGGCTCCGGACATTATCGTTGAGGCTGCTGTTTTAATTTCAGTTCACCACCAGCTTTCATATGGAGACACACCCCCCCCCCCCCCCCCCAAGGCTGCCTCCTCATCCAGCCATACGTTCTGGCTCCAAAGCTGCCAAATCCACCCACAAGCCCTCCTCGGTGTGTAGGTGTGTCCCCACTTTCCATGGTCCCTCCTTGGTTTCTAATGTCAAACTTTGCTGTCTCCCCTTGTCCTTGGCCCATTTCTGGTTGCAGAAAGGTTTTAGGAGTTTTACTATAAACTGTTCACTATCCTATTATTCACTAAAGGGTCCTGAATGGCCTAAAGGGTCTTGAGTGTTTACATTTGGGTCCAAACACTCCAGATAGAATCAGCTTTATCTGCCATTGCTTCCTTTCCCCATTGGGACTTCCTGGCTTCAGTGGACATTAAAGGTGCCCATCTTTCCAGCTCACCAATTCCTTCCGCATGTTGTAGGGCCACTGCACTACTAGTTTGTGGCCCTTCTGTTTGGCCTGTCTTCTACACCTTGATATTCATCAATGTGCTGGCTCTTGAGGTATTCCTATTGTTGGATACTTTGGAAAAGTCAGTGAGAGCTCTGAAGGACAATGTATCTTAGTATACAGATTTTGTAGAAATCACTTCTGACTCCAACTTATCAATATAAGTATATACAATTGGTCTGGGACACTTTCCAGGCAGGAGTGTCCCTTCCTAAAGAGACACTCCAGACTCTTGGGTCTCAACTCTGTGTTCTTCAATCCAAATGTTATTTGACCCTCTGCCTCTGCATGAGGGATTTGAGCTGACGGTAGCCTTCTTGGAAGCAGTTCCCTTTGCCCAATTCTACTCTAGACATTGCAGCTCAACATCCTGTGATTGTGGGACAAGTCGGTTCTGTCTCTACACAAATCAATTATTTTGACACTGAGCACCAGACTGTCCCTGTCTTGGTGGCATGGGATCCTATGTTGGAGTCGAGGGAAGTCATTCTAGAACATCCTGACAACAGACACAAGTCTGGAGTCCTGGGCACCTAGTTAGTGGAGAGAACTTGATCATCGGAGGACTCTCCATCCCTCAATCTACATCATGAACATCTTGGAACTCTGGGCAATCTAGCTGTCCTTTCACAATTGGACAAACCTGCTTCAAATTAAATCAGACAATGCCATGGTGGTGGCTGTCATCAACCATTAGTTAGAAACAAGAAGTCTTCCTGTGACAAAAAAGTTGGATCCTGTCATAGGCTGAATTTCAGATTCAGTCATTTACATTCCGGGTGTAGACAATTAGCAGGCAGATTTCCTCAGCCAGCAGTGTCTGGTTCCAGTAGAGTGGTCTCTGCACCCACAGGTGTTTCAGGGACTGTGTCGTAGATGGAATACTGCACATGTGGCCCTCCTGGCCTCCAGCTTTAACAACAAACTGAACAAGGTTGTATCCAGGGATCCAGAGTTAAAAGCAGTGGATGCTTTTGTGGCTCCGGGGGATTGGTACACCTTGATATATATGCCTTCCTCCCTTAAATCTTCTTTCCTCCACTGCAGGTTTGAGATGGAGGGCATTCCATTTATCCTCATTGCTCACCTGGTAAGACTTCTCGCAGATACTCTGTGGGCTCTGCCAGACCATTCAGATCTATTGTCCCAAGAAATGATTTACCACCTTGCTTCTCGATCCCTGATTTTTAATAACAAGTTTGTTGAAGTTCTAAGGGACAAGGTCATCTCTGAATCTGTAATTCCTACAACGATCAAGGCTAGGAAGTCCACTTCTATCTATCATCGGATGTGGAAAGTGTACTTTTATTGGTGGGAGTCTCAGGGCTTGCACCCTAGCAGTGTGTTTTCTGGAATTGGGTTTAGACCAACACCTTGGCTATTTGTACCATCAAGGGAAAGATCCCTGAACTCGCCATTCTATTTCAGAGACCATTAGCTTCCCACACTCTGATTTAGACCCTTGTGCAAGGCATGCACCATGTGGTCCTGAGAGTTCAATCCCCCCTTGTATTCATGAATCTAGTTCTTTTGGTGCTTCAGAAGCCCTCATTTGAACCAATCTAAGAAATAACTCTCTCTTCTTTTACCCACAAGATTTTATTTCTTGTGGTAATTGCCTTTGCTAGATGAGTGTCTGAGCTGGCAGCTTAAAGTTGGCAAAAATCATATAGGATATCCATGCTAAAACATATAAATCACAAATGAGCAGACGCTTAAGCAATCTGTAACACAAACTGCAAGAATTGTGATAAATATATGTCAGGGGACTGGCTTACCTAAGCCTAGTAAGCCAGTCCCTTACCTAGTAAGCCAGTCCCCTGATAATGTCATCTCTTTGACGAAACTAGTTGGCCATTTCTACGACGGTTCGTCATCACGTATGCTTGCTGACCAGCGGTTGAGTTTGGTACAGCCACACAGCCTGCTGCTTTTTGGGACAACAATTGTATCTGTTTTTATTGCTATATGCAAGTTTTTTAAACCTATTGCCCAAGGATTTGCTTAGTGTGATTCCCTTTGCAAGTTGTACTTGTTTATTTTTTTTGAATACTGTATTTGCTTGCGTATAAGACTACTTTTTTACACTTAAAAAAACTGGCCAAAAAGCAGGGGTCGTCTTATACGCAGGGTCAGCTGCTCGGATGCCTGCTGGATGTGCGGTAATACTGTATATAGCTTTGGCTACATACAGTATATACCGCTTAGCCAATCCCGGTGAGCGATATATTCAAATGAATACAGAGCCTGCTCGGATTGGAGTAACAACCTCTGCCAATCCGAGCAGGCTACATACAGTAGCCTGCTTGGATTGGCTTTGAGAGTCAGAGAGGCGTGGACTGATGAGGTTACAGCCTCTGCCAATCCAAGCAGGCTTTGTATTCATTAACCACTTAAGGACCCCTTCATGCCGATATACGTTGGCAGAATGGCATGGCTGGGCACATCAATATACCTGTACGTTGCTCTTTAAGCCTGTGCACGCAACCTGGTCCGAAGCTCCGTGACCGTGGCTGTGGGACCCGCGGACCCGATCGCCACTGGAGTCCCGCGATCGGTCCCCGGAGCTGAAGAACGGGGAGAGCTGTGTGTAAACACAGCCTCCCCGTTCTTCACTGTGGCGGCGTCATTGATCGTGTGTTCTCTTTTATAGGGAAACACAATCAATGACATCACACCTACAGCCACACCCCCCTACAGTTAGAAACAGAGATAAGGTCACACTAAACGCCCCCTTGTGGTTAACTCCCAAACTGCAATTGTAATTTTCACTCGCAGTGCATTTTTAACCGCTTGCCGACCAGCCGCCGCAGTAATACGGCGGCAGGTCGGCACGGGTGCGCGAGAGCCCGTAGCTCTACGTCGCGCCTTTCGCGGCCACTAGGGGGCGCGTGCGCGCCGCCGGCGGCCCGCGCGCGCGCGCCCCCCGCTCGCCCCCGAGTCCCGTGCGTGTGCCCGGCGGGCGCGATCGCCGCCGGGCACACGCGATCGCTCGTTACAGAGCGGGGAACGGGAGCTGTGTGTGAAAACACACAGCGCTCGTTCCTGTCAGCGGGGGAAACGCTGATTTTCTGTTCATACAATGTATGAACAGAAGATCAGTGATTCCCCTAGTGAGGCCACCCCCCCCCATACAGTTAGAACACACTAGGAACACACTTAACCCCTTCCCTGCCCCCTAGTGTTAACCCCTTCACTGCCAATGGCATTTTTATAGTAATCCAATGCATTTTTATAGCATTGATCGCTAAAAAAATGCCAATGGTTCCAAAAATGTGTCAAAAGTGTCCGAAGTGCCCGCCATAATATCGCAGTACCGAAAAAAAACGCTGATCGCCGCCATTACTAGTAAAAAAAAAATAATAATAAAAATGCCATAAAACTACCCCCTATTTTGTAAACGCTATAACTTTTGCGCAAACCAATCAATAAACGCTAATTGCGATTTTTTTTTACGAAAAATATGTAGAAGAATACGTATCGGCCTAAACTGAGGGAAAAATATTTTTTTTTAATATATTTTTGGGGATATTTATTATAGAAAAATGTAAAAAATATTGCATTTTTTTCAAAATAGTCGCTCTGTTTTTGTTTATAGCGCAAAAAATAAAAACCGCAGAGATGATCAAATACCACCAAAAGAAAGCTCTATTTGTGGGAAAAAAAGGACGCCAATTTTGTTTGGGAGCCACGTCGCACGACCGCGCAATTGTCAGTTAAAGCGACGCAGCGCCGAATCTCAAAAAGTGCTCTGGTCTTTGGACAGCAATATGGTCCGGGGCTGAAGTGGTTAATGCATTTTTTGCTGTGAAAATGACAATGGTCCCAAAAATGTGTCAAAATTGTCCAAAGTGTCCACCATAATGTTGCAGTCACGAAAAAAATTGTTGATCGCCGCCATTAGTAGTAAAAAATATTTGGTTTGCGCAAAATTTATAGCATTTACAAATCGATAAACGCTTATTACGATTTTTTTTACCAAAAATAGGTAAAATACGAATCGGCCTAAACTAAGGAATTTTTTTATATATATATATATATATATATATATATATATATATATATATATATATATATTTTTAGGTGATATTTATTATAGTAAAAAGTAAAAAAATATTGCATTTTTTTTTTTTCAAAATTGTCGCTCTATTTTTGTTTATAGTGCAAAAAATAAAAACCGCGGTGATCAAATACCACCAAAAGAAAGCTCTATTTGTGGGAAAAAAGGACGGCAATTTTGATTATTGATTTGTAAACGCTATAAATTTTACTTCTAATGGCGGCGATCAGCGATTTTTTTCGTGACTGCGACATTATGGCGGACACTTCAGACAATTTTGACACATTTTTGGGACCATTGTCATTTTCACAGCAAAAAATGCACTGCGAGTAAAAATTACAATTGCAGTTTATGAGTTAACCACAAGGGGGCGCTAAAGGGGTTAAGTGCGACCCCTTCCCTACTCTGCAATACCCCCTGTGCAATACTCTGCAATACCCCCTGTGCAATACTCTGCAATACCCCCTGTGCAATACTCTGCAATACCCCCTGTGCAATACTCTGCAATAACCCCCCTGTGCAATACTCTGCAATAACCCCCCCCACAATACTCTGCAATACCCCCCCCACAATACTCTGCAATACCCCCCCCCCCGCACAATACTCTGCAGTACCCCCGCACCAATACTCTGCAGTACCCCCGCACCAATACTCTGCAGTACCCAGCACCAATACTCTGCAATACCCCTGCCAATACTCTGCAATACCCAGAAAATACTCTGGGGAAAAAATGCGTTTTAACTACTTCCTGCCCACCGGCTGCCATATGACGTCCTTGACTTTGTGCAGGGATATCTGAATGATGCCTGCAGCTACAGGCATCATTCAGATATTATCTTTTTCAGCCGGCGATTTTCTACACCATGAGAATGATCATGGTGGCTGTTCCACCTCTTGATCGTTCTTACGGGAGGCGAAAAGGGACATCCCTCCCTCCCTTCGCCCTCTGGTGCTTCTTCCAACTTACCGCTACGATCGAAGCCAGGATCGTTTTTTTTTTGTTTTTTTTTCAGGCTTCCCAGCCTAGAGATGAGATGTGGGGTCTTATTGACCTCATATCTCACTGTAAAGAGGACCTGTCATGCTATATTCCTATTACGAGGGATGTTTACATTCCTTGTAATAGGAATAAAAGTGATCAAAATATTTATTTTTGGGGAAAAACATGTCAAACTAAAATAAATAAAGTAAAATAACAATAAAAAAAAGATATTTTTTTTTTAAAGCGCCCCTGTTCTCGTGTGCTCGTATACAGAAGCGACCACACACATAAGTCCCGCCCACATGTGAGGTATCGCTGCGAACGTTGGAGCGAGAGCAAAAATTTTGACCCTAGACCTCTTCTCCAACTAAAAAGATGTAACCAGTAAAAAAAATGTAAAGCGTCACATATGGGGATTTTTAAGTAGCGAAGTTTGGCGCCATTCCACGAGTGTGTGCAATTTTGAAGGGTGACATGTTGGGTATCTATTTACTCGGCGTAACTTCATCTTTCATATTATGCAAAAACATTGGGCTAAATTTAATGTTTTTTTTTTTTTTTAAAGCACAAAACTGTTATTTCCAAAAAAGAACGCGTTCAAAAAATTGCTGTGCAAATACCATGCGCGATAAAAAGTTCCAACGACCGCCATTGTATTCTCTAAGGTCTTTGCTAAAAAAGCATATATGATGTTTTGGGGTTCTATGTAATTTTCTAGCAAATAAATTATGATTTTTACATGTAGGAGAGGAATATCAGAATTGGTCTGGGTGCTCCAGAACGCCTGATGGTGCTCCCTGCATGTTGAGCCTCTGTATGTGCCCACGCTGTGTAAAAGTCTCACACATGTGGCATAGCCATACTCGGGAGGAATAGCAGAATGTGTTTTGGGGTGTAATTTCTGGTATGCATATGCTGTGTGTGAGAAATAACATTTACTATTGCAGTCACAGATCCATCCTTCCCTGCTCAGCCATCCCTGCAATACCCCCTGCAATACTCTTCCTTCCCTGCAATACTCTGCAATACCCTCTGCGCAATACTCTGCAATACCCTCTGCGCAATACTCTGCGATACCCCCTGCGCAATACTCTGCGATACCCCCTGCGCAATACTCTGCGATACCCCCTGCGCAATACTCTGCGATACCCCCTGCGCAATACTCTGCGATACCCCCTGCGCAATACTCTGCAACCGTTTTATTTCCAAAAAAAATGCGTTCAAAAAATTGCTGTGCAAATACCATGTGCGATAAAAAGTTGCAACGACCGCCATTGTATTCTCTAAGGTCTTTGCTAAAAAAAGCATATATAATGTTTTGGGGTTCTATGTAATTTTCTAGCAAATAAATTATGATATTTACATGTAGGAGAGGAATGTCAGAATTGGTCTGGGTGCACCAGAACGCCTGATGGTGCTCCCTGCATGTTGAGCCTCTGTATGTGGCATCGCTGTGTAAAAGTCTCACACATGTGGTATCACTATACTCGGGAGCAGGGGCGGACTGACCATTCGGTCCATCGGGCACGGACGGAGGGCCCCATGGCCACTAGGGGGCGCCATCAGGGTTGCCAGCCTTGGTAAAAGCAGGGACAGTTTGTTGGAATCAGTGTTTTTTTACATCTATCACTGAAATGGCCACTACCGACATCATTTTGATGTACAAATCTCGAGATTGTAGCTGCCCCGCCTCTCCACTGACTTCTCAGCCAATAGGAGCACACTGTACACACCCCCTTCTCCAGCGCGGCTTTTTTGACATACGAGCAGGAGATGCCGACTGCAGGAGAGGAGAGGGAGGAGGGGACAGCCTGCAGTGTGGGGTGGATTGCTGCCTGATTAAAGGTAAGCTGGCTGAGCTGGAATAATTGTATTATCAGTGCTTACCTATCCTGGTGAGGAGGGGGAGGCTGTGTAGCAGGGCTCCTCTTGCTGTTAGATCGTTTTTCTGTGTGAGAGAAGTGCCATGCTTCTGGGAGAAGGATGTGCTGAACTTCTCCAATCTCTGCTACATGTCCCTACTCATCACCTGCCAACCAGTACACAGGCACAGCCTCCTTCTCCTGTATTACCACATGCTATGTCTGTGAGCTGCTGGGGCACTACAAGTACCAGCATGGCAGAAGGAGCAGGAGCAGTGTGTTCTATCAGGATGATTTTTGGGGAAAAAAAGTGCTGATGTGTGTATATATAGATATTTCCAAAAATCATCCTGATTAAAACACACTGCTTCTGCCATGCTGGTACTTGTAGTGCCCCAGCAGCTCACAGACATAGCATGTGGTAATACAGGAGAGGAGTCTGTGCCTGTGTACTGGTGGTCAGACATGTAGCAGAGATTGGAGAAGTTCAGCACATCCTTCTTTCAGAAGCATGGCACTTCTCACACTATATATATATATATATATATATATATATATATATACATACATATATATACACACACACACACTGTATGTATACTGTGCATGTGTGTGTGTATACCAGGGGGCGGTCCATCCACTAAGGGCACCATCCCCTCTACGTTGAATGTATAGATTCATGCATTGCATGAATCTATCCATGGCCACCCCCAATTCAGGTGTCCATCCCCTTTTAAGATGCTGGGTGCCTAAATTGCAGGGGGGGGGGGGTGAAGCACCTGATTAGAGCCATAGGCTCTAATAGGCTTCACATTAGGGTGGGCTTGGAGCACAGAGCCCATCCAGGTCAGTTTAGAAAAGCAAGTTAATGTTTGCTTTTCTAATGAACCGTCTCTCCGCCAATCAGGAAGTGCGGGTCTGATACCCATCATGTGATTGGCTGAAAGGACAGGCGCTCCTATTGGATGCCTAGCAGGAGAAAAGAAGAGATGCAGGGAGTAAGCAGCTCGCCACTGCCCGTCCCACATCTCACCGCCGTCACCCACTGCCTCACCTGCCACCAAGATGGGGCAAGTGTCGGTCAGACAACAGGGGGGGTGCTGAGGGTCACAGTGGCTGCATTTGATGGCACAGTGGCTGCAATTGTGCCCCATCAAATGCAGCCAACTGTGCCCCATGTGGGGGGGGGGGTGCTGAGGGTCACAGTGGCTGCATTTGATGGGACACAGTTGGCTGCATTTGATGGCATAGTTCATAGTTGGCTGCATTTGATGGCACAGTTGGCTGCATTAGATGGGGCACAGTGGGCTGCATTTGATGGGGCACAGTGGCTGTATTTAATGGGGCACAGTGAGGCTGCAATTGTTTGCCCATGAGAGGCTTCTGGTGAATTTAGTGGGTCACCAACTCTAAGCCACTCAGCATGTCACGGAGCTTGGTGCCCCTCCGCATGGGTTTGCCCACATTCATGTTGTATCAAAAAAAGATGAGGGCCGTCTCTAAGCCTGGGGGCCCCATAATCTCCTATTGCCCGGGGGCCCCATGAGTTGTCAGTCCGCCCCTGCTCGGGAGGAATAGCAGAATGTGTTTTGGGGTGTAATTTGTGGTATGTATATGCTGTGTGTGAGAAATAACCCGCTAATATGAAAATGTTGTAAAAATAAAATAAAATAAATATTGATTTTGCAAAGAATTGTGGGAAAAATGCCAACTTCAAAAAACTCACAATGCCTCTTTCTAAATACGGTGGAATGTCTTCTTTCCAAAAAGGGGTCATTTGGGGGGTATTTGTACTTTTCTGTCATGTTAGGGTCTCAAGAAATGAGAGAGGCTGTCAGTACATCAGGTATAATCAAATTGATCAATTTTCAGTAATTGGTACCATAGTTGTAGACCCTATAACTTTCACACAGACTAAATAATGTCCAAAATTATTATTATTTTTTTTACCAAAGATATGTAGCAGTATACATTTTAGGCCAAATTTATGAAGAAAAATTACTTTTTTGCAAAATTTTATAATAGAAATGAAGAAAAATTCATTTTTTTTTACAATTTTTTTATTATTTTTTCATTGATAGTGAAAAAAATAAAAACCGCAGAGGTGATCAAATACCACCAAAAGAAATCTCTATTTGTGGGGAAAAAAGGACAACAATTTCATTTAGTTACAGTGTTGTATGACTGAGTTATTGTCATTTAAATTGTGAGAGCACCGAAAGCTGAAAATTAGTCTGGTTATTAAGGGGGTTTAAGTGCCCAGTGTTCAAGTGGTTATAGGAACACTAAAGGTTCGTTTTTTATTAGATCAATTGATTGCTGTAAGCTAGAGCATTTAAATATCACTTACCTCGTTTTTCCTTTAGACCTCCAAAATACAGTAATCCAGGTTTGAAAATGCCATTTCCTGTCTCTCCTCTTCTTGCTTTCCATCAGCACCTGAGGTGTTTGGCATGGTGGAAAGCAGAATGTGCTCACCCCCTCCCTATGACTACAGCCCTGCGTGAAGGTGCTCTCTTATTCCTCACAGGCATGGAGGCTAAGCCTAATGGGAACTGTGGTTCCCATTAGGCCGTGATGCAGCAAGAATGAACGCATGCTGCAAACCAGAAAGTCAGTGAGAACAACAATTCAGGAGTGACGGAGGTGAATAAAACGGCTCGATTTCAACTGGTATCAAACTAGTTATAATGCAAAACATTACTTTTTACTTTATCAGCTACTGTCAGACTTTAATTTAAGAGGAAAATAATTTTGTCTTTACAACCCCTTTAAGCATCATTAAAATCACTGCTCCTGAATCAGGATTTTAATGATGCCTAAATAAAAAAAGAAAAAATTACTTTAAATATTAAACCAGCTTAGTGTCTATAGTATGCCTGTAAAAACGTCTTTGAGAAACCTGGTCTTGCCTTTTTTTTTTTTATTTAAGCATCATTAAAATCACTGCTCCTGATAAAACAACCGGTTTTAAAACTTTTTTTTCCCATTTGATACATGTTCCCTGGGGCAAGGCCCGGGTTCTCAAAGACGTTTTATGACAATAACTTGCATATTAGGCTTTAAAATGAGCACTTTTAAATTTGAACGTTCGAGTCCCATAGACGTCAATGGGGTTCTAAATGTTTTCGCGAATGTTCGGTCCGTTCGAAGGTTCTGGTGCGAACCGAACGGGGGGTGTTCGGCTCATCCCTACTGGTGAGTGAGCAATCAAAACGAAATCAAGTTAAAATATTAGTTATGGTTAGACTGTTCCTTTAAAACCTGTTATACAGCATAGTGCTTGTGCAGAGTCATCTGTCCCTCTCTATGTTGTAAAAAACCTGGTTGATTCTGTCTGTTCCTGTGTCTCCCTGTCTGTGCTGACCACGGTAATCATGGCTGCTGAGGCATGATACCATGGTTAGTGTACTTGCCTCCATCAGCCTGCAGTCTCTCTCTCTTTCTCTCCCCCTCCCTCCCTGCCTGTCCGCTCGGGACTCTGTGCTGATTTTCTCCCTGACCCTCCCCTCCTGCTGCTATTCTGTGTAAAATAACTCTGTGTAATTAGTAGAATCCCCTCTGTTATATTCAGCTATTGTGCTCGGTGTCTTTTGTTTAAAACAAAAATGATGCAATACCTTATTGTAGAGGTTGTGTGGTCATGTGCTGCCCGCCGCTCTCCTCCTCTCCTCCCAGCTGACGTCAGAGGGGAATCCAAGCCCCTCCCGCTGTAGTTCTTAGCCCCCATTACTCTGATGCCCCTAACTAAAATCTAGTGGAATCAATTGCCTTCAAAAGTCACCTAATTAGTAAATGGAGTTCACCTGTGTGTAATTTAATCTTGGTATACATACATCTGTATTGTAAAGCCCTCAGAGGTTTGTTAGAGAATGTTAGTGAACAAACAGCATCATGAAGGCCAAGGAACACACCAGACAGGTCAGGGATAAAGTTGTGGAGAAGTTTAAATTAGGGTTAGGTTATAAAAAAAAATATCCCAAGCTTTGAACATCTCACAGAGCATTGTTCAATCCATCATCTGAAAATATAAAGATTATATCGCACCTGCAAACCTACCAAGACATGGCCATCCACCTAAACTGACAGGCTGGGCAAGGAGAGCATAAATCGGAGAAGCATCCAAGAGGCCCATGGTAACTCTGGAGGAGCTGCAGAGATCCACAGCTCAGGTGGGAGAATTTGTCCACAGGACAACTATTAGTCGTGCTCTCCACAAATCTGACCTTTATGGAAGAGTGGTAAGAAGAAAGACATTGCTGAAAGAAAGCCATAAGGAGTTCTGTTTGCAGTTTGTTAGAAGCCATGTGGGGGACACAGCAAACATGTGGAAGGAGGTGCTCTGGTCAGATGAGACCAAAATTAAATTTTTTGGGCTAAAAGCAAAATAGACCGTTTTCATCGGACGAACCAATCGTGTGTGGGCCCCATCGTTTTTTTTCATTGGTGAAAAAAAAATAGAACCTGTTTTTAAAATTTTCATATGGTTAAAAAAAACGATAGAAACAATGATCGTCTGTGGGGAAATCCATCGGTCAAAAATCCACGCATGCTCAGAATCAAGTCGACGCATGCTCAGAAGCATTGAACTTAATTTTTCTCAGCACGTCGTTGTGTTTAACGTCACCGCGCTGGACACGATCGGATTTTAAACCAATGGTGTGTAGGCAAGACTGATGAAAGTCAGCTTCATCGGATATCTGATGAAAAAATCTATTGGTCCGTTTTCATCAGACGAACCGATCGTGTGTACAGGGCATTAGAGTCTGCAAAAGACTTGAGACTGGGGTGGAGGTTCACTTTCCAGCAGGACAATTACCCTGCAGCCAGAGCTACACTGCAATGGTTTAGATCAAATGGCTCAGTGGTAGAATGGCCCAGTCAAAGTCCAGACCTAAATCCAATTGAGAATCTGTGGCAAGACTTTAAAATTACTGTTCACAGACGCTCTCCATCCAATCTGACAGAACTTGAGCTATTTTGCAAAGAAAAATGGGCAAAAATGTCACTCTGTAGATGTGCAAAGCTGGTAGAGACATCCCCAAAAAGACTTGCAGCTGTAAATACAGTGAAAGGAGGTTCTACAAAGTATTGACTCGGGGGCTGAATACAAATGCACCCCACACTTTTCACATATTTATTTGTGTTGGGCTATCACATAAAATCCCAATAAAATACGTTTATGATTTTGGTTGTAACATGACAAAATTTGGAAAATTTCAAGGGGTATGATAAATGAGCCTGTAATGGCAATCTAGAAACTAATGAGCAGCACAGTGGTGTTGTGGTTAGCACTTTCACCTAGCAGCAAAAAGGGTCGCTGGTTCGAATCCCAACCATGACACCATCTGCCTGGAGTTTGCATGTTCTCCCTTCAAGACTTGAAAATTGCTGTTCATAGCCACTCTCTATCTAATCTGATAGAGCTTGAGCTATTTTGCAAATGAAAATGGAAAAAATTACATGTTTCCTCCGGATACTCGGGTTTCCTCCCACACTCTAAAGAAATGCTGGTAGTTTAATCGGATCCTGTCTAAATTGGCCCTAGTATGTATGTATGAATGTGTGTTAGGGACTGTTGGCTCCTTGAGGGTAGGGACTGATGTGACAATGTGTACAATGTATATGAAAAGCGCTGCGTAAATTGGTGGCGCTATATAAGTACCTCAATAAATAAATAAAATAATTAGCTGCTAGGATGGCTTTTATAAAAATAGTATACCACTTGAAAGCCATAACGTAAATGTGCATTAGGCGGTCTTCAAGTGATTAAGAACGGGTTGTAAAGCTCTGTTGAATATAATGTTGGCTAGCTCAAATTGTGTAAATGGATAGCAAGTCTTCTATGAATAGCAATGTATATCATTAAAAGCTCTTCAACAGATATATCTTTTAACCACTTGATCTTTGGTAGATTTACCCCCTTCAAGACCAGGCCATTTTTTCCTTTCTCTTTCGTTCATGGATGGACACAGCCTTAATCTTGACATAATGGAAATAGCCTATCTATCTTTAGGAATGACTAGGCAGAAGTGTTAACTTCAAAGCAGAACCGCCCCGCCCAGGGTGCGGTCCCACTGACTATATCCCCTCAGCCTGCACCAAGCAATTCAGTTTTTTCTGCCTAGTCTAGGAGAAGACATGGCTCCCTTCAGGCCCATGGCTTGGAGGCTTTTAGTTTGGATTCATTTTTTTGATTTATTTATTTGTTTAAGTTTTTCCTGGCTATTGAAAGCCAGGTACTAAGAGACCGGGGCCTATCAGATTCTGTGATTCCCACCTTGAGGAAGGCTAGGAAGTTTTATCTATAGCTTACTTAGCCCTTTGCGAGGAAATTAAGTAGGATTAAGTAGGATCCAGCGTCCTGCTGTTCTTACAGCGTGGCGTGGACCAAAGAGCTTGCTTTAAGCATGATTTAGCCCAGGTTCACACTGGGTACGATTTGGTTCGATCGGCGGCATTTGCCGGAAATTGTCGGCAATGACACAGTCCTAATCGGTGCGACGCCGCATCTGCGCTGCTGCACCGATTTCAAAAAGTAGTTCCTGTACTACTTTTTGCGATTTGGGGCCGCGATTTACATTGACATCTGTGCAGAAACCTGCACAGATGTCTCTTAAATCGCGTCCGAAATCGGGACTGCCAGCGGGAGTGAAATCGTGCGAGTTCAGCTGAACTCGCACGGCTTCACTCCCGCATCCCAGTGTGAACCAGGGCTAAGGGGCAGATATCTGCCCTGGCTGTTTTCTTTCAGCGACCCCTGGCAACTCACTCTCTAGTGAGAACATTTCTACAGGGGGTTTGACATGTGGCCTCTCCGGTCCGTCCTCCACTACCTCCGTGGGGATTTGAATAGCAGACGTCCCTTGTCGTCTACCGCTACGAGAGTACCTGCTGTCGCAAGGTCCCATACGGCATCCTGCTTACAGTCAATGGCCTTAACGGCATGACCTATAGGTGCTTCAGAAACCACCGTTTGAGAACATTAGGGAAGTTCCCTTGTTGACATTTTCTCAGAAAGTGGTCCTTTTGCTGGCTGTTGTGTCAGTTAAGACGGGTTCTGAGCTGGCAGCCTTGTCATTAAAAGACTCCCTATTGATCTTCCACAAGGATAAGGTGGTGCTATATCCACAGCCTTTTTTCTTCCTAAGGTAATTTCGACCTTCCATCTCAAGGAAGACATTGTACTGCCATACTTGTGTCCTCATCCGTCGAATACTAAGGAGACGACGTGGCATTCCTCGGACACAAGCTCTGAGAAGATACTTGTCTGTTACTGCTCCATTCCGGAGTTCAGACTCGCTGTTTCGGTGGCTGGTCCCAAGAAGGGCCCAGCGGTCTCACCGTAAAATCTCTTTCTCTGAGTTTATGGATGGACACAGCACCCACCCCTCTGTGTCTGTACTGCTTGCTATGACCTGAATTGCTTGGTGCAGGCTGAGGGGATATAGTCAGTGGGACCACACCCTGGGCGGGGCGCTTCTGCTTTGAAGTTAACACTTCTGCCTAGTCACTCCTAAAGATAGATAGGCTATTCCCACTGTGTTAAGATTAAGGCTGTGTCCATCCATGAACCCAGAGAAAGAGATTTTACGGTGAGCATAAAATCCTATTTTCTTTCTCGTACATCACGGGACACAGAGCGGCATATTCATTACTATGTGGGTTATATGGAGTACCTTCAGGTGTGGACACTGGCAATCTCAAACAGGAAGTCCCCTCCCTATATAACCCCCTCCCCTAGAGGGAGTCCCTCAGTTTTTTCGCCAGTGTCTTAGGTGTTGGTCACGGAATAGCTTTGCTCCACATCCTTGGGATTAAGGGCGGGCTAACCGGATCTGTCCAGGGAGCCTCAGTGCCAAAGTGGACAGTACCCGGGCCCCAAGCCGTGGGGTTTTGCCTATAATGCTCCTCTTTGGAGGGCTGGACCCTGGGCCCAGGACTTGGAGTTTGTAAACCATAAGTTCCTGTTTGCCAGGGTGCTATATAGGTCCAGGACAGTGGGTACCTTCATAGGACCCCAGGGCCTGAAGGTCTACTACGCTACCCACGGAGATGGGAGAAGATTGGATCAGTTTGCTGGACAAACATCCTGCAGCATGGAGCAGGTAAGGGGGAGCCTGCGGGACTTGGTTCGACAGCAGGCTCTCCGGGGTAACCTAAAAGGGGGGATAGCCTAAGTATGCTCTGCATGGGCAACCTTGTTCACTATGTCTAAAGAGAGACAGGATGACACCTTTTCTCCCCCATCACTAGGTCCCCCTGTCTAAATATGTGTGCTAGCTAAACCTGCTGTTTCTTCCTAGGGCTAGTAAGGATCCCTAGGGGCCTTTGGAGAGTCCTACCTGGCCGGGGGTTTGAATCTGCCGCCTGTTTCTGCGTTCCTGGGTCTCCAGCAGCGCGGCTCCTCCATGTTCCTCCTGTTTCCGGCATACGCGCGCGCGCGCACGTCTTATTGACGTTTTTCGCGCCGTTCAGACAGGAGGGCGGGGGGGGGCGTGCCTGCGGCGTCATACAGGGGCGCGCCTTTGTGCTGTTATAGACAGCAGGCATTGTCAGTGCTCAGTCTGAGGCTGATTTTCAAAGGAGAGGACGCAGAGCGGCAGAACAGTGACTCCCGGTGGCGGAAGAGGGGTAGTACATGTGGACTTTGTTCCAATACCTTTTTGTTAAGCCAAGAAATCCCCCTTTTTTGCAGCAGGTTTGGAGGCTGGCAAACTTAGTTTGGGGTCACGGTATGTTGTCAAAAGAAAATATATAATATATTTAAAAAAAAAAAAAACATACGGGATCCCATCAGTTTTTGGGCATTAGTGATCTATTGTCCCCTAAACTCTGATTTTTGTACTCCTGCCCACTACAGTCTGTTGTGTGGGCGGAGTCCCTCGATTTTGTATTATGGCTTCCAAGGGTTCGGGGTCAAAGGGTACAAAAAAGACCAAAAAACAAAAGGGTTCCCTTTCTGATTCTGATATGCCGATACTTTCCCCGCAACTTATTAACATAAGAAGCGCCTTGGATGAGCCATTAGGGGGATCTGGTGCGGAGGCTGGCCCAGATCAGCCCAGCCCTGTGTTTATCACAGAGGAGATGCTAGCCGTATCCCTAGGGGGGCTAGAAGAGAGAATAGCAACATTGATCGCTAGAGCTATTCCTGGTAAGAAACGGGTTAGATCCCCATCACCAGGAGGGTGTATCCTCAGATGCTGAGATTCTCTCTCCAGAGGAATTGGAATCACAGGAGGATCAACTAGACCTGAACCAAGAGGGTTCAGGGATTGAGGGATCTGCCTCTGAGGAACCATTTTCAGACTCCCAGACAGAAAGACTGTGGGTACAGTCTTTGACGGACATGGTCCGCTCGGCATTTAGTTTACCATTGCCAGAGCCTCAGGTTCCTCCGGTATCCTCTCTGGGCTCTTTGAAAGCTCCGTTAAACAACGCAGTTTTTCCGGTCCATCCTCTCTTGGAGGAATTGATCTTTCGGGATTGGGTACGGCCGGACAGGATTTTTCTGCCACCGAAAAGATTTGCGGTCATTTACCCCATGGAGGAAAAGTTCTCCAAGAGGTGGAGGCTCCCAGTAGTGGATGCAGCCATCTCATGTGTGAATAAATCACTAACTTGCCCGGTGGAAAACATACATATGTTTAAAGATCCGGTTGATAAAAGATTAGAGACACTTTTAAAAGCATCCTTTGCTACGGCAGGAGCAGTGGTGCAGCCAGCGGTGGCTGCAATTGGAGTTTGTCAGGCATTAAAAGACCAGACAAAGGAAATGTTAAGGGACATGCCTACCCAACAAGCAGAAGAGTTTTCTGACATTCCCAGAGCTCTGTGTTTCGCGGTAGATGCTATAAAAGATTCCATCCAGCAGGCCTCTCGTTTATCACTATGTTTGGTGCACATGAGAAGGCTCTTATGGTTGAAGAACTGGGCGGCGGAGCCCCCATGCAAAAAGCTTCTGGCAGGGTTTCCCTTCCATGGAGGACGACTCTTCGGAGAGGATCTGGATAAATATATTCAGACTATTTCAAATGGCAAGAGTACCCTTTTACCGGTCAAAAAGACATTCCGGGCTCCTACATTTAAAAGGCAGCTCTTTCCTGTCTCGGGGCCCTCAAATTCCAGGCAGTATCGACGGCCGCCTGCACGATCCAACGTTAACAGTAGATCGCAGGGACAGACCCCTGGGGGTAAGAGGCCGTGGTATCGCAAGCCGTCAAAGACAGCCCCTAAGTCTGCCTTATGAAGGGGCGCCCCCACTCTTGCGGGTGGGGGGAAGGCTTAGTTTCTTCTCAGAAGTTTGGGAAGCCAAGATCCCCGACAAATGGGTCCGGGCATCTGTAACCACAGGTTACAGACTGGAGTTTCTAAGGTATCCTCCGCCTCATTTTCAAGAATCAAGGCTACCAAGGGATCCAGCGAGGAAGGCCTCAATGCTGGCAGCTTTGGATCACCTGCTTGGCCAGGACGTAATTATAGAAGTGCCAGCCCAAGAGCAAGGCCTAGGTTTCTATTCCAATCTCTTTGTCATACCAAAGCCCAACGGCGATGTCAGGCCAATCTTGGACCTAAAGAGGTTAAACGGTTACCTAAGGGTTCGTTCCTTCCGGATGGAATCCATCCGGTCAGCAGCCGCCGCGCTTCAGAAGGACGATTTTCTGGCCTCCATAGACATAAAGGATGCTTACCTTCATGTACCAATCTTTCAGTCGCATCAAAGGTTTTTACGCTTCGCGGTGGGGCAGCGACACTTCCAATTCAGGGCGCTCCCCTTCGGGCTGGCCACGGCCCCCCGGGTATTCACGAAGATCCTAGCCCCAATTCTGGCCAATTTAAGGATCCAAGGGGTCACAGTCCTAGCATACTTGGACGACCTTTTAATCATAGATCACTCACGGCCGGGTCTGCAAAAGGCAGTAAACCTCACGGTTCGGTACCTCGAAGAATTCGGCTGGGTCCTGAACCAGGGAAAGTCAGCGTTCCAGCCTACAAAGCAGTTGGAATACCTCGGCATGAGGTTAGACACAGAACATCAAAAGGTGTTCCTGCCCCTTGTAAAGATCGAAGCTATCAAGGGGTTGGTTCAGTTGGTTCTAAACAAGAAAAAACCAACTATTCGCCTGTGTATGCGATTACTAGGCAAGCTAGTGGCCACATTCGAGGCAGTACCATACGCTCAGATCCACACTCGCGTCCTACAGGCAGCCATTCTAGCAGCCTGGGGCAAGAGGGCACATGCCTTAGAGTCCCCTTTGACGCTATCATCAAGGGTCCGACAAAGCCTGGCCTGGTGGTTGAACCCTCAGAATCTTCTAAAGGGAAAATCCTTCAGCCCAGTTGTCTGGAAGGTAGTTACCACAGACGCCAGCCTGGCAGGCTGGGGGGCGGTCTTCGAGGGGTTCTCCCGCCAGGGAACTTGGGTGAAAGCAGAGAGGCAGCTCCCCATCAATATCTTGGAAATCAGAGCTGCCCGCCTAGCCCTTCTGGCTTGGACCTCCAGATTAAAGGGGTTCATGGTGAGAATCCAGTCAGACAATGCCACGGCGGTGGCATACATAAACCACCAAGGGGGAACCAGGAGCCAGGCCGCTCAGAGGGAGGTGAACTTGATTTTTCAATGGGCAGAGGTTCATGTACCCTGCATTTCAGCGATATTCATTCCCGGAGTGGACAACCTGCAGGCAGACTTCTTAAGTCGCCAGAGTCTGTTGCCAGGGGAGTGGTCTCTGCATCCCCAGGTCTTTCAGACAATCTGCCAGAGGTGGGGAATGCCGGACGTAGATATAATGGCATCCAGGTTCAACAAGAAACTAGACAGGTTCGTGTCGCGAGCGAGGGATCCTATGGCCTGCGGAACCGATGCGTTGGTTTGCCCTTGGCATCAATTCAGACTTCTATATGCATTCCCTCCACTACAGTTACTCCCGCGCCTGTTGCGCAAGATCAGAGTGGAGAACAAGCCAGTCATTCTAGTAGCTCCGGCTTGGCCCCGGAGGACTTGGTACTCACTAGTCCTGAAGATGGCAGTGGGAGACCCTTGGACTCTTCCTCTACAACCAGACCTACTCTCACAAGGCCCGATCCTCCACCCTACATTACAGCGTCTAAATTTGACGGCCTGGAGGCTGAATCCCTGATTCTCAGGGATAGAGGCCTGTCTAGGCAGGTAATTCCTACCCTGATTAGGGCTAGAAAGCCGGTCTCCAGGGTGATTTATTACAGGGTGTGGAGGAACTACGTAGGCTGGTGTGAATCCAAAAGATGGAATTCCCGCAAATATACTATTGATAGGGTGTTAAGTTTTCTCCAGCTAGGAGTGGATGAAGGCCTGGCACTAAGCACAATCAAGGGACAGATCTCAGCTCTGTCAGTGTGGTTTCAGAGGCCGCTGGCCACCCACTCGCTGGTAAAGACCTTCTTACAGGGGGTCTTGCGTATTAATCCTCCTGTCAAGTCACCAATTTGTCCATGGGACTTAAATCTTGTCCTGTCCACTCTACAGAAACAGCCTTTTGAGCCGTTGGCTGAGATTCCTTTAGTCTTACTGACAAGAAAATTGGTTTTCTTGGTCGCCATAGTTTCGGCCAGGAGAGTGTCAGAATTAGCAGCCTTATCGTGTAAGGAACCATATCTCGTTCTGCATAAGGACAGGGCAGTTCTCCGGCCCCATCCTTCCTTTCTACCAAAGGTTATATCCAAATTTCACTTAAACCAGGATTTGGTACTTCCATCCTTCTTTCCAAAACCTACATCTAGAAAGGAGGGGTTGCTGCATACCTTGGATATTGTCCGGGCCATGAAGGCCTATCTTAAAGCTACAGAAAAGATCCGGAAAACAGATGTGTTATTCGTTCTACCAGATGGCCCCAAGAAGGGGCAGGCAGCTGCAAAATCCACCATCTCGAGATGGATTAGACAATTAATCATTCAAGCCTACGGGTTGAAGAGGTTGCCTCCTCCGTTGTCGGTAAAGGCCCATTCTACCAGGGCCATGGGCGCCTCTTGGGCAGCACACCATCAGATCTCTATGGCTCAGATATGCAAGGCGGCAACGTGGTCATCAGTCCACACGTTTACAAGGTTTTATCAACTAGACGTGAGAAGAAATGCGGATGCTGCCTTTGGTCAGGCAGTACTACAGGCTGCAGTTTGAAATCCTCGGGATCAGAAACACCCTTGGTTATAAAAAAAAAAAAAAAAAGTTTTTTTCTTGACTAAGTTAGAATTATTATTATGATTTGAGTTTATCTCTAAATTGAATCCTTCTTTGGAAGATGTCTCCCTCCCCTCATTAAAGCATTGCTTTCGGACATCCCACATAGTAATGAATATGCCGCTCTGTGTCCAGTGATGTACGAGAAAGAAAAAGGGATTTTTAAATACAGCTTACCTGTAAAATCCTTTTCTTGGAGTACATCACGGGACACAGAGCTCCCACCCCTCTTTTGGGTGACCATTTTGGGAGGCATACTGCTTGCTACAAAACTGAGGGACTCCCTCTAGGGGAGGGGGTTATATAGGGAGGGGACTTCCTGTTTGAGATTGCCAGTGTCCACACCTGAAGGTACTCCATATAACCCACATAGTAATGAATATGCCGCTCTGTGTCCCGTGATGTACTCCAAGAAAAGGATTTTACAGGTAAGCTGTATTTAAAAATCCCTTTTTTTGCCAGTGTGTTACTTTAACTGACAATTGCGTGGTCATAAAACGCTGTACCCGAACAAAAATTATATAATTTGTTCTCACAATTAGAGCTTTCTTTTGTTGATATTTGAACACCACTTTTGCCTATCGATGCAACCTACAAGCGCCCATCAATAAATGTTTGCTTGCTTCCATTTATTCGGGAATCTGGACACAGACACAGTCTTCCGCTGCCTGCTGATGCTAAGACTTAGTTGCTTGCTGCAGAGAGAAAAGAGTAGGAACACCAGTGCCTAGTTTGCCTAGTAGTAGCACCAGCCCTGCTAGTAATGGCAGTGACATATAGTGGAACTGTGATAGTATGGGGGGCAGTCTGACACTAACTGACACTTTGTGGAAACCAGTGATACTAAAACAGTAAAAAATATGCACTGTTACTGTACTAATGACACTGGCTGGGAAGAGGTTAAACATCTAGTGCAGTGATGGTGAAACTTGGCACCCCAGATGTTTTGGAACTACATTTCCCATGATCCTCGTGCACTCTGCAGTGTAGTTGAGCATCATGGGAAATGTAGTTCCAAAACATCTGCCAAGGTTCGCCATCACTGATCTAGGGCGATCAAAGAATTAAATGTGTGCCTAACCAGTGTTTGTGTTTACTGTAAGGTGCTTTTACTAAGGGTTGTGACGGTTTTTATCCCCTGTTTTGCAGGTAAACAAAAACCGCCACATCCCCACTGATGGGACATAGCTCTGTATTGTTTACATATGCAGAACTCTGTCCTGTCTCCTCCTCACCGATCAGCGGGTGACGGCAGTCATCTTATGGCCAGCACCCATGATCGACTTGTGCTGTGTCTAATCACAGCACAATCGGTGCTTCAGGGCATACACAAGCATCCCCCACCCGGAAATGCAGAATCATGTGTATATATATATATATTGTGAGGGATTAACTCGGTAGCGGGTGTGTGTGACCCCCTGGATGGGTTCACTACACGCTGAACTGTACAAATAGGCAGTTGAGGAGGATTGAAAACAAATGATATGGTTTATTTTTCCATATTGCTGGATACACGTGCAAGCATAAAAACAGCATAAACAAAACATAAAGTAAACCCTTGCCACTTGGGGCGGCTACCTTCCCAACACAGGAACCTACCTATTGAGTCTGGCACAGCCTACGGCTGGGCAGACACTGCTGGTCCTACAGCAGAAAACAACAGAAAAAGTCTCTTGGATATTTCTCACACAGAAATATCCATCAGCACCTCACCTCTTCAGAAGTGCTTGTGACTGCTGCTTCACTCCCAAAGCTCCAGGATGCAGCAATCAGCCGTTATCCTTAGACTTTATTTATAGGGGCTTTAATTGCTTCATTTTGAACAGCTGAAGGCTTCTAACTCCCCAAACCTCTCTGGCCATTTCTACAGCCGACGCCTAATAGTAATTGGTGTATTGTCTAAACAAGGCAGAAATATATCTCCCGTCTGTGACAACACACATAGATTTACCTGACTTCCTGTCACAATATATACATGATTCTGTGCAAAGAGGCTGTCCTGTTGCAGTAAAGCTACATGGGCCACTCGTTAAGTCATTAAAGTCCTACATGCTTTGTAATTTAATTTCTCATTTATTTTGTTTTTAATACCTTATAAGTTGGCTTTAATTTCGGGATCGTTTTCATTTCAGAAACTCTGGTGCAGCAGGATTTTTTATTTTTATTTAATTTTTTTTTAGTTTGTGTTTATATACACATCTGCCTTTTTAAATTCTTGGCGCCCTGTTGTTTTATAGTTAATATGCCTGGGATAAGTGCATTGATTGGTCCCCTAGTATGCAAGTATGCCAAGTCTCTCCTAGTGTTCATTTCTCACATAGATCATTTGTGGTCTCTATGAAACCAGAGCAACATCTGAAGCTGTGACAAGGCCGTCACCAGTGTCTCCTGACCCAGGATGACAGCTGGCACCTCTCCTATTGGGGGATTGTTGGGAGTGTCAGTCACTGGTACGTGCGGGGAACAATGAAAGTGTCATAGAACAAAACTGAGCTGCAGACAGACTGTTCAACCTCCCTGCCCTGGCTGTCCCTGTCTATTGACTCAGTCTGCTGTGCTGGTTATTTTATGTTCATGTGTTCCAGTATATTGTATATGACTATTCAATCCAGTACAGGCCACAAAATTTACTACATTATCCACAAAATCATATCTGTCTACCCATCCATCCATCCGTCTATCCATCTATCTTTCTGTCTAAATGTCTGCCTCTCTGTCTCTATCTATAGCTCTATATAATTAATATATATAAATATATATATATATATATACACTGTATCTTACTTTTTTTTTTACTCTTTTTTTTCCGTTCTCGTTTTGCTTTTCCTTTTTTTTTTTCTTTTTAATTTATTTTCTTTATCTGTCTTAGTCTATCTGTTTTACATACATCATTTTATCCTTTCAGAGCTGGAAATAACATGTTGTAATGATCTATGCATGCCTGGACAATATACCAGTTTATATCAAAGAATTTTGTTATCCAGAATGTTTAGAACAGGGCTTGACATAATTGCATTGAATCTAGGAGCTAACTAAAAATGTTAGAAGGCAATTTTTTTTTTTTAACCACTTTTCTTTGCTATAATATATATATATATAACATTTTTAACACCCTAGAGAATAAAATGGCGGTCGTTGCAATACTTTTTTTTGTCACACCGTATTCGTACAGCGGTCTTGCAAGCGCACATTTTTGGGATAAAATATACTTTTTTAAAATAAGACAACAGTAAAATTAGTCCAATTTTTTTTATATATATTGTGAAAGATAATGTTAAGCCAAGTAAATTGATACCCAACATATCACGCTTAAAAGTTGCATTCACTCGTGGAATGGCTACAAACTTTTACCCTTAAAAATCTCTATAGGTGATGTTTAAAAAATTCTACAGGTTGCATGTTTTGAGTTACAGTGGAAGTCTAGGGCTAGAAATATTGCTCTTGCTCTACCGATCGCGGTGATACCTCACAAGCGCGGTTTGATCACTGTTTTCATATGCAGGCGCGACTTACATATGCTTTCACTTCTGCACACGAGCTTGGCGTGATGGGGCACGTTAAAAAAATAGTTTTTACCTTTTTATTTTTTTAATCTTACACTGTTCTTTAAGAAAAAAAAATTACACTTTTAATCCTTTTACAAGGAATGTAAAAATCCCTTGTAACAGAAAAAAAGCATGACAGGACCTTTTAAATATGAGATCTGTGGTCAAAAAGACATCAGATCTCATATTTACACGAAAAAAATAAATAAGTTGCTTTAGAAGCTATGATGTTTTGATGTCGCTTCCACCCTGCAATGGTATGGAGCCGGGTGGGGGCCATCTTCCCCTCACTCATCTCCATGCCACAGAGGGTAGAGGACCCACTGACCTCTGTGAGCGGCGGAATAGGGTTTAATACATTAAAAGAATCAGAACACCAAAGATTAAAAACAAATCCAAATGGATGCAATGTAGCATACTATATGCTGTAAGAAAGTAAATCAGTGGGCCTAAAAATAGCCTGCCAGCCCATGGGAGAATAACCCTCAGGTATAGATGTAAACCAAGTGAGCTTCGGCCTAGGTTGGCGCAAGTATGGCGTTGATTTAGATCAAAGATAGGTCCCACATCAATTAAAAATGCATAGTCTAGAGTTGAAGAGCTAAACAAACCTTTAACAAGAGAAAAATCTGTATTATTATTATTATTATATTTTCTGAAAGCAGACACCCTAGAGCAGGGGTGTCAAACACAAGGCCCGCGGGCCGAATGCGGCCCTCCAAGCCATTTCATGTGGCCCTCGCCCTCCTCTGGTCCTCAAAACCCTTGCTTTCAAGCAATGCATCCAGCTTCTTCCCAGCAGCAGCTTAAGGAACGGGGGGTACACTGTGATGTAAGGGAGAGTGGGGGACTCAACGTTTGATAGTGGGGTGGCATTTAACATCTAATGTAAGGGGAGGGGATGCGCTGGACATCTAGCCTTAGAGATACAACCGGCCCTTTTGAGGGCAATTGTAATGCTGATGCGGCCCTCAATGAAATTGAGTTTGACACCCCTGCCCTAGAGAGTAAAAAATATGGTAGTTCCAATTATTTGTCACACAATATTACCGCAAAGGTCTAGGAAACACATTTTTATTTTTTTATAAAAACAAAATAAAGCGAAGAAAAGCATTTTAACGTTCAGTAAACCAGATGACTCAAAGCCATTCTTAGACATATGACAACGGGCGCCTCTGCTGATCGGCCACTGGCAGTTTTCTTCTTTTAACCACTTCCCGCCGCACGCCGATATAAGTCAGCAGAATGGCACTGGCAGGCAAATGGGCATACCTGTATGTTCCTTTTAATTTTCCGCCTAGAGGGGGCGCACCTGCCGCTTGCTTCGGAAATGTGCTCGCGGGCCCCGCAAACTCGATGTTCGCCTGCGATTGCGGCGAGGGGAGACAGAACGGGGAGATGCCTATGTAAGCAAGGCATTTCCCTGTTCTGCCTAGTGACAGGACAGACATCTACTGCTCCCCCCCCCCATAGTTAGAATCTCCCTCTACGGACACACTTAACCCCTTCATTGCCCCCTAGTGTTTAACCCCTTCCCTGCCAGTGTAATTTATACAGTAATCAGTGGCTATTTATAGCACTGATCGCTTTATAAATGACAATGGTCCCAAAATAGTGTCCGATCTGTCCGCCATAATTTTGCAGTCACGATACAAATCGCAGATGGCCGTTACTTATACTTTACTAGTAAAAAAAAAAAAAATATTAATAAAAATTGCATAAATCTATCCTCTATTTTGTTGACGCTATAACTTTTGTGCAAGCCAGTCAATATACGCTTATTTTTTTAAAAAATTTTTTTTACCAAAAATATGTAGAAGAATACGTATCGGCCTAAACTGAGGGGAAAAACATGTTTTATATTTTTTGGGGGTATATTTATTATAGCTGTAGCACTTACCCCCGAAGGAGCTGCTGTTTAGAATTGGGATGGCATGTTACCTCTATAGCTCCGCCGTCTAGGGTAGTTGATGAGAGCAGTAAGGATGAATTGTCCAAACAGCAGGTGTCTTTTATCTTGTGCTTTATTTACCCAACATGGTAAATGGTAAAACGTAGAAGTAGAAGCAGGTTCAGGTGTAACGATGAGGAAGTCAGTCCTGCTTCCAATAGCACTTTATTTTCTTCACCACTCTAGCCAGAGTGGGTTTAATATACCCGGACAGGCCTCTGCCATAGACCTGGCAGCCAGAGCATCGCTCGGAAAACTTGAGAGAAAGGACCTCTGCCACAGATAAAAACATAAAACCTGGGGAATGCCCAGGAAAAAAACAAGCCTACTTACCGACCAGCTTGCAGGACAACCAATTAACCTGGTCTAACAGTATGTGTTAAAAACAGGAGTTTTGTCCGCACGCATTTGCAAACGCATGCGTGAGCCACAGAGCCGCTGTAATCTGTGGTCCTAACACTAAACAGTGAGCGTCCCCACAGTGGAGGCACATGCATTTTAATGGATAGACGGGGGCAGGTGGAATGAAGGGAGCCACCCCTCCTTAAAAGTACAGGGGCACACCAAACACCCAGCATGTAGCACAATGGCTGCAAAGGTGCTGGTGCACTGCTGGACCAATATAAACACCACAGGTGAAGCACAAAAATGTCCACCGCCCCTATCTATAGCTGACCATAGCAATAAATAGCATTGAAAGGCTCAATCAGATAAAAACATAAAACCTGGGGAATGCCCAGAACTCCTCAGAACTTAGATCATGGAGATAGTCCTCAATGAAATTTAGCATGCCCAGCGAGGCACAAAACATCCCCATTGGCTGCGGAGAGAGAGCATCTTCCTCAACTCCCAACTGCTGCCACCTGTCGTCCTGGGGTCAAACAGCTGTTTGACCCCAGGAACAACAGAGTGAACAAAAAAAAACAGCTGGGCTGAGGTATAACCCCAACAGCACAAATCACTTAGATAAGAGCCAAGTAACTCTCTTATCTCCCCCTAAATTTAGGACAGCATCGGCACCATAAAGTACAAGGGTGCTACATAGCAAAAAGTAAAAAATATTGCTTTTTTTTCAAAACTGTCGCTCATTTTTTGTCTTATAGCGCAAAAAATAAAAAGAGGTGATCAAATACCACCAAAAGAAAGCTCTATTTTTTAGAGACTAACCTCCAAAAGCTGGGATTGTCTCTGGAAACAGAAGACCTGGAAGCTATGCATTTTTCTGTTAATGTTTCCATGCATTTTACAGAAAAAATACATTATGAAGCTGTTAAGAAGTCAAACTTTGTATATGCAGTCATGTTGCTTGGTTGGCTAGCAGAGTAAGATATCGTTGGATAGGGATGTAGGAAAACGTGTGATTACGAGTACATTATGTACTGAAGAAATTCTTTGTATTAGCAGCTCTGTAACCTTGTATTTGTAATCTTCAGTGGCGATTACCGCCTGGTGCTTTTTATATGCATAGTGAGCACAGAAAATGCTCATGCCACACATCACTGCCCTCATTGTCCTAGTATGAATTTATTTGGAAGCCGTATTAGTTGCTTTTACTGTATCCATGGTACCTGTCCTGAGGAAGACTCTCTCCCTATACCCCTTCTTCTCCTAGTGGAATAAGATCACTTAGTACCGTTAACATCTACAATGCTGACCTAACATAAATCATTCTATGACAATTTTATAGTACTGCACACAATTATTGGCCTAGATCTTCGATCTGTTGTTGATCATTTTTGGACATGTAGTTTACAAATCCTGTTGTGGTGCTGGGGTTTTACACCGGCCAGGCGGCCACACACATTTACAATATGATTGTCTAATTTTTCTTTAGGTCTCCCAACAAACACAGATTTGTCTGCTTTAAATGGATTGCTTTGGTAGATGCTCATATTATAAAGATCTGGTTAAATGCATGTCTGAACCAAATCCAAAAATTAACAATGCCAGATAGTCTGTTTGAACCTAGCAAAAAAGGGTATTGCAACATCGCAAGTATCCCAGCACACTTTCCATCTATCCCAAAAAAAAAGCATATGTGTTTGTGCATTGCTATAAAGTATATGCCCCCAGTTGGGAACTTAAATAGTTTTGCGTTGGGGTCATACCTTTCAGGGGTGACTTGGTGATCAATTATTATCTATGGGAAGCAGTGTAGACATGGGTGGGCATTATGTAATAAGCAGACCTTGCATTCTATTGCAAAGTCTACTTTAACCAGTTAACAACCACCCTATTGTAGCTTTACTGCTACAGGGCAGCGGCTCTGTGCAGGATCACGTGTGTGTGTGTGTAATATATAAATATATACAGTGCAGAAAATAAGTATTTGAACACCCTGCTATTTTGCAAGTTCTCCCACTTGGAAATCATGGAGGGGTCTGAAATTGTTATCGTAGGTGCATGTCCACTGTGAGAGACATAATCAAAAAAAAAATTCCAGAAATCACAATGTATGATTTTTTTAACTATTTATTTGTATGATACAGCTGCAAATAAGTATTTGAACACCTGAGAAAATCAATGTTAATATTTGATACAGTAGCCTTTGTTTGCAATTACAGAGGTCAAACGTTTCTTGTAGTTTTTCACCAGGTTTGCACACACTGGAGGAGGGATTTTGGCCCACTCCTCCACACAGATCTTCTCTAGATCAGTCAGGTTTCTGGGCTGTCGCTGAGAAACACGGAGTTTGAGCTCCCTCCAAAGATTCTCTATTGGGTTTAGGTCTGGAGACTGGCTAGGCCACGCCAGAACCTTGATATGCTTCTTACAGAGCCACTCCTTGGTTATCCTGGCTGTGTGCTTCGGGTCATTGTCATGTTGGAAGACCCAGCCTCGACCCATCTTCAAAGCTCTAACTGAGGGAAGGAAGTTGTTGCCCAAAATCTCGCAATACATGGCCCCGGTCATCCTCTCCTTAATACAGTGCAGTCGCCCTGTCCCATGTGCTGAAAAACACCCCCAAAGCATGATGCTACCACCCCCATGCTTCACAGTAGGGATGGTGTTCTTGGGATGGTACTCATCATTCTTCTTCCTCCAAACACGGTTAGTGGAATTATGACCAAAAAGTTCTATTTTAGTCTCATCTGACCACATGACTTTCTCCCATGACTCCTCTGGATCATCCAAATGGTCATTGGCAAACTTAAGACGGGCCTTGACATGTGCTGGTTTTAAGCTGGGGAACATTCTGTGCCATGCATGATTTCAAACCATGACGTCTTAGTGCATTACCAACAGTAACCTTGGAAACGGTGGTCCCAGCTCTTTTCAGGTCATTGACCAGCTCCTCCCGTGTAGTCCTGGGCTGATTTCTCACCTTTCTTAGGATCATTGAGACCCCACGAGGTGAGATTTTGCATGGAGCCCCAGTCCGAGGGAGATTGACAGTCATGTTTAGCTTCTTCCATTTTCTAATGATTGCTCCAACAGTGGACCTTTTTTCACCAAGCTGCTTGGCAATTTCCCCGTAGCCCTTTCCAGCCTTGTGGAGGTGTACAATTGTGTCTCTAGTGTCTTTGGACAGCTCTTTGGTCTTGGCCATGTTAGTAGTTGGATTCTTACTGATTGTATGGGGTGGACAGGTGTCTTTATGCAGCTAATGACCTCAAACAGGTGCATCTAATTTAGGATAATAAATGGAGTGGAGGTGGACATTTTAAAGGCAGACTAACAGGTCTTTGAGGGTCAGAATTCTAGCTGATAGACAGGTGTTCAAATACTTCTTTGCAGCTGTATCATACCAATAAATAGTTAAAAAATCATAAATTGTGATTTCTGGAATTTTTTTTGGATTATGTCTCTCACAGTGGACATGCACCTACGATAACAATTTCAGACCCCTCCATGATTTCCAAGTGGGAGAACTTGCAAAATAGCAGGGTGTTCAAATACTTATTTTCTGCACTGTATATTTGAGGTAGACCGATATGGGGTTTTCTCTGGCCGATGCTAATATTTAGAAATTGGGGCAACCGATGGCTGATATATGATGCCAATTTTTGTGGCCAATATTTTAGGCTGATTAAAAAAAAAGAACAACCTCACCAACTCCACTCCTTCCTGCTTACTCCTGTCACTCTAGAACACACTTGATGTCTTCAGTACAGATGGCACTGGATTGGATCTGACAGATGGCAATGGTAGGTGGCACTGGTTTGGAACTGACAGATGGCACCGATTGGAACTAGCAGTTGGCACTAGCAGGTGGCACTGGTTTGGAACTGAAAGATGGCACTAAATTGGAACAGATGGCACTGGCTAGTGGCACTGATTGGCAGTGGCACTGGCAATTGAAATTGTTTGGCACTGGCAGGTGGCACTGATTGGCGGGTGGCACTGGCTGGCAGTGGTTGGCACTGGTGGGTGACACTGGTTGGCACTGACAGGTGGCACTGATTGGTGGTGGCAGGTGGCACTGGCGGGTGACAGTGGTTGGCACTAATGGGTGGCACTGACAGATGGCACTGGCACTAATCAGAGGTGGCACTGGCAGGTTTCACACTAAGCAGAGTAACTAACTGTGTGAAACTAACAGAGAGAGAGAGAGAGAGGAGCTGTCAGCTCGATGTCGGGGGTGGACGGGACCCAGCAGCTAATTTACACCAGCCAATGATTGGGGGAGGGGCCATATACACATGGCGGCCCGCCCAGATACCATTCCATTGGCTGGTGTAATATAGCTGCTGGGTCCCGCCCAACCCCGTCTCTCTCTCTTCTCTGTTACTTGTCAGTTTCACACTCAGCGCTGCGCTTGATGCTGCCAGAGCCACAGAGTGTGTAAAAGGGAGGAGGAGGAGAATTGGCGGCCAGTTTAAAATATCGGCCTAATTTTCATAATAATCGGCCGATGCTGATTTATCAAAAATGGGCAAATATCGGCCGAAATGTCGGTCTTCCTCTAATGTGTGTGTGTGTGTGTGTGTATATATATATATATATATATATATATATATATATATATATATATATATATATATATATATATATATATATATTCTGCTCTTCCAGGTATAAGGGACGTGGCTGTCCACCAGCGTGCCACTTCAGCTGTCATTAGTCACAGCAGAAGCTGATCAGTAAGTGCTGGCCAGTAGTTGTCTGCCACCACCCACTGATGGGCAAGGAGTTACACTGGATGAAGCTCTGCATATGTAAACAATGCAGTGCTCCATCCTGTCAGTGGGAATATGCTGGATTTTGTTTCCCTGCAAAGGGGGAAAAAAACAGCACATCCCTTAGTAAAAGCACTGCACTGTGTACACACAAACACTGGCTAGGCACACATTTAATCCTTTGATCACCCTAAGGCTCCTTACACACGGAGTGGTCTGTTTTTCGGTCCGCTCCGTGTGTCCGTCAGCTCAGCGGGGGGTTTCCGCTCAGCTGTCGGCGGACAGGGCGGTCCCCGCACACTGTGCAGGGACCGCCCTGTCTCTCGTCCGCTCTCCCCTATGGGAGTCGGATGGAAACGGACCGTCTGTCCGTTTGCATCCGATCCGTTTGGCGGGACGGAAGAAAAAGTAGGACATTCTTTCGTCCGCAAAAACGGATG
The DNA here is from genome assembly GCA_029574335.1 of Rana kukunoris. NCBI lineage: Eukaryota > Metazoa > Chordata > Amphibia > Anura > Ranidae > Rana > Rana kukunoris. The sequence goes on along the minus strand of CM056060.1, from coordinate 42,597,239 downwards.
CGGATCTGGCGGACGTTAGCGGATGCATCATCCGCTAACGGATCCGCTCCCATAGGGGCCCATTACAAGTCCGTAAACAGACTTGTAATGAGCGGACGAACGGTCCGCTAGTGTGAAAGGACCCTAAATGTTTAATCCTTCTCAGCCAGTGTCATTAGTACATCGACAGTGCATATTTTTAGCACTGATCACTGTATTTAGTGTCATTGGTTCTCACAAAGTGTCAGATTGTCCACCGCAATATTGCAGCCCCGCTATAAGTCACTGATCGCCACCATTACTAGCATAAAAAATAAATAAATACAAATTTCAGTATATGTCCCATAGTTTGTAGAAGCTATTTCTTTTACGGAAACCAATCAATATACGCTATTTTGGAGTTTGAATATGTGTCAGAATACTTATTGGCCTAAATATATGAAGAAATTTGATTTATTTTCGTTTTATTGGATATTTTTTATAGCAGAAAGTTAAAAAAAATGTTTTTTTTAAATTGTTTGACTTTTTTTGTTTATCCACTTGCCAGCCAGCCGCTGCAGTTATACTGTGGTAGGTTGTCTCAGCTGCGTGAATCACTGTGCTGGTACGTTGGCTTATACGCAGCATTATGTGGGTGCGCGCCGATTGGTCAGGGGGTGAGCCAATCAGATGTCCGCTGGCCGGCCATGATCATTCCCTGCAGTGACAGAATGGGGATCTTCCCAAGTAAACAAGGCAGATCTCCGTTCTGACAAGGGATCACAAAGAGATCTTGTCTTTCTGCTATACAGGAAGACAGATCTGTGTATTGTCCCAGGCAGCTCATCAGCCATACAGTTAGAAACACACTGAGGGAACACTGATAACCCTTTGATCGCCCCTGCTGTTAACCACTTCCCTGCCAATACCATTAGTACAATGTCGGTGAATATTTTTAGCACTGATCACTTTAATAACATCACTGGTTCCCAAAAAAGTGTCAAAAATGTCAGGTGTCCGATCTGTCTGCCACAATGTCGCAGGCCTGCAAAATACTGATCACCGCCATTACTAGTAATAAAAAAGTAATATAAATGCCCAAAAAAATTTCCCATAGTTCGTAGACACTGTAACTTTTGCGCAGAATGTATTTATTTTTTTAAATTGGGGCTATTTATTATAGCAAAAAGTAAAAAATATTGTTTTTATTTCAAAATTGTCAGTCTTTTTTTGTTTATAGCGCAAAAAAATAAAAATTACAGAGGTGATCAAATACCACCAAAAGGAAAGCTCTATTTGTGGGGGGAGGGAAAAAACATAAAAATTTCATTTGGGTACAGTATTGCATGACCGCGCAATTGTCATTCAAAGTGTGACAGTGCTGAAAGCTAAAAATTGGTCTGGGCAGGAAAGGGGTAAAAATGCCCTGTATTGAAGTGGTTAAAAAAAAAAAATACAGATATCTATATATAACATATAGTCTGGTTGAAACAAGTACATCCAGTTCAACCGATATGTTGTAATATAGCACTGAGATCCATCGTAACATTTTGCTTATCTCACAGTATAATTTCTACCTTCAGCCACTTTAATAGAAACCACACCCTCCATCAATCAATGCCATGTGCCTGCAAATACATCTGCATGTTCCTTACCTCCTGCTGTTTCCCACTGTGTGTTACAGACCATTACCAGTTTCCATCTGTGGTCCTTGCAGCCATAACTCTACCCCGATCCTTTACTGGAATCTACAGCTGCGGACCCTGCTATGCCTTTCTACCATGGCTGGTGCTGCACATATCTGTCTACATAATCCTCTCTCCATGGGTTACTCGAGTAATCATTTACATATCAAGTAAGAAAATATGTCACAAAGTAAATAAGGCAATACCGAGGAAGTAGACAAAAAGTAACACCGTTTTCATATGCAGGCGATACTCACGTATGCGTTGGCTTCTGCGTGCAAGCTCGGCAGAACTGGGCGCGTTTTTACATTTTTATTTTTATTTTTCAAATTTATTTTTACTTTTTATTTTTACACTGTTCTTTTAAAAAGAACAAAAATAAAAAATTGTGTCACTCATTCCTATTACAAAAAATGGAAACATCCCTTGTAATAGAAAAAAGGAACGACAGGTCCTCTTAACCACTTGCTTACTGGGCACATATACCCCCTTCCTGCCCAGGCGAAATTTCAGCACTGCGACGCTTTAACTGACAATTGTGCAGTTAGCGACGTGGCTCCCAAACAAAATTGACGTCCTTTTTTTCACACAAATAAAGCTTTCTTTTGGTGGTATTTGATCACCTCTGCGGTTTTTATTGTTTGCGCTACGTTCCCGTTCGTATTACGTACGACGCGATTTTTTCGTATTCCAATAGTTTCGTATTTTGGTTACCGTTTTATTTTCGTACATGCGGGATGATTCGTTATTCTGTTTAATTTATTGTTGTTTCTTGTTAAGAGAAGTGTACCGCTCCATAAAACAAATAATCCCCGTTGCTTCAGTCCCAAACAAACCAAGAGGGTGCTGGCTGTGCATGATTAGCATGGATTGAAGGAAAAAATCCTGGATCGCCGCACTCCTCGGAAAACGATGTCTTTATTTAACCACTTAAGACCCGGACCAAAATGCAGGTAAAGGACCTTGCCCCTTTTTGCGATTCGGCACTGCGTCGCTTTAAATTGCGCGGTCGTGCGACGTGGCTCCCAAACAAAATTGGCGTCCTTTTTTCCCCACAAATAGAGCTTTCTTTTGGTGGTATTTGATCACCTCTGCGGTTTTTATTTTTTGCGCTTTAAACAAAAATAGAGCGACAATTTAAAAAAAAATGCAATATTTTTTACTTTTTGCTATAATAAAAATCCCCCAAAAATAAATAAAACATTTTTTTTTCCTCAGTTTAGGCCGATACGTATTCTTCTACCTATTTTTGGTAAAAAAAAAATCGCAATAAGTGTTTATCGGTTGGTTTTCGCAAAATTTATAGCGTTTACAAAATAAGGAATAGTTTTATTGCATTTTTATAAAAAAAAAATTTTTACAGCGATTTTTTTCGTGACTGCGACAATATGGCGGACACTTCGGACAATTTTGACACATTTTTGGGACAATTGTCATTTTCACAGCAAAAAATGCATTTAAATTTGCATTGTTTACTGTGGAAATGACAGTTGCAGTTTGGGAGTTAACCACAGGTGGCGCTGTAGGGGATGTGTGCCTATGTGTTTTGTTTACAACTGTAGGGGGGTGTGGCTGTAGGTGTGACGTCATCGATCGCGTCCCCCTATTACAGGTATGACGCGATCGATGCTACGGCCACAGAGAAGCACGGGGAAGCCGTGTGTACACACGGCTCTCCCCGTTCTTCCGCTCCAGGGACGGAGCGGCGATCGGGTCCGCGAATCCCGCGGTCCCGGAGCTTCGGACCGGGTCGCGGCCCACGGCTGGGTACTAAAATCAACGTATATATACGTTGATGTGCCCAGCCGTGCCATTCTGCCGACGTAAATGTGCAGTAGGCGGTCCTTAAGTGGTTAAGCATAAGCAAACAATAAAATTCCAATAGGAAAAAACAGCCAAAATGCATGCAGTCAAAAACGGTGAGTGGACAAGGAGAAAAGGGCTGACATGTTTCACATCATGTGATGCTTACTCGTACTCTTGTTAGACAATCATTTTCGTGAATTTTCGTCATTTTGTACTTTCGTAAATATATCGCGGGATTCGCGGGCACTTTCAACACGTGGCTCATCCATATTAACTATTGTTAAGCCCCGTACACTTGGTCAGACTTTTTTGCCAACAAACATAAAAACAAACGTTTTTCATTAGTTTTCAAAAATCCATTCGTTTGTAAGCTCCATCAGAAAACCATTTTTGGGTTCAAAAGTCTGGCCAACTGATCTCCCTTCAGACGAAAATCCATGGAAAAGTTTTTTTGGCCTTACTGTACTCGGCAGTCGGCACAAAAGAGAAGCTGATTCACTAACTACACTCACTCACTGCCCATTCAAAAAAACAAATCAGGTACATAAATTTACAAACAGACCAAAAAAAAAGGATTTACAAAACACACAAATGAAAATATGAACATACGACTGAAAATACGAACAGAAAAAGGATTTAAAATACAGAATGCAAATCATTCGTTATAGATGTCATTTTCGTTCTTTTGCCATTTCCGTTCTGTCATATTTTCGTAAGATTGTCGTATCGTTCGTTCGTATTTGCGCTTGTTCGTTATGCGGCTCATTCGTAATCCCGTCGTTTTCGTATTTTGGTGCTTTAATTTTTTCGTATGTACACATTATTCCGCGGGTACGAAAATGAACAAATTCGTACGAAAATACATTCGTTACGAACGGGAACGCACATATCTAATAATAAATATTCAAATTTTTAAAGGGGATAGAATTATGACTTTTTTTTTTAGTTTATTTTTTTTACTAGTAATGGTGGCGATCTGCGATTTATTTTTTTATGTGACTGCGACATTATGGCGGACAGATTTTTGGGACCATTCACGTTTATACAGCGAACAGTGCTATAAATATGCACTGATTACTGTATAAATGTGACTGGGAGTGAAGGGGTTCTAGACCCCACCTGTAACTCTAATCAGGTAACCTGTAAAGGCATTTAAAACATTGTCTATGTAGGTTTTTACGTACCTTTGTTTATTGCTAATCCTGCGAGCATGCAGAATTTTAAAGCATGACATGCTAGGTATCTATTTACTTGGTGTAAAATCATCTTTCATACTGTACAAAAAAAATTGGGGTATATATTGTGGTGTTTATTTTTTTTTATTACTTTAAATTTATTTCTTCCCCATAAAATTGCGCTTGAAAAACCGCTGCACAAATACATGTGACAAAAATAGCAATGATCTGTGTTTTTTTTCCCTAGGGTCTCTCTCTTAAAAATATATATAATGTTTTGAGGTTAGAAGTAATTTTCTAGCAAACGATACTGATTTAAACTTATAAAAAAGAGTGCCAGAAAAGGACAGTCTTCAAATGGTTAAAGAAAAAGATTCCATTGGTAATTTTTTATGTCCCAGTATTTATTTCCATCCAATTATTTATTTCCATCCATTTATTCATTGCAAACATCATGGTCAACAAGTTGTGTAATGGTTAATAGGGATGAGCTTCGTGTTCGAGTCGAACGTACGTTCGATGAAATACGAACAAAACGGGTTGTTCGCACCAAATTCGAGTGACGCGCCACGGCCCATAATTCACTGCGGTATTGTGCGCTGATGATTGGCCAAGCATGCACTATGACCCACATGCTTGGCCAATCACAGTTCCGTCAGTACAAAGAGCCATAATTGGCCAAAGCCAGGGTGGCTTTTGCCAATTATGGCTCAGGGCTTTAGTACACGCCCCACACTATAAAAGGCCGCCCGCAGAGCGGCCACGTGTAGTGTGTTGCGGCGCTGGTTAGATATCAGTCACACAGAGAAGAAGAGAGAGTGTCTTTTTTTTCTAGCTAGATAGATCAGGCAGGCTAGTCAGTTCAATTTACAGTGTGTAGAGGATATATATACATCCCAGGTGTTGTACATATATTTATACACGTATAGTTTAGCTAGATCAGTTCTTCCTAATTTACTGGCAGGTAGTTGATTGTGCTAGCTGCAGTATTCTCACGTGGTGTATTGCCTGTGTCCTCTGCAGTGTGCACCATAAAGCTACACAGGCGTACTATAGACACCCAGCAGGTACAATATTTAAAGTAATTTTTCATATTTTTTTTTTTTTTTTTGATGCTTAAATGGGAAAAAAAAATTGAAAAATTCCTTTAAATATTGTGCCTGCTGGGTGTCTATAGTATGCCTGTAAATACGTCTTTGAGAACCCGGGTCTTGCCCCAGGTAACATGCATCAATGGAATTTTTTTTTTTTTAAATGGTCGTTTTTTCTGGAGCATTGATTTTTATGATGCTGCATCATTAAAATCGCTGCTCCAAAAAAAACGACCGTTTTTAAAACTTTTTTTTTCCCATTGATACATGTTCCCTGTGGCAAGACCCGGGTTCTCAAAGATGTTTTCCGACAATAACTTGCATATGGTGCTTTAAAATGAGCACTTTTGAATTCTAACGTTCGAGTCCCATAGACGTCAATGGGGTTCTAAATGTTCGCGCAAACGTTCGGTCCATTTAAAGGTTCTGGTGCGAACCGAACGCGAGGGTGTTCGGCTCATCCCTAATGGTTAACAAGGGTTGATGCTGGAGGTATGTCACAAGCAGAAATGTTCTGATTTATTTGTATATTTTTACTAGCTAGTCATAGGCACAGGTCCATGTAAATAATGGGGAACTGTAGTTATTAGTCTTATTTTTTATTTTTAACCTTTTGCTGACCCCAAAATACAGATATGCATATACAGGGACCTGAGGTTGTGTGCTGAGAGCGCGCTTCCGAACATGTGACCGTTGTGAGAGCCACAGTCACATCGATCACATGATAGAGAAGACACATTGCTTCCTGTGCATTAAAGCCCACTTACAGCTGACCTTCACCCTAAATTAACATTCCTTTCCCCTCCCTTCTGCCTCTCTTACATTTGAAAAATATTTTTATTTTTTACTAGCCAGAATTTTTAGAATCACCTCACCTACCTGATTCTGCATATGCACTAGGGTTGGCACCGGTCTGGGATTGGAACCATGTGTCCGGGTTTCAAACTGCCTGAAACCCAGACACATTATTCAGACTGGACTATGGCCTCCCAGCAGGGTTGCTCTAAGCCGAGAGTGTCTGTTACACTCTCTTTCACATTTCCCAAAGCCAGCACTCCATTTGAAGTCCAGCATACGGAAAGTATTCAGACCCCCTTTAATTTTTCACTCTTTTTTTTTATATTGCAGCCATTTGCTAAAATCATTTAAGTTCATTGTTTTTCCTCGGCACTGCATCACTTTAACTGACAATTGCGCCGTCGTGTGACGTGGCTCCCAAACAAAATTGAGGTCCCTTTGTACTCCCTCTGTACTTTTAGCATTAGATGCTGAAAAAGCATTCGATAGAATGCATTGGGACTACGTCTCCAAAACTCTAGCCAAATTTGGATTTCATGGATTTATCCATTCGGCAATTATGGCGCTATACTCTCAACCTACGGCCAAAGTATTCAAATCAGGTGTAATCTCTAAAACTTTCTCCATTACTAACGGAACCAGACAAGGTTAACCATTATCCCCATTAATTTTCTCACTAGCAATCGAACCACTTGCGGAATATATAAGATCAACCCCCGACATCAAAGGTATAACTATAGGACAATATGAACATAAAGTAGGGCTATTTGCAGAAGATATTATACTCACATTATCTAACCCTACTTCTTCCCTGCCAGAAGCTCACAAATTATTAGAAAGATTTGGTGAGGTGTCGTATTACAAAATAAATCAAAACAAATGTTACGCTCTCCCTATGAACATTCCTATGACGCTAATTAATACGTTACGCAAAGAAAATAACTTCAACTGGGACAACTCCAAAATAAGCTATCTGGGAATACAACTCTCCTACCCACCAACCAAGATATACAAAGTTAATTTTCCCAGCCTTTTAGAAGTAGTCAACAAAGACCTACAAAATATACAAAAAACTTTCCTGGGTAGGGAAAATAGCCGCATTTAAAATGCAAACCCTCCCTAAAATATTATACCATTTTAGATGCTTACCTATCCCAATCCCTGCCAAATTTTTCACGCAACTGAATACAAAACTTAAACATTGCATATGGAATGGGAAAAAACCAAGAGTGGCATTCTCCATTTTAACTACCAGAAAATCTTTAGGAGGAATGAACCTACCTGACATCAAAAACTACTACTATGCAACCCTATTAGATCAGATGAGACACTGGTTCGACAATAGGGAAGATAAAATATGGCTAAACATAGAAAAACAAGTCACAAAAAGACATGACCTGTATGCCCTGGCAATAGCTTACGCTATACTTCCAAAGATTAACATTCCCAATTTACTTTGCATCAGATCCACATTATTAGCTTGGAAACATATACTTTCAAAAACGAAAAACATCCAAAATAAAATAAAATTAATGATGCCGACAGGTGCACTCAACTATTGTAGAATACGTCTAATTGTAGATGAATGGGTTAAGGAAGGTTTTCATCTTTACGGAAATCTACCCTTAAAATACAAAGAGATCATTCTAACCAAACTGAGGAAACCTACCAGACTAAAAGCGTTCAATCCGACTGACCCTGTAGAAATCCCCTTAAAGCGGCGCTCCACCCAGTATAACAACATTTTACAATGTTGTTTGAAAAAAATAAAAAATAAAAACCTGAAAAAAATAAATAAAAAATACTCACCCGAAATAGCTGTTGCTATGCGGAAGTCCGTAATCTGCCTCTTCCTAATCCGCGGTGTGTTTTTTCTTCTTCTTCTCCTTGTGAATGGGCGCGCTGCTTCCTGGGAACTGTGTGTGTTCTCAGAGAGCAGCGCGCCCATTCACAAGCCAGCGTGAGACTCGCGGAGGCGCAGTAGGAAACGGGCAGTGAAGCCGTACGGCTTCACTGCCTGTTTCCCATATTGTGAATGGCGGCGCGGGACCCGGAGCGATCGTGGGACCGGCATCGGGGGGCCCATCAGCGCGGGCGCCTAGGACAGGTAAGTGTCTTTATTTAAAGTCAGCAGCTACACTGTTAGTAGCTGCTGACTTTAAAAAAAATTTTTACCGTGGCTGGAGCTCCGCTTTAATTATATGGCAGTTTTTCACCCACCAAAATCAACAAACGATAAAAGGAATTTCTCTCTTTTACGACATACTATCTACCCACCCATTTTTTTTTTTTTTTTTTTCCTTTTCCCCACAAATAGAGCTTTCTTTTGGTGGTATTTGAACACCTCTTTGGTTTTTATTTTTTGCACTATAAACAAAAATAGAGTGTAAATTTTGAAAAAATTCAATATTTTTTACTTTTTGCTATAATAAATACCCCCCAAAAAAATATATATATATATATAAAAAACGTTTTTATATATATATAAAAATGCCATAAAACTATCCCCTATTTTGTAAACACTATAACTTTTCCGCAAACCAATCAAACGCTTTGTGCGATTTTTTTTTATTTTTTTTACCAAAAATATGTAGAATAATACATATGGGTCTAAACTGTTGAAAAATGGACTGTCAGGCCCCTTTCACATTGAGGAGTTTTTCAGGCGGTACAGCGCTAAAAATAGCGCTGATATATCGCCTGAAAAACTCCTGCCAAGCAACCTCAATGTGAAAGCCCGAGGGCTTTTACACTGAGGCGATGCGCTGGCGGGAGAGAAAAAAAATCTCCTGTCAGCAGCATCTTTGAAGCGGTGAGAGGAGCGGCGTGTATACCGCTCGTTCCCATTGAAATCAATGGGATATTAACCCTTTATCGGCCGCTAGGGGGGGTAATACCGCACCGCTATCGGCCAATTCCCGCGGCAGACCCGGCGGTATAGCGCAGCTATTTTTAGCGGCGATATACCGCCACCGCGGCTCCCGCCCTGATGTGAAAGGGGCCTAAGCTGTAAGGTCTTATATGGACAGGTGTGTGGCTTTACTAATCAAGTCCAATCAGTATAATCAAACACAGCTGGACTCAAATCAAGGCGCAGAACCATCTCAGGGAGGATCAGAAGAAATGGACGGCACCTGAGTTATATATGAGTGTCGCATCAAAGGGTCTGAATACTTAGGACCGTGTGATATTTCAGTTTTTCTTTTTAAGTAAATCTGCAAAAATGTCAACAATTCTGTGTTTTTCTGTCACTATGGGGTGCTGTGTGTACATTAATAAGGAAAAAAATGAACTTAAATGGTTTTAGCAAATGGCTGCAATATAACAAAGAGTGAAAAATGTAAGGGGGTCTGAATACTTTCCATATCCACTGTACATCTGGATAAGAGGTGCTGACTTCCAAGGGGTGATTGAGCTCACCATCCATCCCTGTCTGTGACTGAAGTCTCCCCCTTCTCTCTCCTGCCTCTGAGTAAGTATACTAAGGTAAATCGGAGTTCTCAGAGCACCCCTTATATCACAGTTTTCCTTTACACCAGAGGCCACAGTGTTCCCCCTTACATCAGAGTCCTCACCATGCATCAGAGTACTCAGGGTTCCCAGAGCATCCCTTATGTTAGAGTCCCCAGAGTTCTCCCTTACATCAGAGTCTGCCTTACACTTAGGCCCCTTTCACATTGAGGAGTTTTTCAGGCGGTACAGCGCTAAAAATAGCGCTGCTATACCGCCCGAAAAACTCCTTCACTGCATCCTCAATGTGAAAGTTAGAGGGCTTTCACACGGAGGCGATGCGCTGGCGATGCGCTGGCGGGAGATAAAAAAAATCTCCTGTCGGCAGCATCTTTGGAGCGGTGAGAGGAGTGGCATGTATACCGCTCCTTCACTGCTCCTTCCCATTGAAAACAATGGGAAACCGCGGCAATACCGCCCGCAATGCGCATCTATAGAGGCGCATTGCGGGTGGTATTAACCCTTTCACGGCCGCTAGCGGGGGTTAATACCGCACCACGTCAACTCGCGTCAAATCTGACGGTATACCGCCAGTGCGGCTCCCGCCGAAATGTGAAAGGGGCCTTAAAGGGGAGGTTCACCTAAAAATAAACTTTTAACATTGCATTTATGACATTAATGACAATTAGAATCGGCCGTTTTTTTTTAAAAATACGTCCGTACATACCGATTCCTATATGCATTCTCATCGCCGCTTCCGGGTATGTTCGTCGAGGCTGGGCGTGCCTAATTGATTGACAGGCATCCAGCCGACGCATACAGTGCGGCACGAACGTCGGTGCGGCTCTATACGGCGCCTGCGTACCGACGTTCCGCTTCTTTCGGCATCTCGTGACGGCCGATTCTAATTGTCATTAATGTCATAAATGCAATGTTAAAAGTTTATTTTTAGGTGAACCTCCCCTTTAAGGGATCTCTGTGGATTCAGATGTAACGGGGGAATTTTGAGATTAACTTCATATGATTAGAAATTAGTTGTCAGTCCACCCCTGACCACCACCATGCTTCACTGATGGTATTGGTCAGGTGATGAGCGGTGCCTGGTTTCCTTCAGACATGATGCTTGCCATTCAGGCCTAAGAGTTCAATCTTTGATTTATTAGACTATAGAATTTTGTTTCTCATGGTCTGAGAGACCTTCAGTTGCCTTTTGGCAAACTCCAGACAAGCTGTCATGTGCCTTTTACTGAGGCGTGGCTTCCGTCAGGCCATTCTACCATACAGGCCTGATTGGTGGAGTGCTGCAGAGATGGTTGTTTTTCTGGAAAGTTCTCCTCTCTCCACAGAGAAATGCTAGAGCTCTGTCAGAGTGACCATCGGGTTCTAGGAAGGGTCCTGGTGGTTTTAAACTTCTTCTATTTACAGGTGATAGAGGTCACTGTGTTCATTAGGACCTTCAATGCTGCAGATTTTTTTTGTACCCTTCCCCAAATCTGTACCTCATTACAAACCCCCTCCTGGAGGTCTACAGACAATGCATTGGACTTCATGGCTTGGTTTGTGCTCTGACATGCACAACTGTGGGACCTTATATAGACAGGTGTGTGCCTTTCCAAATCATGTCCAATCAACAGAATGTACCACAGGTGGACTCCAAGTTGTAGAAACATCTCAAGGATGATCAGTGGAAACAGCCCACGTGGAAGAAAAATATATTTTAAATATATTTAAAAAAAACATTCTAAATATATTTTTCCCAAATATATTGCAATATATTTGAAATGCTACAATTTTGGCCAGATTCAATATATTTCAAAAATATATTTCAATATATTTGTGAATATATTATTGAATATATTGGGAAATGCATTGTGAAATATGTTGCAAATATACTCATAAATATATGTTAAATGTACTTCTGAATGCATTTAGCAATATATTTATGCAGCCATAAATATATTGCAACATGCATTTTGGAATGCATTGTGAATATATTCAGACATATATTGCTAAATGCATTCAGAAGTACATTTAACATATATTTCAGAATACATTCACAATGCATTCCAAAATGCACTTTGCAATATATTTATGGCTGCATAAATATATTGCTAAATGCATTTAACATATATTTATGAATATATTTGCAACATATTTCACAATGCATTACCCAATATATTCACAAATATATTGAAATATATTTTTGAAATATATTGAATCTGGCCAAAATTGTAGCATTTCAAATATATGGCAATATATTTGGGAAAAAATATATTAAGAATGTTTTTTAAAATATATTTTAAATATAAATGTACTGAATGTAAAAAAAAAAAAAATACATTCCTATTACATTTTGAAATGCTGTGCATTTATATATTGTATTTTATATATTGTAGGCCTATAAAACCAGCAAATATTTGGAAATAAAAACGATAACACAGTACAATACACACAACTTTATTATCAAGTAAATATACAAACACTACAACACAGAGAATAGAAATAGGTGTTAACTGTGGTAAATGACATACAAGTTTATTTGTGGTATTCTGATGGTTCCCGATGTTTCCCTTCAGGTGATATTTCAACACCGGAATTGTTCTCGTAAGAGCGTCACTGATCACACCGTTTGAAGTCCCAGGAAACTTTGCCAAAGTGGCAGCTTTAAAAAGTAAATGGAAAATATTAGACTTATTAGATTTTCCTGGTGCCTTCATGGCAGCATACATATGGTTGGTGGCTCCGCCCTCATCCAACCCACAGGACCAATTATAACTCTTTAAAAGAGAGCGACAGCCTCCCCTCTGACATTCTTTTTTCTGTCCTCAAACCTGCAGGATCATGGATCACCTGGATTCAGCCCTTACTAAGCCACTGTGTTGGCCAGCCATTACAGGTTCATGCTCCCCTGTAGATGAAGTCCCATATCTTAGGCTGCTAAATGCGCCAAAAAGGTTTGGGAGCCCATTTTTCTGTGGATCTTTTCTGGGTCTGGAGTTCAGGTATTTTCCTCCATCCGTGACTGAAAACACTGCTCCAAGGTAAAAGACGTCTGATTACAAATTTTGCAGTGCTATTTTTCACTGCTGATGATTGTGGCTTGTTGGAGACAGGTGGCTATTAAGCCTTCTACAGCTGCTTACAGGGCAAGTCTTGTTCAACTGTTTAAAAAAAAAAAAAAAAATCTGCCGTTTGCTATAAGGGCGATTACATTCTAGACCACCTGTCCCTCACCTCTTTCTCTGTCTTCCAGACGCATGCTGCCGTCTTAGCCAGCAGACTCCTGGGCTATAACGAGGTATGGCAGAGTTTATGACTCTCGTAGCCAGGCATGCGATCTTCCGCAGCAGGGGGGGCCCCCCTCCTGCCGCCCCTGCTGGAGAGCATCTGCGGCGCTTCGCGCGCCCCCTCTGCATTTGATTTATCCCTTCCTTGGACACTGTTGTGTCGCAGGGATATGACGTCACCGCGCGCATGCGCAGTAGCCTCCGGAGGCCAATGCGGCCATCTTGGTATACCCGGAAGTAGTCGGTATATAAATGAGGATGTTTTTCCTCATTATGTTTAAACAGCTCTCCACTGCAACACATCCTAGGTTAAGGGAAGATTACATTCTACTGCCTCCTCCTGTTTATTCCCCATATTATGGATCCAGCCCAGGGTAAAATTGGGAGTGGATCATGTTTGTGCATATTTCTGTGGAATACATATTTTCATGTGCATATAATGGGTGAGGATGTTTTCTGTACATATGGGTATGTACATGGATGTGTAGGTGCATGTGTATATGTATATACTTAGGTAGGGTATCCTTGATACCTCATGGATCTCAGCCTTGCCTGTGCATAGGCCTGGATGTGTATATGTATGTATACACAGATTATTTATATATATATATATATATATATATATATATATATATATATATATATATATATATGGTTTTTATGTATTCAATATAAAAAAAAAAAAAAAAAACATATATGATCATATGCGTTCATGGGTGTATATATGCATATTCGTAGGTACGCTATACATATAGGTATGTGTTCCAGAAAGAAAAAAAAAAATAAATTAAAAAAAAAATAATAATAATAATATATAAAAAGAAAAGTTAAACCACGCAGGTTAACCTTGTTGGTTTCCCTCTTTAACAGCCCTTCCCCGCAGCTCAGTATTACAAAAAGATCCTCAACATACCACTAGGTAAGTGGCTGCAACTACCAGGTAAGTTCAAAATAAAAAAGAGCACGTGACTACCTTCTATAGAGGAAAAACAGAATTTTTCTGTCCTTTCCTTCTTTTGCAGCCCGCAACCTCAGCCAAGTCGCAGAGGGGCACAGAAGAAGGGGTCCAAAGCTTATGGTGTCCCAAAGAGTGGTCACTCTGCTTCAGCCTACACACCTGACAGCCGCAGGTCTTCCTGACATTCGGCTAGAAAGTATCCCTCTCCTCATCACCCTGCCACCCCCAAAGCCTGCTGGGTCTGCGGTGATGATGCGCTTCCAAAAAAATTGGTCTGCAGTTACTGCTTTCTGGGAGCAGCCGGAAATGAGGAAAAGGAGAGGGAGGAATACTGGGTCAACATTAGGAAAATAATTAAAGACGCAATCCAGGAGTCGTCTCCATCTCAAGGTCCAGCTACCTCTTCATCAAAAGATATTTTTCAGGGGTCTGCCCCCAAGATCCCAGGTCAGCAGATAAGTGCAGGGGCCAGTTTGGATGACTCCCAAGATGCATCCGAGAAGCAAGGGGCCCACTACGATTCTGGGGTACCTGATAATTTTCTGGCCGCCTTAATGCGAAATATGGTAGCAGGCCAGGTCGCCTATATCCATCCTCGTGGGCTGTACCCTCCAGCTGACACTAGTGCTCAGCTGTTTTTCTTACCATCTATGGATCACTCGGCTACTGTAAGAAATGCAGCACATTCCTCAAGAGGTGCAGCGTCTCAAGAAGACCTATTGGGTCACAAGATTGAGAACGGCCTCAAATCTAAATATGAGACAGCTGAGAGAGCGTGAGAATCAGCAGCCGCTTTAGCTTCAGCTGCCGAGACAACAAAGGCATGGTCTACCAATTTTGAATTAGCCTTGAGCCAGGGCCTCGAGCCAGAGGAAATTCTCAATTCTCTGGAGCAATTAAATTGGCTTCAGGATCTATGGTCGAGGCAGCAGCGAAAACACTGGAATCTTCCTCTCAGGCCTTACTGCATACAGTAACTGCCAGGAGGTATAGGAGTAGGCAAAGCCACCTCCAGGCTACCCTCATGAACATAAGGAAAGAAGGGGACGCGTCTAGCTCTCCCGGAATTCAGAAGCCCTTTTGACTTCCTGTTTACTCAAGCTGAACCAGCGCGTACTGCCATTCTGGTTTAACGGGAAACTGACTCCCCTACAATTCGCCTTGGTCGCACCAAAAAAAAAAGGGAAAAAAAAAAAAAAAAAAAAGACTTTCTAGCTCAACAGGCTCCTATGTCCTTGCTACTCACCAAGGTCCATATAGAATAAAAGATCTCAGGACTCTGATTCAGCTTACACAAAGCCCATACATGATGGATTTCAGTTCCGAGTTCCGTGAGCTGTTTGGGGGTTCATACCTCTCAAATCTTTTCCCTTTCTGGTTATTTGAAAAAGGGAAATGCGTGTGTGTGTTTTTTTTTCCCCATCCTTCAGATGTACGCAATTCATCCCAGGTCTACAGCAAACTTGTCAACCTGGCAATCCTCGGGTGAGAATCCCTTAAAAAAAAAAAAAAAAAATGGGACTCATGGCAGTACGACCAGAAGTGGAGATGGCCCCTGTAAAGCCTCAAGGGTTTCCACCTGCATTTTCATCAGGTTCTCCTACCCCTTATGTTCCAAGACATTAGTGGACTTCATTTACAATTTGGATGCCTGCCTTTAGGCACACCATGCGCCCCGGATCTTAGCAGAAAGATCTAGTGTTAATCTCTTCCGAGGGGAAAAGTTGCACTTTCCACATGAGCAGGAAGATGTTCTATCTTCATTTCATTACAATAAGGTTTCCGATCTCGTATACAAGAGGTGTATGTTCACCTTAGCATGAATGCATCTGGTCAAGTAATTACCAAAAAAAAAAAAAAAACATATATAAAAATGTTTTAGTCTTTTTGCCTATGCAAAGATTATATTCCTATGAGACTGATGTCTCCCCTAAAGAGAAGAAAGTCCCCACCCACAGCCTAAGCTGGGAACATGACAATCGGAATCATATCGGGGTCCTCTTACATCCTCCCCCTGGACTCTGGCAGCATGGTGGGAACATTAACATCTCTACACCTCGTTACAACAGACTTTCCTAACGGAAAGGTCCGGGTCTCAGAGAATTCTACTTTTTAGAAGTAGTACCGGTCCTGTGCTATAATCAAGTCTTCTCGGTGGGTGGAGCCACTTGCAGTTGGTTCCTACTCCTTGGTCCATCCCTGTAGCAGCAGCGGTTCTTCTGAATTTCAGCAACCTTAGGGGACTCAGTTGACCAAGACAACTGGTATTTAAATAAGGACAGTTCGGTATCCAACATACAGGAGTCAGATACCGCTGACATATCAATATTCTGCCAGAACATTACCTCTGAAGGACGAGTCCATTCCCACACAGATGAGCATCAGGTCGACCTTAACCTGAGTCCAGTCCCAAAGGACGAACACACGCACATAGGCAGATCGTCATTCTTCAAAAACATTCCTGATATGACTCAAGGCCAAGAGGATCTCACCAGCCTCAAGCAGTTGATGTTTTTTTAAAAAAAAAAAAAAAAGGGAAGGGAATAAATAATTTGGCTGATGACCTAGGAAGGAAAATACCAACTCCAATACGCAGCTATTGGTTCAGCTTGCCTCCCGAGAGGCTGTCCTCATGGGCTAGTCCGCTAGTTAAGATCTCTTCCTTTTGGTGCATATTTGTTTTTACACTGAAGGCTCCCAATTCCTTCACACAATTTCCCAATCTCAAGGGTAATACGGGCGTACGCCCTCCTACCTGGTTAAGTGCCAGCGCCTAGCAGAGAATTGGTTCACCTCCCCAACTACAAATCCTCGGTTGGTCTAGGAAATCTTGATACAGGCTGCCAGACGAGCAGGCCCCGTTCGGTCCTTCTGCCGATTCCAGTTGCGTACATTCGCATATCCGAAAGAGTTCACTCCTATTCGCTTTCGGATGTCCCTGGAGTTAATCATCAGGAATGGAGAAGGGGGGAAAAAAACTAAAAGTTCAGTCACTCCCACAAGATAAATTGCACTTTTACCCAGAAAGTCTTCCTCCAGTAGCACCTTTTGACAGGAAGAAAAGCCTCTTTCAGCCCTGGAAGACATCAGATAGAACCTAAATTCACAATAAGAACATGCCTCGAGGGCAATCATTCATTTTTTTCCCCAGATAGGGTGACTACGTCTAAAGGGGGATGTGCCACTGCTATTCAGTTTACTCGCAGTCTTTCCTTGCACATACACGAGAATCTTCTATGTAAGACGCTACTCTCTTTTTTCCATACTTCTAAGCACCGTCTCATCCGTTCAAAGGCCCTCAAAGTACAAGCCTCCGTATTTAGGATTCCGATGTTTCAATTTAAACAAGTTGGTCATCTGGCAGTCTTGCCAGTTCAAGTCCAGAGCTCCCTCTGCGAGCCAATTTATCTAAGAATGGGTAGTCCCAAATCTTTCAGTATGTTCCAACAACTCCTGACTGGCCAAACCAGTTAGAAGAAGACTTCTTCAGGTGTCTCGGATCTGGCAGGCATGCTACCAGCTTACCTTGAAAAAAAAAAAAAAAAAAAGAGGGGGAGAAAGTTGTGGACACCGAGGACAACTTCATCAAGTTGGATGGTTCATCTTATCCAGACAACATACCGGGCTAGTGGTCCTCCGCTCCAAAGTCAAAGAAGACTTGTGCGGGGAATGGCGGCTTCCTGGACTACAGCAACACTAGAATCTTCCAAGCGCCCTGCCATTAGGCAAACGGTCATTCTACACCGCATTCATGACCTAGTTGGGTCTACTCTTACTCATAGTGATGTAGGGGGAAAAGTCTGTTCAGCTGTTTTCTCTTGGATAGAGATTAAAATACTTTTTGCAGCAACCCTCCCTATAAGCGAGTTATTTACCATATGTATGCTGCCATGAAGGCACCAGGAAAATGGAAAATTGAATACCTACCTTTCTGTAATTTTCCTTTCCTGGTGCCTATCCATGGCAGCATACGCCCTCCCTTTCTTAGAATCCTTAATTGTTTGAGTCTAGTTACAAGAATGTCAGAGGGGAGGCTGTCGCTCTCTTTTAAAGAGTTATAATTGGTCCTGTGGGTTGGATGAGGGCGGAGCCACCAACCATATGTATGCTGCCATGGATAGGCACCAGGAAAGGAAAATTACAGAAAGGTAGGTATTCAATTTTCCATTTTCCCTGTGAATCAAAAGCCATATAAGACCCTTTTCACACTTTAGCGCTGCTAAAGCTCCGGCGGTTTTTGCAACACTTTTTAGGCGTTTTTTTTTTTTTTTAAAGGGAAAAAGTACAGTTTTTAATGCGCTTTTAAAGTGCTTTGGAAGTGCTGCCCATTAATTTCAATAGGCAGGTGTGTTTTAGGAGCGCTATTTATAGCGCTCCCAACCCGCCCCAGATGCTGCTTGCAGGACTCTTTCTAAAGTTCCGCAAGCGCATCGCCCCAGTGTGAAAGTACTCATTGCACTGAAAGGGATGCAGTTTCATGAGCTTTTTAGAGGCTATTTCTAGTGCTAAAACACCCGAATACTGGCTCAGTGTGAAAGGGGTCTAATAGATGCAGCTGAGTAAATAAAACGAACAAAATTAAGCATGTAAAAAAAAAATATTGTAGACTTTTAAAAAATCTGTATAAAAATCAACATCTTGCCTACAACTTGCCTTTTTAGTTCAGACTACTACCAGACTGAGCAAGATATCTTATTTTGACACAACAGTCAAATTGGCTTACAGTCTACATGTCAAAGCTGATGTTTTCATAGGGTCTAACTGTACTTGCTTCTCTCCATCTGTCAGCCGCTTGGAGGCACCTCCTTAAAGGTTACTTTTTATTGAAGTGGTTGTAAAGGTACAAGGGTTTTTACCTTCATGTATTCAATGCATGAAGGTAAAAAAAACTTCTGTGTGCAGCCCCCCTATACTTACATGAGCCCTCTCTCAATCCAGTGATGTCCACGAGAGCCTTGTCTCTCCAGGGACTTGCACTGCTGATTGGCTTTCTGTAGCGGTGGGAGCTATTGGCTCACGGTGCTGTCAATCACAGCCAGTGAGCTAATTAGGAGATGGGGTCAAGGCAAGGCTCAGTGTGTGATTGGACACACAGAGCTCTGGTTCAGGAGCACCGGCATGGGACCTGAGAAGAGAAGGATCTGAGCTGCTCTGTACAAAAACCCTTACAGAGAGCAGGTAAATAGGAGTAGGATATGTTTGATATTTTAAAAAAAAGACAACCATTTAATGTTTCGATACCAAAAGAAAACCTACCTGTTTAGGCCTTGAGTACGACACTTGACAAGGAGATGAGCTCAAGTCTTCAGATGGGACAAAAGGTGATGCACATGATACACCCACACAGGATGAACTTCCACCATCATTCTTCAGTGCTATTAGCTGCGCTCTTGTTGTTTTCAAAAGATCCATTACACCAGGCAACTCTATGGAAAAGCATAACAACTTTTTAAGTAACATAATGGCCTATTTTCTCACTATATCCATTCATTTCATTTGTTAGAAATTGATGACTTGTGGAAAAATGTACTTAAATGATTAGAGGGTTTCCTCCAGTCTGCTGCTGACCCCCCCAGGAGGGTTTCTCCCAAGGTATAAGTAAAGATGTTCCACAAAACAAAAATCCTACTTGTGCATATAGTATGTAGTTACCTCAGTGCACTCACTGATACTATAATGAATGTAGTACAGTAAACTTCCAGTTACTCAACGATCCCCATTGGTACTGTTATTTCTGGTTGCTTGAGATCTAATAGTAACTTTCAAGCATCCACCTCCCATGGCACCCTGACCCCCTCCCACTTAGCAGCTAAAGGGGGTAGGGATTGGGGGCAGGGTTTTACCACCCCCAAATTCACATGTGAATGAGCCTTAAAAGTGCTATTGCCAAATGCAACTTAGGGCTCATTCACAAGTGCGGTATGCAATGCTCCAATGCGCCTCTGAGAAATTCTGCAAGGTGGTGAGGAGGCAAAATGTTTACACCAAAAATTGCAGTGAAAGGCACACAATTGCAGCGCGGTAGTACGGCAATTATAGGTTTTAGTCAGGTGTGAGGAGGCAACATTGGAGGAGACTGTGCCCTGTGATCTTTGACTTCTCCCATGTTGTTCAGGTAGATCTCCAACTCTCTAAGGTTGCCTACCTCTGCCTTAAAACACTGTAGAATGAAAGGGCAAATGATTGGTCAAACAGAAAATAAAAATAACAAAGGCAGCAGAACTGGTGGAATAACACACAATAAATAGATAACAAAAATAAAAGACTGTGCCAATAAAAAAGATTCAATGAAAATTAAAATTGAAAAAATTTCACCAATACCAATTCCACTGAAAGATTGGCATCCAGGGGCTGATATGCCAAAAACGGTGCACAATAATTAACCAAAACAAAAAAATCAGAGTGCAAGGAAAAATTTGTATATAAATTCACATAATGAATGTCAAATTATATGTATAAACAATGAGAGGTTAATACGCCAAATCGGTGATCCCAAAATTGTATGCCAACAGCACACAATTGGCAAACCAAACCTCAAAAATTCTTAATGATATCACCACAAAAACTCAAACGCTGATGACCAAATGAATAATGAAGGATGATGCAGATATGATGATCAGATACAGTGCCAGTTTAATGCAGTGATATAAACCGCAATTAAGTTGTCCGCTTACCAAAGGCAAGTTGTCTCAGTTGTTGGTTTTCTTCTTCCAAGTGCTTATTCTGGTTTTATATTCACCAGCTGTCAGTCTTGGTCAGGTGCTTTGACAGCGGCTGGCGGCCCATCTGTCAGAATCCGCCAAAAATAAAAAAAATAAAAATTATCTTTCCACCTCCACACCCCCCATCCACTCCACTCCCCACACCCCACACACACACACACACACACACACACACCCATCTTTCAAACCCCCCGCCCACACACACACACCCCAGACACCGCTAACCTCCTTCTGCACAATTTATTTGATGGTAGCTGAATGTAAACAGCAGGCAGTGGGGGAACCATAGCCAGACTGCCATTGGCTGTTTCAAATTTTAAAATTAGGCTGACTATTGTGCCCCCTTCCCACTGCCTGCTGTCAATCAGCAGAGGAAGACCTGAAGAAGAATGTTCTCCTTCAAATCCTCTCCTTTGCTGATTGACAGCAGGCTATTGATTTCCCTGCTATCTGCTCTTTTTTCCTGCATTCTGACAGTGGCCAGTGGCTGTTAGAATACAAAAAAAGGCCTAGATGTCAACTGATATCAGGCTACTTCTGGGGCAGCTGGATGTAAACATAATATCATTACCTCATATTGTTATCGGCCTGAAAGGTGGCCCATAATTGGTATCTGTATGGAAAAATCCATATCTAATGGCACCTAGTAGCAGGGCAGATAATAATATGCAAAAGGGGAGGGAGACATAAACATTGGTAGCACTATGCACTGACATTATGGGGTATATTTACTAAAGGCAAATCCGCTTTGCACTACAAGCGCACTTGGAAGTGCAGTCACTATTAATCTGAAGGGGACAAAAAAAAATAATTTTTGCCTGTACATGATTGGATGATAAAATAAGCAGGGCTTCCCCTCATTTCAGATCTACCCCTCAGATCTACAGCGACTGCATGTCCAAGTGCACTTGTAGTGCAAAATGGATTTTCCTTTAGTAAATCAACTCCTATGCTGCATGGCGAGTGGATATAGAATAGAAGCCATATAATATTGTATGCAGCAATGTACACTGAAAGTAAGTTACACAGTTACTGGATATAACATGGAAGCCATAAATATTATATGCAGCAATGTGCACTGACAGTAAGTTACACAGTTACTGGATATAACATGGAAGCCATACATATTATATGCAGCAATGTGCACTGACAGTATGTTACACAGTTACTGGATATAACATGGAAGCCATACATATTATATACAGCAATGTACACTGACAGTAAGTTACACAGTTACTGGATATAACATGGAAGCCATACATATTATATACAGCAATGTGCACTGACAGTATGTTACACAGTTACTGGATATAACATGGAAGCCATACATATTATATACAGCAATGTGCACTGACAGTATGTTACACAGTTACTGGATATAACATGGAAGCCATACATATTATATACAGCAATGTGCACTGAAAGTAAGTTACACAGTTACTGGATATAACATGGAAGCCATACATATTATATACAGCAATGTGCACTGACAGTAAGTTACACAGTTACTGGATATAACATGGAAGCCATACATATTATATGCAGCAATGTACACTGAAAGTATGTTACACAGTTACTGGATATAACATGGAAGCCATACATATTATATACAGCAATGTGCACTGACAGTATGTTACACAGTTACTGGATATAACATGGAAGCCATACATATTATATACAGCAATGTGCACTGACAGTATGTTACACAGTTACTGGATATAACATGGAAGCCATACATATTATATACAGCAATGTACACTGACAGTAAGTTACACAGTTACTGGATATAACATGGAAGCCATACATATTATATACAGCAATGTGCACTGACAGTATGTTACACAGTTACTGGATATAACATGGAAGCCATACATATTATATACAGCAATGTGCACTGACAGTATGTTACACAGTTACTGGATATAACATGGAAGCCATACATATTATATACAGCAATGTGCACTGAAAGTAAGTTACACAGTTACTGGATATAACATGGAAGCCATACATATTATATACAGCAATGTACACTGAAAGTATGTTACACAGTTACTGGATATAACATGGAAGCCATACATATTATATACAGCAATGTGCACTGACAGTAAGTTACACAGTTACTGGATATAACATGGAAGCCATACATATTATATGCAGCAATGTACACTGAAAGTATGTTACACAGTTACTGGATATAACATGGAAGCCATACATATTATATACAGCAATGTACACTGACAGTATGTTACACAGTTACTGGATATAACAAGGAAGCCATACATATTATATACAGCAATGTGCACTGGCAGTATGTTACACAGTTACTGGATATAACATGGAAGCCATACATATTATATACAGCAATGTGCACTGACAGTATGTTACACAGTTACTGGATATAACATGGAAGCCATACATATTATATACAGCAATGTGCACTGACAGTATGTTACACAGTTACTGGATATAACATGGAAGCCATACATATTATATACAGCAATGTACACTGACAGTATGTTACACAGTTACTGGATATAACATGGATGCCATACATATTATATGCAGCAGGGTGACATGCTGTGACAGAGGAGCTCTATAATATTACATTACTGTGCACATGCTGTATGGTAACTGGGAAGGTAAATGCACACAGAATGAGAACTATTCAGCAGGAAATAGACAAATACAACTTAACTCATACACCAAACTTTCACAATTCTAATATTATTACATAGAAGGCTCACCTTTCATCCAGGAGAATACATCCAGGGGAATACAGAGAGCGTCTCCACCATGCTGCCATGCTTTCCTTTTCAGACTAGGCCTTACCAGGAACAGGAAGTGAGAGGTGAAAGTTCACCCCTCTGGTTCCCACTGCTCACTTCCTGTCACACACCTCCTGTATTGTTTCCTGTATTATCATTGCAGTCTCATTTAAAGAGTTTTCCCCCAGGGCTGAATTCACATATTATAAGATCACATATTATAAGATCTGATATTATAAGATCAGATTATAAGAACTGAAATGAGGGGAAGCTCTGCTGATTTTATCATCTAATCATGTGCAAGCTAAAATGCTGTTTTTTTTATTTTCCATGCCCCCCTCAGGTCTACAGCGACTGCACTTCCAAGTGCACTTTCCTTGCAATTTCAAGTGCACTTTGAATTTGTAGTTTGAACTTGTAGTGCAACGTGGATTTGCCTTTAGTAAATAACCCCCTTTGTGTAGCTGCTGAGTTTTAATTTTGTGCTGGGGGGAACTTTTTGCTGCTGGAATTACCCTTCGGCAGGTACGAAGTCCAAACAATGGACTGGACTTAGTATAAAAAGAATATACAGTATATATACAATATATATTATATTGCCAAAAGTTTTGGGACGCCTGCCTTTACACGCACATGAGTTTTAATAGCATGCCAGTCTATAACAGCTTCAATTCCTCTGAGAAGGCTGTCCTATGGGAATGTTTGACCATTCTTCCAGAAGCACATTTTTGAGTTCAGGCACTGATGTTGGATGAGAAGGCCTGGCTCACAGTCTCCACACAAATTCATCCCAAAGGTGTTCTATCAGGTTGAGGTCAGGACTCTGTGTAGGCCAGTCAAGTTTCTCCACCCCAACCCACTCATCCATGTCTTTATGGACCTTGCTTTGTGCACTGGTCCAAATCATTTGGTGGATTATGGTGTGTGTGTGTGTGTGGGGGGGGATTATGGTGTGGGGCTGTTTTTCAGGGGTTGGGTTTGGCTCCTTAGTTCCAGTGAAGGGAACTCTTAAGGCGTCAGCATACCAAGACATTTTGGGAAAATGTTATGCCCCCAACTTTGTGCGAACAGTTTGGGGATGGCCCCTTCCTATTCCAACATGACTGCCCACCAGTGCACAAAGCAAGGTCCATAAAGACACTGATGAGCGAGTTTGGTAATAATAGTGCAACTTCTGATTCATGGATTAAACAGAACATTGAAGATTTATATCCAGAGTTTCTCTCTGTACTCTGTAAGCAGACAAGACCCTTGGACTGTGGAGGTGGATGTCTGTGAAGGTTCTCATTCATTCAGGTCAATCAATAAATCAATATAACTGTACTTGCTGGTCCGCCGACAAGCGTTCTCAATTCAGAATGACTTATACAAAAATTCTTTGGGAATGGAAAGTGGATGCGAGAGGTTTATCTGCTTTGTATTGAATGGATTATGTGCTTAAAATCTTATAAAAAAAATATATTTTATTTGAATCTTTTTTTTTTTTATTTATTTTAAAAGAGTAAAACAAGCCATTTTAAAATGGTAGTGGGTCTCTTATAAATGTATTCAGAATGTTATCTATGACATAGTTACAAAAATATCAGACAAAATATATGTTGAAATGTCTTTATTAGACATTAAATATTTTCAGAAAAACATATTTTAAAAATATATTTTCTAATATATAGCTTTGTAAAATATATTTAAATTATATTTTTGGAATGCATTTACAAGTATATTTAAAGATATATGTTTGAATGCATTTTTTTATATGTTCAAAAATATCTGGACAATATATTTTCAAACATATATTTTCACATATATGCCTTTGGAAAATATATTAAAATTATATTTTTGGAACACATTTACAAATATATGTAAAAATATATGTTGAAAAAAATCTGAAGAATATATTTAAAAAATATATTTTTCAATATATGTCTTTGGAAAATGCATTTAAATTATATTTTGGAATGCCTTTACAAGTATATTTAAAAATATATGTTTAAATGCATTTTTTTAGATGCTCAAAAATATATGTCAAATATATTGAAAAAAATATATTTTAAAATATATGCCTTTGGAAAATATATTTGAATTTACATTTTTGGAATAGATGTAAAAATATATTCGCGTAGGCCAATATATTGTAAATATATTTAAAATATATAATTTTTTTAAATAAATATATTGGAAATATATTTTTCTTCCATATGGGAGGATGCAGCTGAGATCATTTTGTGTGTGTCATTGCAAAGGCTGTGAATACTTATATACATAGGAATTTTTAATACATTTACAAAGATTTCAAAGAAATGTCTTTCACATTGTCATTATGGAGGTATTGATCACTTAAGAATCTACACATCTGTGTTTATTAGTGTATTTTAGGAAAGGGTTAGAAGCTCTGTCAGATTTTTATTTCTGTTTCAGTGAGGATGATACCCCTCGCTTCCTGTCTTAGTGACCACACGACAGCCATAAGGCTGTATTCACACCTGAGCGTTTTGTCGCCTGACGCGCTACGCTCAAAGACGCTAGAGAGGAAAAATAACATTATTCTCTATGGAATTGGTTCACATCTCCACTGCAAAACGCTGAACGCCGTACGCCTGAAGCTCAAACAAGTCCCGGACCCTTTTTTGTCACGCGAATCAGGCGGCTTGGGCGTTTTCCATTGGTGCCAATGACCTGTACAAAACCACGGTAAAACACGCAGCGTTTTGTCATGGCAAATCACCTACGCTCAGGTGTGAATGCAGCCTTAAAGCGGAATTTTACCCTAAATATAAGATCTCCCATGTGATCCAGCATACTGGCGTCAGCGCCAGTATGCTGTTTTTTTTTTTTTTATCCCACACTTACTGTATTATCCTGTAATTTCATTTTTTTCCCCCGCGGTGGACGGCGCCAGTACAGCGCGTCACATCTTCCGAAAATACCCAATATGGACTCGGGTAATCTCGGCGAAAATGCGGCGCCTGCGCACAGACCTAGGAGCTGACTGCGCACTATTTTCTCCAGGCGCCGTATTTCTCCGAGTGCGCGCCCAGGGCCTATTTCGGAGGGCGTGACGCGCATATTTTACATAGCCGTAGGACTCGGAGAAATACGGCGCCTGCGCAGTCAGCTCCTAGGTCTGTGCGCAGGCGCCGCATTTTCACCGAGATTACCCGAGTCCATATTGGGTATTTTCGGAAGATGTGACGCGCTATACTGGCGCCGTCCACCGCGGGGGAAAAAAATGAAATTACAGGATAATACAGTAAGTGTGGGATAAAAAAATAAAAAAAACAGCATACTGGCGCTGACGCCAGTATGCTGGATCACATGGGAGATCTTATATTTAGGGTGAAATTCCGCTTTAAGGCAGCAGAAAAAATATATATACAGTATCTCACAAAAGTGAGTAGAGCCCTCACATTTTTGTAAATATTTCAACACTTTGCTACAATGTAGTAGTGAGTGTAAAGATTGTATAACAGTGTAAATTTGCTGTCCCCTCAAAATAACTCAACACACAGCCATTAACCACTTAAGGACCCCCGCACGCCTATGTTCGTCCACAACATGGCTCGTACAGGCACAAGGGCGTATATTTACGTCCTCGCCTTTGTGCGGTTCGGGGGTCCGATCGGGACCCCCTCTGCGGCATGCGGCGGTCCCCCTGGCTCTGGAAGCGATCGCCGACGGGCGGGCGGATGTCCGTCTTTTTCGCCCCCCCCCCCCGCGATCGCTCCCAGCCAATGGGAGCACTCCCTCTTCGTGTCACACAGGAGGAGGAAATGATGTCATCTCTCATCGCAGTGGTGTTTCCCACCGCTGCTGATGAGAGAAGACATCCACAGTAAGCGTGCACCAACACAACACTGACACACACATAGGTGTCGCTGTTCCCGCTAGGTAGCTATTTTTTTTTTTTTTTTATTGCAATTTTTTTTTTTTTTATAAAGACATGTGGCTGAATTAATTTTGGCCTAAATATTTTACTAAAATTTAGTTTATTTGATTTTTTTTATAACAAAAAGTAAAAAATAGTGATTTTTTTCAAAATTGACGCTCTATTTTAGTTTATAGCACAAAAAATAAAAATCGCAGAGGCGATCAAATACCACCAAAAGAAAGCTCTATTTGTGGGAAGAAAAGGACACGAATTTTGTTTGGGAGCCACGTCGCACGACCGCGCAATTGTCTGTTTAAGCGACGCAGCGCCGAATTGTAAAAACACCTTGGGTCATTTAGCAGCATATGTGTCCGGGTCTTAGGTGGTTAATGTCTAAACCGCTGGCAACCAAAGTGAGTACACCCCTAAGTAAAAATGTTCACTTTGGGTCCAATTAGCCATTTTCCCTCCCGGTGTCATGTGACTTGTTAGTGTTACAAGGTCTCAGGTGTGAATGGGGAGCAGGTGTGTTAAATTTGGTGTTATCGCTCTCACTGTCTCATACTGATCACTGGAATTTTAACATGGCACCTCATGACAAAGAACTCTCTGAGGATCTGAAAAAAAAGAATTTTGCTCTACATAAAGATGGCCTAGGCTATAAGAAGATTGCCAAGACCCTGAAACTGAGCTGCAGTACGGTGGCCAAGACCATACAGCGGTTTAACAGGACAGGTTCCACTCAGAACAAGCCTCACCATGGTCGCCCAAAGAAGTTGAGTGCACATGCTCAGCATCATATCCAAAGGTTGTCTTTAGGAAACAGACGTATGAGTGCTGCCAGCATTGCTGCAGAGGTGGAAGCCTGTCAGTGACGCACACAAAAAAAAGCCGCAAACAGTTTTCTGAAGACAAGCAGACTAAGGACATGGGTTACTGGAACCACGTCCTGTGGTCTGATGAGACCAAGGTAAACGTATTTGGTTCAAATGGTATCAAGCCCGTGTGGCAGCAACCGGGTAAGGAGTACAAAGACAAGTGTGTTTTGCCTTCAGTCAAGCATGGTGGTGGGAGTGTCATGGTCTGGGCTTGTATAAGTGCTGCTGGCACTGGGGAGCTACAGTTCATTGAGGGAACCATGCACTGTGACATACTGAAGCAGAGCATGATCCCCTCTCTTCGGAGACTGTGCCGCAGGGCAGTATTCCAACATGATAACCAGGCCCGGACTGGGACAACAAATAGGCCCGGGCATTTTAGATTGAGCAGCCAACTCATCCAGGGACCGGGGGGTGGTAGACATTCGTGGGGGTGGCTGGTGTCGGTCCTCCACACTGTGATATAAAGGAAACTGCACTGTAAGGGTGCACTGCAATGATTACACTGCCCCTTTACAGTGCAGCCCCCTTTATATTACAGTGTCCCAGTCCTATTGTGACCATACAATGCTAGCACTGTCTGTCTCCTGTTGTGCCAACACTGCCCAGTGATGCTGACCTGCTCTCTCTCTGGTGGTGCTGGACAGCATGGTGTTCTCTTTCTGGTGGCGCAGTACATTGCGGCTCTCCCTCTATAGTGGTCTGGGTACAGTGTTGGCTCTCTCTGGTGGTGTGGGTACAGCATGGCTCCCTCTCTCTCTGGTGGTGTGGGTACAGCGTGGCTCCCTCTCTCTCTGGTGGTGTGGGTACAGCGTGGCTCCCTCTCTCTCTGGTGGTGTGGGTACAGCGTGGCTCCCTCTCTCTCTGGTGGTGTGGGTACAGCGTGGCTCCCTCTCTCTCTGGTGGTGTGGGTACAGCGTGGCTCCCTCTCTCTCTGGTGGTGTGGGTACAGCGTGGCTCCCTCTCTCTCTGGTGGTGTGGGTACAGCGTGGCTCCCTCCCTCTCTCTCTGGTGGTGTGGGTACAGCGTGATTCCCTCTCTCTCTGGTGGTGCGGGTACAGCGTGGCTCTATCTGGTGGTGCTGGGGCTATTAGTTCCCCCAGCACAGTCCTCCATTTCTTTTTTCATGTCTTCTGTAGTAGCTTCTACAAGCACTCCTCTGCTTGTTTCTGGGTTTTCTGTACCCCCCCCCCTCAGCAGTGCATGCTGGGGAATGTAATCCGCTCCCTTCTGAGAAAAATTGGGCCACCTATCTCTGGGACTACATATCCAATGATGCCCCTCTAGTTTCTTTTGATTGGCCCTCTGTTGTGGCCAATAGTAAGGAAAGAACAGGCAGTAAGCTTTCTCCTCTCCCATGCTGCCGACATGAGAAGGGGCGGGGGCGAGCGAGGGAAACATCCTGACAGCAGCTCTCCCCTCCTTCCCCCCCCCCCTGTGCGGACTCCCATGGCTGGTCCGTATGAGCGGAGGGCGGAACTGTCATCGTTGGCTCTGAGGCTGAGCTGTGTGTGAGAGAAACACACAGCTCAGCCCATGCAGCCACTAGTTCCACCAGAGAAGACACAGGCATGGGCGCATGGGGTGGGGGAGGGGCCTGGGTAAAGCCACTGATATGCCAGTACAACTGCCCCTGTTGTACCAGACCTGGCCACCAGGGGGGCCCAGGCAATCTGAACAGACTGCAGAAAAAAAAAAGTTTTTCTCCAACTCCCCCCTCCTCCGCTTCTCCCTCAGCAGCTGTTTAGCCGCTCTCAATGAGCACTCACTCTGGGCTAAACATCTGAGGCAAAGAGACGGAGCCTGACTGAGGGCCAGTAGTTTGAGTGGGCGGGAGGGGGTGTGGCCGGCTTCGAGGATGATCGTTCCGGGCTTCTTCTGGTGTGCACATATGAGCTGCATTAACAATATGGTAGCAGTGGATCAGGATTCTCAGGGGACTGCAGGTTAGCCCCGTCACATTAACTGCAATGTAAAGTCTGCTTTTTCATGTAGCACAGCTGTCCTGACTTTGAGAAATTGGGTTTTAACCCTTTCATGACTAAGCCTATTTCTGACATTTGGTGTTTACAAGTTAAAATCCGTATTTTTTGCTAGAAAATTACTTAGAATCCCCAAACATTATATATATATTTTAGCAGAGAATCTAGAGAATAAAATGGCGATTGTTCCAATATTTTATGTCACACAGTATTTGTGCAGCGGTCTTTTAAATGCACCTTTTTTAGGGAAAAATACACTTTCATGAATAAAAAAAAAAAAGAAACAGTAAAGTCAGCCCAACTTTTTTGTATAATGTGAAAGATGATGTTACGCCAAGTAAAAAGATACCAAACATGTCATGCTTTAAAATTGCGCACACTCGTGGAATGGCGTCAAACTACGGTACCTAAAAAATCTCCATAGGCGACACTTTCAAAAAAAAATTATGGTTGCCAGAGTTACAGAGGAGGTCTATTGCCAGAATTATTGCTCTCGCTCTGATGATTGCGGGGATACCTCACATGTGTGATTTGAACACCGTTTACATATGCGGGTGCGACTTCCGTATGCATTTTCTTTGCGGCGTAAGCTCACAGGGATGGGGGCCCTTTAAAAATAAATAAAAAATCTTATTTGATATAAAAAATATATTGCGCTAATCCAAATTAAAAATATAAATAAAAATAGTGACGTACGATAATATTTGTGATATTACGTGAAAAACTGAAAACAAGGGTGAAGGCAGCCAACACAACAGTGGAAAATATTGTATGTGGATATGTGAAAAAAAGTGTAGCGCCAAATGAACCATGAGTCCCTCAGTGGGACTGCCCAACAAAATTGAATAATAATCCTAACTAGGATATACAAATCCGGTGTGTGAGAGTGTCAATCCCTACCAGAAAAAAATATATTCAAGAAAGTGATAAGTATCAAAAAAACAGTGCTGTCAATGATACAAACATGGTGCAATCCATTAATGGTGAAAATGAACTAATCCAATGTTAGATTGTGACAAACATAAAAAATCTTCTAAGCAGTCCAAATACAATGATGAATAAATGCAAATGGTAAAGTCCTCTGTCAGATAGCTTTCCAGCTTCTAGGGATTATATGTAACCTGTTCCAATTGGAACCAGAAGGGGGCTCTTAATACTGGTCAGTATCATGCAATTTTCATAACACTCCACTTTCTTGTCAAACTCCACATTGATGTATAGTAGGCGTAAAGTACAGTTGGAATAACTACGCTTACCGACAGGTGTAGACCCGCAGCTCACCATACGGTGGGGGGTCCCTTGAGCTTGGATGGGCTGGATACCCGGTCACTGTCACAGTGCAGATCTGATTATGGATGTTCCAGGAACCATCACAAGGAAACAGCCAAGGTTTTTCAAATGGAGTTGAGTCCTCATACAAGGTTGATCCAAGCAGGAAGTAGGAGATATGAAAAAGAGGGAGAAAATCGTCTCCTCATAGTGTAAAAATTTTTTTTATTTAAAAATGTAAACACATTTAAAAATGAAACAGGAAGGCAATCCAAACAAACTCCCTTATAAAAAGGGAAAAAAAGGGTAAGGTGTATAAAAATCCAAATATAAATGTCCTAACACACCACAGCAAAATTCACATCAAGGAACCAAAAATGTAATAAATCCAAGAAGCGCAAAGAAATTCAGGTGAGTTCCAGTAATAACCCGACCGGTTTCGTCTAACCAGTCCTATACCCCAGTTGATGTCTTGTTAGACGAAACCGGTCGGGTTAATACCCGGCACTGTGACAGTGACCGGGTATCCAGCCCATCCAAGCTCAAGGGACCCCCCACCGTATGGTGAGCTGCGGGTCTACACCTGTCGGTAAGCGTAGTTATTCCAACTGTACTTTACGCCTACTATACATCAATGTGGAGTTTGACAAGAAAGTGGAGTGAAAGTGGAGTGTTATGAAAATTGCATGATACTGACCAGTATTAAGAGCCCCCTTCTGGTTCCAATTGGAACAGGTTACATATAATCCCTAGAAGCTGGAAAGCTATCTGACAGAGGACTTTACCATTTGCATTTATTCATCATTGTATTTGGACTGCTTAGAAGATTTTTTATGTTTGTCACAATCTAACATTGGATTAGTTCATTTTCACCATTAATGGATTGCACCATGTTTGTATCATTGACAGCACTGTTTTTTTGATACTTATCACTTTCTTGAATATATTTTTTTCTGGTAGGGATTGACACTCTCACACACCGGATTTGTATGTCCTAGTTAGGATTATTATTCAATTTTGTTGGGCAGTCCCACTGAGGGACTCATGGTTCATTTGGCGCTACACTTTTTTTCACATATCCACAAAAAATCTTATTTATTTAATTTATTTTTTTACATTGTGTTTAAAAAAATAAAAACATTTTGATCACTTTTATTGCTGTCACAAGGAATGTAAACATCCCTTGTGACAGGTACTCTATGGAGGGATTGGGGGGTCACGTCCGTGTTTACATACAGGAGACTGGAACAAAGCCGTTTCCGGCTTCGTGCCAGTCTGTGTTTAGACGTCGGAAGAGTGGCGGGAGGGGGGGGCGGGATGTCCCTTCCCACTCTTCTGGGATAACAACCGATCGGCTTTTAGCTGCATTGGTTGTTATCTCTGGAAAGCGGTATTGGGATGATGCCTGCAGCTACGGGCATTATTACAGTATAACCCCCTAAAGGCAAGGATGCGTATTCGCGTACACTCTGCGCCAAGGGGTTAAACTGTACTGCCCAATTTCTCACAGAAGTGCTACATGAATCATGGGTACACACCATGCCTAGAGCTGAATCACACTGTTTTTTTTTTACTAAAGGTAAATCCACTTTGCACTACAAGTGCACTTGGAAGTTCAGTCGCTGTAGATCTGGGGGGGACATGCACACTGGACTTTAAAATACTGTTATAAAAACGCTGGAAGCTTTGCATTGACTTTTAAAGCGGTGGTTCACCCTAAAAAACATGTATGTGCCATCCAATCCAGCATACTGTCATCAGCTACAGTATGCTGTTTTTTTTTTTTTTTTAATCGCTGTACTTACGGATTAATCGCTAATTCTATTTTCTTCCTACGGCGGGGAATAGGCGTTCCTACATGATTGACGTGCGGCTATGGCGCGTCACACCTTCCGAAAATAGCCGGACTAGGACTCGGCTCTTCACGGCGCCTGCGCACAGACCTAGGAGCTGACTGCGCAGGCGCCATATATATAGCCGAGTCCTATTTCGGGTATTTTCGGAGGGCGTGACACGCTAAAGCCGCACGGGAGGAAGAAAATAGAATTAGCGATTGAACCGTAAGTACAGAGATAAAAAAAAAGAAGCATACTGTAGTTGACACCAGTATGCTGGATGGGATGCCATATAATTGTTTAGGTTTTCTGCATTAGTGTTTTTTAGCTTTTTATTTTTAATGGATCAAAAACGTTAAATGCTGGTGAGCCACATTTTTGAGCGTTTATCGACGTTCATCAGCGTTTATGAGCGTTTGGAGTTTTTTTTTGTAGGGCGTTCAGAAAACAGCCCATAAACTTCACTGCTGATAAACGTCCAAAGACATCCATGTGTGCATGGGCACATAGGTAAAAATAGAGGGGAGTTTATGGGCTTTTAGGCCGGGTTCACACCTATGCGAATTGAGTGCGGCTTAAACCGCATCCGATACGCAGTACATTTCTAAATACATTGTTTTCAATGAGGCTGGTTCACATATGTGCGATGCATTCGCACTGCGCATTGCAGTAAAAACGTATGCAGATTTTATGCCTTGCGGTGCGGCTCAGGTGCGAATTCAGTCCCATTATCTTCTATGGATACGCAGCTGATTCGCAGATGTGTTCATTTCTCTTCAGGAATTTCTCTCATTCAGCTCAATACATTTCTCCCCCACTCTCCTCTCACCCTTAACTTCGCCCAGGTCTCCAAATTCGCAGCTAAAACTTTGCTAATCTACTGAACACTTCCCTTATCTATCTCCAGAGATAGGAGAGCTGAAATTCGCACCGCACTAGTGTGAATCTAGCCTTAAAAATATGCCAAAACTCCCAAAAACGCCCGTTTATGAGCTTCAGTGCGCATGGAGCCTGAATTCTTTTAAGGCTTCATGCACACTGGAGCTCATAAACGGGCGTTTTTAAAAGCCCATAAACTCAACTCTATGCTATCCTATGTGTCAATGCACACATGGAAGTTTTTGGACGTTTATCAGCAGTGGAGTTTATGGGCTGTTTTCTGAACACCCTAAAATCATGTTCAGGAGTCGTTTTTCTTACCACAAAAAACGCCAAATGCTCACAAATACTGCTGGGAGCTATACACACATGGCTAAAATTCAACTCAGTAACTCCAGACTATACAGTGAAACCTTGGATTAGGAGCATAATCCATTCCAGGAGAATACTCGTAATCCAAAGCACTCGCATATAAAAGCGAGTTTCCCCATAGAAGTCAATAGAAATTAAAATAATTTGTTCCGCATTTAATTCTGCATACAATACTGCATTTGACCAGAGGTGGGGGGGGGGCACCGGAGAGCCTCGTAAATACTCGGGACAGCTCGGGTGAACTCGGAAAGGCTTGGGAATGGAGTATTTCTGAGTTTTTCCAAGTTAGGGATGAGCTTCGAGTTCGAGTCAAACTCATGTTTGACTCGAACATTGCCTATTCGTCCGTTCGCCGAACAGCGAACAATTTAGAGTGTTCGCGGCAAAATTCGAAAAGCCGCAGAACACCCTGTAAAAGTCTATGGAAAAATCTAAAGTGCTAATTTTAAAGGCTTATATGCAAGTTATTATCATAAAAAGTGTTTGGGGATCTGGGTCCTGCCCCAAGGGGACATGTATCAATGCAAAAAAAAGTTTTACAAGCTGCAGTTTTTACAGGAGCAGTGATTTTAATAATGCTTATTGCTTAACCACTTCCATACAGGGCACTTACGCACCTTCCACCCAAGGCAATTTTCAGCTTTCAGCACTGTCGCACTTTGAATGACAATTGCGCGGTCATGCTACACTGTACCCAAACAAAATTGTCGTCCTTTTTCCCCCACAAATAGAGCTTTCTTTTGGTGGTATTTGATCACCTCTGCGATTTTTTTTTTTTTTTTTTTTGCGCAACAACTAAAAAAAGACTGAAAATTTAGAAAACAAAATTAAGTTTTTATTTTTTTCCTGTTAATTTTTTTGTAAATAAGTAAGTGTTCTCTTTCAATTACGGGCACTGATATGGCGGCACTGATGGGCACCGATAAGGTAGTACTGATGGGCACCGATAGGCGGCGCTGGTATGCGGCACTGATAGGCACTCATAGGCGGCACTGATGGGCACTCATAGGCGGCACTGATGGGCGGCACTGAAGGGCACTCATAGGCAGCACTGGGCACTCATAGGCAGCACTGGGCACTCATGGGCGGCACATATGGGTGGCACTGATGGGTACTTATGGGTGGCACTGATGGGTACTTATGGGTGGCACTGATGGGTACTTATGGGTGGCACAGATGGGCACTGATAGGTGGGCACTGGGCATGGATTGGCACTGTGGGCTGGCACTGATGGACACTGTGGGGTGGCACTGATGGACACTGTGGGGTGGCACTGATAGATCCATGTTGCCAATCAGTGCCCATCTTTTTTTTACTGTCATTTTTATTCCCTGGTGGTCTAGTGTGGGCTTCCCTGGTGGTCCAGTGTGGCGATCCGAGGGGGGGCTGCGCTGATAAGCAATCAGAGCGAACCCCCCCTGTCAGGAGAGCTGCCGATCGGCTCTCCTCTACTCGCGTCTGTCAGACGCGAGTGAGGAAGTGCCGTCAACGGCTCTTCCTGTTTACATCGTGATCAGCCGTCAGAGACACTTTACCTAGATCGGTGTTGCGGTGTGTCAGACTGACTCCCGCAACAACGATCGCCGCGATGCGCGCCCCCGGGGGTGCCCAACTGCTCAATGTCCTGACGACGTCATATGACGTCCAGTCAGGAACTAACAACCACTTTGCCGGGCGGGTGGCAAGTGGTTAAAGTGGAACATTAAAAATAAAATATTCCTTTAAATTTTGTACCTAGGGGGGTGTGTAAAGTATGCCTGGAAAGCAGCACATGTTTCCCGTTACATCAGAGGGGGGTGGGCTCACCCGCACGGGACTGGGAAAGCCTGGTTTTTCCCTTGCGTCAGAGGAGGATGGGGTCACGTGATGGGTGGCACCGCTCTCGCCTACATAAAAGCTGTATCTGGCTCCCGCTGCATCATTCCCTGGGTGTCTCCGGTGGAGACAGGTGATGCGCTGCGATGCGGACATCTCATCGTTGGATCCTGGACCTGGATGAAGAGGAGATCATCTCATCGCTGGACCCCGGAGAGGAGATCACCCATTGCAGGATACCAACAGCATTGGAGCGGAGACCGAGAGTGAATTACCACCGCTGGAATGTTTTTTTATTTTTAATAAAGGACTTTCCCAACGGTGTCTGTGTTTTTTTTTTTTTTTTTTTACAATTTGTTACACTTTCTTTGTGAAATGGTAAGGGGGAAAAAATGCCCGCAGACCCCCACTACCACCGGGCAAGGCTTGTGGGGATGACGCCATTGTCCCCATCAACATGGGGACATGGTGCTTTGAGGGGTCACAGACCCCCAAAACATCCTCCCAATGTTTAGGGCATGTGGCTGGTACGGTTCAGGAGGGGGCGCAACTTTCTCGTCCCCCCCTCTTTTCCTGCGGCCTGCCAGGTTGCGTGCTCGAATGAAGAGTCTGATATGGATTTTAGAGGGGAAATCCACATCATTTTTTTTTTGGGTGGAGTTCCGCTTAAAATCTATACCAGAACAGAAGGGCCTGGTAATTGAATTTGGGGGGACCCCCATGCATTTTTTTTTTATCAATGACTTTTCTCTGTATTGCCGGGAGCCGACAATTTATTATAGCCGCGATTTTTAAATTAGTTTTTTTCCTTCAGAAATTACATTTTGTGCAGGGACAGTTCTAAGCACGGGAAACCAGCGATACTTCACAGGCATACTATACACCCCCCCAGGTACGAAATTTAAAGGAATATTTCACTTTTATTGTTTCACTTTAAGCATTATTAAAATCACTGCTCTCGAAAAAACAGCAGTTTTTCAAACTTTTTTTTTTTGCATTGATACATGTCCCCTGGGGCAGGACCCCGGTCCCCAAACACTTTTTAGGACAATAACTTGCATATTAGCCTTTAAAATTAGTACTTTAGATTTCAAACGTTTGAGTCCCATAGACTTTAACAGGGTTCTAAAGTTCACACAAACTTTTGGTCTGTTCGCAGGTTCTGGTGCGAACCGAACAGGTGGTGGGGTATTTGGCTCATCCCAATTCCAAGTATTTTCGAACGGCTCCAGCACCCCCGCACCTCTGGCCAAATGCGGTACTGCACACCGCTGTGGCTTGAATCCTGCTCGTTTTGCTAAACAACACTCACAAACGGAGTCAGGATTTAAAAAAACAAAAATGCTCGAATTGCGAAACGCTCGTTAACCGCATTACTCGCAATCCAAGGTTTCACTGTATATCACCCTCAATGGTTACTTACCTAATATACGTTTATATATCGCGTGTCTGCTGCAAAATCTTTGGATCATGGTCAAAATATAAAAGCAAGAGAACTCCACTCATGCAACAGTTGTGATAACTCCAAACTAGTGTTTGAAATCTCTGTAGTACCAACTGCCGTAGCAGAAAGCAAAAAATATATTTTCCAGGCAATGGCAAGAATCTAGACCAGGGGTCCTCAAACTACGGCCCGCAGGCGGCCCACCAGTGTGATTTAACCGGCCCGCGGACTGCCCCTTTAACATTGCAGCAATCCCCCTCCCTCTGCTACCTTTATCACACAAGACGAGAAACATGACAGGTCAGGACAAAGGGCAGGACCTTTTGAGTTAAGAAGCGGGTGATTGGTTACTAGGCAGTGGGATGGTCCCAGCAATTAATCACTTGCAAAGTCCTGGTCTTTGTCCGGACCTGCCCTGCTTCACGTCTTGTGTGGTTAAGGTAGCAGCGGGGAGGTGCTGTGATATTATAGAAGGGGCGGCAGTGTAATATCGATGAGGGGAGTCTGTTATGGGGGGGCAGTCTGTAATGGGGGGCAGTCTGTGATGCGGAGGGTGTTCTGTGATGCGGAGGGGGTTCTGTAATGGGGGGATCTGTGATGCGGAGAGGATCTGTGATGAGGGGGTTCTGTGATGGGGAGGGGGTTCTGTAATGAGGGAAGTCTGTGAAATACTAAAAAGTTTGTTGATTAAAATTGTTTTTCATTTTAAATATTAAATCGTTTTTTTTCCTGTTTTTTTTGCACTACAAATAAGATGTGTGCATAGGGATTTTTCAACTTTATTTAAACTATATAGTCCGGCCCCCCAACAGTCTGAGGGACCGTGAACTGTCCCCCTGTTTAAAACGTTTGAGGACCCCTGATCTAGACAAATAGCAATAGCCACATTTCTATCAGTGTTCTTCTTGTATTATCAGTAACAGGATAGTCCTGGTGTAGTGCATTTTTGCAATTCCTCATGACAGAACAGCCAACCCACTATCCCAGATGAAAACAATTCCTCCTGGAATCTGGCACGGAAGAGGCAACATTGCTTAAGTTTGATTTCCATGACGAAGACCAAGTTGGAAAGTACTCTCATGTGCATGATGTAGTAGAAGGTTACATTAGAAATCGCCTGTTTCAGCCACAGCAAACCCCATGATTTATAAATGATGTTTGGGTATCATTTGTGTACTTGGAACACTACTTTGTCTCTTTCCAAGTAGTAATGTTCTGCAAATAGTGGGGTTAAAGTTAATAAACCACTGTGTAGTGGACATAATATCGGAAAGCAACAGAAGCGAAATGTTTCTCTTTTGTTCTTCAGTAACGTTCTGCTGTATACTTGCTGTCCTGTATACCTTTTGTCAAGTGTTTACAGCACTAGCAAGTCAAGGTGAGCTTGTGTGCACTATTAACTATAGAGAGGCTTGGAAGATTATATCTAAACCTCCTGTATCCAAAACAAACAAAATCTAAGGTATGTACAATACAAAAGAGCAGGGCTTTTTTTCAGCTGGAGATTTCATCACTCCCAGTATTGGTTCTGCATTTACCAGGCCTTGGAGGGCAGAGGAGGGATCAGGGGTCTAATAAACCCCAGATTTCTCCATAAAGAGGATATGTCACTACCCAAGGTATCACAAGAGATGATAAATATCACTAGTTTTGTTAGCTGTTTTTTTTTTTTAAGGTTATCTGAAAGATGGGTTTCAAATATTTCGGCAGGGGCGCAGTTTCAGTGCTTGCCATAGGCGCTATTTTCACTAGATACGCCTCTGCAGACACCCCCCTAACAGTTCTGGACCCCCTGCATGTTACGCAGACACCCCTACAGTCTCCCCTACAGTGTAGACCCATCCCCCTACAATACAGAACCCCCTACAAAGCAGAACCCCCCTACAATACAGATCCACCCCTACAGTGC
The DNA here is from genome assembly GCA_029574335.1 of Rana kukunoris. NCBI lineage: Eukaryota > Metazoa > Chordata > Amphibia > Anura > Ranidae > Rana > Rana kukunoris. The sequence continues at coordinate 42,557,296 of CM056060.1, read as the reverse complement.
CAACCCCCACAATACAGAAGCCCCTCCCCCCTACAATACAGAACCCCCTACAATACAGAACCCCCTACAATACAGATCCACCCCTACAGTGCAGACCCCCCTACAATACAGAACCCCCCCCCACAATACAGAATCCCCTCCCCCTACAGTACAGAACCCCCCACAACACAGACCCCCCAAAAATACAGAACCCCCTCCCCCACAATACAGAACCCCCCCTACAATACAAATCCACCCCTACAGTGCAGATCCCCCTACAATACAGGACCCAGCCACAATACAGAATCCCCTCCCCCTACAGTACAGAACCGCCCCCCACAATACAGAACCCTCTCTACAATAAAGAACCCCCCACAATACATACCCCCTCCCCCCTACAATACAAACCCCCCCACAATACAGAACCCCCCTCCCCCTACAATACAGAACCCCCCACAATACAGAACCCCCCTCCCCCCTACAACACAGACACCCCCCCTTTAGACCTGGCACCTGGCAAGCTGGTCATCTGAGCCACATGCTGCACACACAGCACAGTGCAGAAAGGGGGGAGGCGGCTTCACTGCTCGGCTGCCTGTGACTGTGAGACAGTCACAGGCAGCCGAGACTCATCAGACCCGCGGTGCTGCACAGGGAAGGGGGATCATTGTGGCCGATTCCTATTTAGTCGCGGAGGGGGGGGGGCGCCGAATCTGTGCCCATCAGAATCTGTGCAGGTCGCCAGGCGCCCATGTTGGTACGGCGCCCTGTGCAAACGCACACCCCGCACACCCCAAAGGCCGGTGACTTGTCATACTCTGCTCCCTATAACAGAATGCTGCGGAAGTGCTGTGGCGGCCAACATCTGCAATGCGTTCCAGGGGATTTACGACGGTACACACCAGCGACACCTCGTTCGACATCCAGGCTTTTTCCTTAACATCCCCGTGGATTGGAGGATGTTAAAAAAAGAGCCAGGAGGCCGAGCGAGCCATCCAAGCGGCCACTTTGCCCTAAGTCCACGTCGCCCTGAATGACGGCTTAGCTGGTGTGTACTGTCGTAAATCCATCGGAACGCATCACAATTGCCCAGTTGGCCGCTACGTCACTTCCGGAGCATTGTATGATAAGGTGTGTGTGTGTGTATATATATATATATACACACATGCACAGCATAAATGAGTAGACCCCAACAGATTTGTCAGAAAACCTTTACTTTCCTTTTTGAATCAACATTTTTTATGGGACATTTTACTACAAAATATAGTGCCTTGAAAAAGTATTCACACCCCTTGAAATTTTCCACATTTTGTCATGTTACAACCAACAATGTAAATGTATTTTCTTGCGATTTTATGTGATAGACCAACACAAAGTGACACATAATTGTAAAGTGAAAGGAAAATTATAAATGGTTTTCATATTTTTTTATTAATAAATATGTGAAAAGTGTGGGGTACATTTGTATTCAGTCCCCCTGAGGCTGTATTCACACCTGAGCATTTAGGGCCAGATTCTCTAAGAATTCCGGCAGCGTAGCGTAAGCCATTTACACTACGCTGCCGCGTCGTACTAGAGCAAGTGCTTTATTCTCAAAGCACTTGCTCCGTAGTTTTCGCCGGCATCGCGTAAATCGCCCAGCGTAAACCCGCGCAATTCAAATGGGGCGGCTTGTATTTAAATTAAGCGCGCCCCTGCGTCGAACAAACTGCGCATGCGCCGGCCGGGGAAAAAGCCCAGTGCGCATGCTCCAGCTCACGTCGGAAAGCGTCGTTGAAACCGACGTCAAAACGACGTGAGCGTCATTTACGCAACTCCCTATTCGCGAACGAGTTAGTAAAACGACGTAAGCGACGTAAAAAGCCGACGCTGACCCGATGCCATACTTAACATGGCATCCGACGGCACCTGACGGAACTTCGTAAGGTTACTCCACATAGAAAACGACGTACGCGGCGACGGGGCGGCGTAAAAGCGATCGGGAATCGGCGTACTAGCCTCATTTGCATATGCAAATGAGAAAACAACGTAAAGGCCACCTAGTGGCCGGAGTTGTCATTACACCTACGATCCGCAAGTGTAATGGTTTTACACTTGTCGGATGTTGCAGCATATCTATGCAAAAGTGATGCTAAGCATCACGCGCATAGATACGAGGCAAAAAAAATGGCGATACAACGGGGTATCTGAGATACTCCGTCGTATCGCCGCTGAGAATCTGGCCCTTAGTTTTCAGGCAGAAAGTTGCACAATTTTACCATGATTTTTACCGCTTTTTTTGCCGCAATTTTGTACAGGCCAATGTAAAAAGCAGAAAAACACCTGTAATCATGTACTTTTTTGAGCTTCGGGTGTTTTGCTTTAGGTGACAAAATGCTCAGCTGTGAACAGGTGCTATTGAAATGAATGGGATTTTGCTTGTTGGGCATTTACGAGCTGAAAATGCAGCCAGAGTCTATATTTTCTGGAACCTCCTTTCTCTGCAATTACAGCTTTTTGGGGATGTCTCTACCAGCTTTACATATCTAGAGAGTGAAATTTTTGCCCATTCTTCTTTGCAAAATATCTCAAGCTCTCTTATATTGGATGGAGTCTCAATTTCTTCCCACAGATTCTCAATAGGATTTAGGTCTAGACTTAGACTGGGCCATTCTAATTCTAGGTTCACATCTGTACTGCTGCGCTTGATGCATTTTTCAGGCACGTTTGCAGTGCGTTTTGAGTTTTTAAACCCTGTTTTTTTATGCATTTTTGCATGCAGTTTTTTAATGCATTTTTCTCTTTAAACACTTCAATGCCGTGTACTTTTCCCCCTTCCTATCCAAGCCAATTTTTAGCTTTTAGAGCTGTTGCATTTTGAAAGACAATTTCGCGGTCATGCAACACTGTACCCAAACTAAATTTTTATAATTCCCCCCCAAAAATAGAGATTTCTTTTGGTGGCATTTGATCACCACTGGGTTTTTTTTTTTTGCGCTACAAATAAAAAAAGACTGAAAAATTTGAATTTTTTTTTCTTTGTTTCTGTTACAAAACTTTGTAAATAGGTGAGTTTTCTCCTTAACCAATATGCACTGATGAGTCTGCACCGATGGGCACTGATGAGGCTGCACCGATGGGCACTGATGAGGCTGCACCGATTGGCACTGATGAGGCTGCACTGATAAGGCAGCACTGATGATGAGGCACTTATATGCAGCACTGATGGGCACTCATAGGTAGCACTGATGGGCACTCATAGGTGGCACTGTTAGACAGCACTGATCAGGAGGCACTGTCAGGCATCACTGAGGCCCCTGAGTGCCACCCCTATTGGGCATTCATTGGAATTAGACATGTGCGGTTGGTTTCGTACCGAATTAAATTTCTGACAAATTTTTCTTTTGATGTAAATTCAGATGTATCCGAATTACAATAGTACCAAATTTAAACGAATCGGAAATAATGAAAAAAAATCGGAGGAAATTCGAATTCAAATCACTTTCGAATAGTTTTCGAATACTTTTCTAATTTGAAAACTATTAGGCCTTGTACACACGATCAGTCCATCCGATAAGAACAGTCTAAAGGACCGTTGTCGTCGGTTAACCGATGAAGCTGAGTGATGGACTGATGGACTGATGTGCCTACACACCATCAGTTAAAAAACCGATCATATTAGAACGCGGTGACGTTTACGTGTTTTAACACAACGACGTGCTGAGTTCAATGCTTCCAAGCATGCGTCGACTTGATTGTGAGCATGCGCTGACCCATTGGTCAGGCTTCCATCCGTCAAATTTTAAAGCAAGTTCTCTTTTTTTTTGACCGAAGGATAACTGACTCATGGGGCCTACACATGATCGGTTCAGTCCATTTTCATCGGTTTTGACTGATCGTGTGTATGAGGCTTTAGAATTTGAAAACTATTCAAAAACTATTCAAAATGTTTTCCAATTTCAAAAGAGAATAAAATAGAATAGAAAGTAAAGGGAATAAAATAGAAAAAAATAGACTAGAAAAGAATATAGCAAAAAATAAAAGAATAGAAGATAATTGAGTAAAACAGAACAAAATAGAATAGAAAATAAAAGAACAGAATAGACTAGAACAGGAGTCTCCAAACTTTCTAAACAAAGGGCCGGATTACTGTCCTTCAGACTTTAAGGGGGCCGGACTGTGGCAATTAGACATACAAAATCCCCCTTCTTTGGTGTCATTGGACCCATCATTGGTGTCATTGGGAGAAATTGTGCCCCATCACTGGTGTTTTTGGGAGGAATTCTGCCCCATTATTGGGGGGAATTCTGTCCCATCATTGGGAGGACTTTTGCCTGATTATTGAGAGGAATTGTGCCCCATCATTGGGAGGAATTCTGCCCCATCACTGGTGTCATTGGGAGGAATTCTGCCCCATCATTGGTGCCAATGAATAAAAAAGCACCCCAAGGGCCTGATAAAATCAAGCAAAGGGCAGTTTGGAGACCACTGGACTAGAATATAACAGAAATATAATGGAAACAAATAAAAGAAATTCAAATTTCAAATAGAATACATTTTGAATACATATAAAAAGAATAGAATAGAAGAAAAACTTATAGAATAGACTATAATAGATTATAATAGAATAGAAAAGAATAGAATTAAAAAATAGAATAGCATAGACAATATAACCATGTCCCACAATTCTAATAGAATCAATTCCACTTGGAATAGATTAGAAAAGAATAGATTAGAATTGAATGGAAAAAAACTGAATAGTATAGAAAAAAAATAGCATAGAAAAAATATAACCATCTTCCAAAATTCGAATTTTGGATAGAATTAATTAGAATTTTAAAAGAAAAGAATAGACTATAAAATAAAACAATGGAATAGAAAATAATAGAATCGAATAAACAAATTTAAAAAGAGTATAATTGAATAAACAATCGAATAGAAAGAATATAACCATATCCCAAAGTTCAAATATAATTAATTTTTGAATTTGAATAGAATAGAAAAGAGTAGATTAGAATAGGAAGATGGTTATATTCATTCTATTCTATTTATTTTCTATACTATTGTGTTATTTTCTATTCTGTTTAGTTTTAAATAGTTTTTATTCAATTTTTCCAGATAAAAATCTTACATACTTTGCAACACAGTTTGGAAATCATTCATAAAAATACAAAACAATCTCACAATACACATAAATACATAAAAGAAAAAATACATATAGGTACATGAATGGATCCATCCCTTAACGTGCACTAAAAAGTGAATCTATAACGCAGCATATATTCTTAATTCTCCTGGGCCGTCTAGATAATAAGCAAGAGAAAAAAGAAGGGTAACATGGATGCAGGCCTACACCCCCATCCCCTGTTCAAAAAAAAAGGGGGGGGGGAGGGAAGAAAGCGGAAAAAAAAAACAGGGGGGGGGGGGAGAGAGAAAAAATGTATGTGTGTACATATATACATGCACACACATGTACATGTTATGTGCATAGTTTTACCCCCATCTATACCCCCTCATACCCGTGTCTATTTATCTTTACTTTCAAGGGGGATAGAGGTTCCCACCTCCCTGTCCCCATTTCTATTCTCCTTCAAATGTGCGAAAAAAAGTTGTGTATTCTTTTATTTGCCCTTTCCCTTCCCTTCCCCTTTTATATATATATATATATATATATATATATCTCTTTATGTGAATTTCATTACCCCTATATAAACAACTCAATGTCCCTCTTGCCCATGTCTGTCTATCTTTATTTTCGAGAGAAGGAGATTCCAATCTCTCTATCCCCATTTTGGAAAATGGTTATATTATTTCTATTCTATTCTATTTTATTTTATTATATTCCTTTCTATTCTAGTTGAATTCCAGAAGATACTTATAATCTTTCTATTTTATTCTATTCTTTTTTTATTCTATTATTTTCCTTTTTATGCTGTTTTTTATTTTCTATCCTATTTTGTTCTGTTTTACTCTACTATATTATTTTATTTTCTGTTATTTTGTTTTGTTTTCTATTCTAGTCTATTTGTTTTAATCTATTCCTTTATTTTATGTTCTTTTTCCCTCTTTCCCTGGACCGAACCCGCTTTTTGAGGAGCCTAGGCTCCTCAGTAAACCATTGCGGGCTCTAGTCCAGGGGACGGGGATAAGATCTCATCCTACCGGTTGCTAACACATCAAGGGCCACTTCAACCGACTCCTGAAAGATACTCAGCTTCTCTACCGAGTTGCCCAGCTCAAAAAAGATTGGCTGGTTAATACCTGTAGCCACAATGTTTCCAAATCTGTCTGGGCAGGCTTCTGAGTGGAACCTGTCCTGTTAAACCGCTGTATGGTCTTGGCCCCCTGTGCTGCAGCTCAGTTTCAATGTTCTTATAGCCTGCTCCATCTTTTATGTAGAGCAAAAAAATTTTTTTTTAGATCCTCAGAGTTCTTTGCCATGAGGTACCATGTTGAACTTCCAGTGACCAGTATGAGAGAGTGAGAGCGATAACACCAAATTTAACACACCTGCTCCCTATTCACACCTAAGACCTCGTAACAATAACGAGTCACATGACTTCGGGGAGGATAAATGGCTAATTGGGCCCAATTTGGACATTTTCACTTAGGGGTGTACTCACTTTTGTTGCCAGCGGTTTAGACATTAATGGCTGTGTGTTGAGTTATTTTGAGGGGACAGAAAATGTACACTGTTATACAAGCTGTACACTCACTACTTTATATTGTAGCAAAGTGTCATTTCTTCAGTGTTGTCACATGAAAAGATAGAATAAAATATTTACAAAAATGTGAGGGGTGTACACATTTTTATCTACATAAACATTGGGGGGATCTGATCGAGGACATGCACTCGCTTTGGGGTAGCGCCACATTCTATTTTACCTTTTTGTTTATCACTTCTGGGGACACATTGTAGTTTTGGACGCTTCCTTTCAACTTCTATTACTTTTTATTTAATCGCTGCTGGCTAGCGAATAGGTGGCTTGATTCTTTTCATCCTAGTTGTACATTGCTGGTTTTGGCTCCTTCCCCTCTGGCTCACCTTCTCTTCTCCCTTCCAACTCTCTTCCCCTTCCTCCCCTCTTTTTTCTTTTCTTTCTTAACTTGTGTCTTTCCCTACCTATCTTCTGTTTTTATATAATATATCTATATAAAAATGTTTAACTGTTAAAAAAAAAAAAAAAATTTGTTTCGAATGTCATAGGGCTTGGATCACCAGCAGGCAACCTGGAAGGCTCTGGTATAGTTTATCTTTTCCTTATTCTGTAGATCACCAGCGCCCCCTGTTTGGTGGTTGCTGTATCACAGCTCTCCTTTTTTCAGTACATTAGTGGCCTTGCTGTAATTACTTGCTTTTTTTTTGTGTCTTTCTCACCTGTGTCTTAAATTTTGCCACTGTTGCTATGAATACGATTTGTAATGCTCATGTTGTTCGTTAAATGAGGAATTCAAAATACAAATTGACCACTGGGCATTTAAACCCCCTTAATAACCAGACCAATTTTCAGCTTTCAGTGCTCTCACATTTTGAATGAGAATAACTCATTTATACAACACTGTAACCAAATGAAATTTTTGTCCTTTTTTTTCCCCACAAATAGAGCTTTCTTTTGGTGGTATTTGATCACCTCTGCGGTTTTTATTTTTTTTCCCTAAAAAATTAAAAAAGAACGAAAATTTTGGAAAAAAATATATAATTTTTTTATTTCTATTATAAAATTTTGCAACAAAAGTAAATTTTCTTCATAAATTTAGCCTATAATGTATACTGCTACATATCTTTGGTAAAAAAAAAAAAATGGGATATTATTTAGTCTGGGTGAAAGTTATAGGGTCTACAAGCTATGGTACCAATTACTGAAAATTGATCAATTTGATTATACCTGATGTACTGACAGCCTCTCTCATTTCTTGAGACCCTAACATGCCAGAAAAGTACAAATACCCCCCAAGTGACCCCTTTTTGGAAAGAAGACATTCCAAGGTATTTAGAAAGAAGCCTGGTGAGTTTTTTGAAGTTGTAATTTTTTCCCACAATTCTTTGTAAAATCAAGATTTTTTTTATTTTCACAACATTTTCATATTAGCAGGTTATTTCTCACACACAGCATATGCATACCACAAATTACACCCCAAAACACATTCTGCTATTCCTCCCGAGTATGGCGATACCACATGTGTGAGACTTTTACACAGCGTGGGCACATACAGAGGCACCATCAGGCGTTCTGGAACACCTAGACCAATTCTGACATTTCTCTCCTACATGTAAAAATCATCATTTATTTGGTAGAAAATTACATAGAACTCCAAAACATTATATATGCTTTTTTAGCAAAGACCCTAGAGCGGTCGTTGCAACTTTTTATCGCGCATGGTATTTGCACAGCAATTTTTCGAACACGTTTTTTTGGAAATAAAACAGTTTTGTGCTTTAAAAAAAAAAAACATTAAAGTTAGCCAAATGTTTTTGCATAATATGAAAGATGAAGTTACATCGAGTAAATAGATACCCAACATGTCACCCTTCAATATTGCACACGCTTGTGGAATGGCGCCAAACTTTGCTACTTAAAAATCCCCATAGGCAACGCTTTAAATATTTTTAGTGGTTACATGTTTTTAGTTACAGAAGAGGTCTAGGGCCAAAATTATTGCTCTCGCTCTAACGTTCGCAGCAATACCTCACATGTGTGGTTTGAACACCGTTTTCATATGTGGGCGGGACTTACGTGTGCGGTCGCTTCTGTATACGAGCACACAGGAACAGGGGTGCTTTACATTTTTTTTATTGTTCATTTTACTTTATTTTAGTTTGACACGTTTTTCCCCCCCAAAAAAAATGTTTTGATCACTTTTATTCCTCTTACAAGGAATTAAGGAATAGCAATATAGCATGACAGGTCCTCTTTACAGTGAGATATGAGGTCAATAAGACCCCACATCTCACCTCTAGGCTGGGAAGCCCAGAAAAAAAAAATGATCCTGGCTTCGATGGTAGCGGTGAGTCGGAAGAAGCACTGGAGGGCGAAGGGAGGAGGGGATGTTCCCTTTCGCCTCCCATAAGAACGATCAAGCGGTGGAACAGCCGCCATGATCATTCTTATGGTGTAGGGAATCGCCGGCTAAAAAAGATGATATCTGAATGATGCCTGTAGCTGCAGGCATCATTCAGATATCCCTGCACAAAGTCAAGGAGGTCATATGACAGCCGGCGGGCAGGAAGTGGTTAAAACGCATTTTGTTTTCTGGAGTATTTTCCGGGTAATGCAGAGTATTGTGCGGGGGGTATTGCAGAGTATTGTGCGGGGGGTATTGCAGAGTATTGTGCGGGGGTATTGCAGAGTATTGTGCGGGGGGTATTGCAGAGTATTGTGCGGGGGGTATTGCAGAGTATTGTGCGGGGGGTATTGCAGAGTATTGTGCGGGGGGTATTGCAGAGTATTGTGGGGGGGTATTGCAGAGTATTGTGCGGGGGGGGGGATTGCAGAGTATTGTGCGGGGGGGGGGAATTGCAGAGTATTGTGCGGGGGGGGGGGAATTGCAGAGTATTGTGCGGGGGGGGGGGAATTGCAGAGTATTGTGCGGGGGGGGAATTGCAGAGTATTGTGCGGGGGGTATTGCAGAGTATTGTGCGGGGGGTATTGCAGAGTATTGTGCGGGGGGTATAGCAGAGTATTGTGCGGGGGGTATAGCAGAGTATTGTGCGGGGGGTATAGCAGAGTATTGTGCGGGGGGTATAGCAGAGTATTGTGCGGGGGGTATAGCAGAGTATTGTGCGGGGGGTATAGCAGAGTATTGTGCGCGGGGGTATAGCAGAGTATTGTGCGCGGGGTATAGCAGAGTATTGTGCGCGGGGTATAGCAGAGTATTGTGCGCGGGGTATAGCAGAGTATTGTGCGCGGGTATAGCAGAGTATTGTGCGCGGGGTATAGCAGAGTATTGTGCGCGGGGTATAGCAGAGTATTGTGCGCGGGGTATAGCAGAGTATTGTGCGCGGGGTATAGCAGAGTATTGTGCGCGGGGTATAGCAGAGTATTGTGCGCGGGGTATAGCAGAGTATTGTGCGCGGGGTATAGCAGAGTATTGTGCGCGGGGTATAGCAGAGTATTGTGCGCGGGGTATAGCAGAGTATTGTGCGCGGGGTATAGCAGAGTATTGTGCGCGGGGTATAGCAGAGTATTGTGCGCGGGGTATAGCAGAGTATTGTGCGCGGGGTATAGCAGAGTATTGTGCGCGGGGTATAGCAGAGTATTGTGCGCGGGGTATAGCAGAGTATTGTGCGCGGGGTATAGCAGAGTATTGTGCGCGGGGTATAGCAGAGTATTGTGCGCGGGGTATAGCAGAGTATTGTGCGCGGGGTATAGCAGATATTGTGCGCGGGGTTATAGAGTATTGTGCGCGGGGTATAGCAGAGTATTGTGCGCGGGGTATAGCAGAGTATTGTGCGGGGTTAGCAGAGTATTGCGCGCGGGGTATAGCAGAGTATTGTGCGCGGGGTATAGCAGAGTATTGTGCGCGGGGTATAGCAGAGTATTGTGCGCGGGGTATAGCAGGTATTGTGCGCGGGGTTGCAGAGTATTGTGCGCGGGGTATTGCAGAGAATTGTGCGCGGGGTATTGCAGAGAATTGTGCGCGGGGTATTGCAGAGAATTGTGCGCGGGGTATTGCAGAGAATTGTGCGCGGGGTATTGCAGAGAATTGTGCGCGGGGTATTGCAGAGAATTGTGCGGGGGTATTGCAGAGTACTGGCAGGGGTATTTCAGAGTATTGCACAGGGGGTAGGGCTATTGCAAAGTATTGCACAGGGGGTAGGGCTATTGCAGAGTATTGCACAGGGGGTAGAAGTATTGCACAGGGGGTAGGGGTATTTCAGAGTATTGCGCAGGGGGTAGGGGTATTGCAGAGTATTGCGCAGGGGGTAGGGGTATTGCAAAGTATTGCACAGGGGGTAGGGCTATTGCAGAGTATTGCACAGGGGGTAGAAGTATTGCACAGGGGGTAGGGGTATTGCAGAGTATTGCGCAGGGGGTAGGGGTATTGCAGAGTATTGCGCAGGGGGTAGGGGTATTGCAGAGTATTGCGCAGGGGGTAGGGGTATTGCAGAGTATTGCACAGGGGGTAGGGGTATTGCAGAGTATTGCGCAGGGGGTAGGGGTATTGCAGAGTATTGCACAGGGGGTAGAAGTATTGCACAGGGGGTAGGGGTATTGCAGAGTATTGTGCAGGGGGTAAGGGTATTGCACAGGGGTAGCGGTATTGCAGAGCATTGCGCAGGGTATTGCAGGGATGGCTGGATTTGTGACTGCAATAGTCACAGATCCAGCCCACAGCGCTGCTGACAACCGGGCTCCTCTGACACTGTACCGATTGGGTTTGTTTACATGTGATCGCTCCGTCATTGGACAGATCGATCCCGTGGTAAACAGCCGTTATCAGCGGGAATTTACTGCGATTTGTGATGCAGCGGTCACGGACACTCCTGTGTGCGCGTCCAAGGGGGCGCGCAGGAGCGCGATTCAGGGAGGACGGCCTTGTAGACGTATTTTGTCTATGAGGCGGTGATTAAGTGGTTAAGGACTAGAATAAACTTGGAGAAAAGGAGGCTGGGTGTCCAACTGAGTAACGTTTGTAAAATATTAGGATAAAATAGCCTACAATTTCAAATGTTTGGGCTTGCATAACCACTTAATAATAAAAAAGTTATATAACCAAAACCCTTATTGTACTATATCAGTGGTTCTTAACTTTGTTGGAGGTACTGAACCCCACCAGTTTCATATGCGCATTCACCAAACCCTTCTTAATTGGAAACATGCCCACATTGGCGGCAATTGATGGCACAGTGGCTGCGTGTGTTGCATAGTGGCTGTGTGTCATGGCACAGTGGCTTCGTGTGTTGCATAGTGGCTGTGTGTGATGGCACAGTGGCTGTGTTTGATGGGCACAGTGGCTGCGTTTGATGGGGCAAACTGGCAGCACACCGGTGGCAATTGATGGGCACACTGGCAGCAATTGATGGGGCAAATTGGCAGCACACTGGTGGCAATTGATGGCACAGTGGCTGTGTGTGATGGGCACAGTGGCTGCGTGTGATGGGCACAGAGGCTGCAATTTATATAAATATTTTTTTGCTAGTCAGAGAAGGCTCATTTAAAATAACACAAAACTTTTTATTTTTTTATCTGCCATTTTATATTAATAAAGTGCTGGTCACCTCACCTCAGTCAGCCTCCTCCCCTTCCCCCCAATCTAGCCATTTAATTATATGCTCTTAACAGGTTCTACCTACTTCTAAACAAGTTCAATAGTCTTTTTTAGCACACTGTCTGCTAGGTTCAAATTCCACTAGACTAAAGTCAGGCAGGCTCCTCGAGACTAGTCCTTGCCTCTCTAGCTCGTCACAGGCAGCGCCGACACACAGCTCTCTGCGCAGCGCTCCGAGTCCCCCCCTTCTGGCCGTGAGTGGAGTGACGTCACGCCGCTGGAAGGGACCAAGAGACTCCTTCATAGGGGGAGTAAACAGACTGCAGCAGACAGGAAAGGGAGCCGGGAGGTGACGGTCCCGATGCAGGAGTGCACTCGGCACACAATTTGTAGTGTCTTGACCTCCGCCGAACCCGCGAGACTGACTCACCGAACCCCTGGGGTTCGATCGATCCCAGGTTGAGAACCACTGTACTATATACAGAAAAAGGCCCACTTCAGTCAGAGCGGATCTGTCCAAGCGGATCCGCCTGCTCAGTGGGGGATCTCTCCACTGAGCAGGTAGATGACAGGTCTGTGTCCGCTCTGCTATGCAAAAAAAAGAGCAGAGTACCCCCAAGGCTATGTTCTATCAGCAGATAGATTACGGACAGTATAGGAAGGGGAGGACCAGAGAAGACCTTATCAATCAGCCTTTTTACACAATGCAGAGGATTAACCCCTTAGGTTCCACAGTGAGTATAACAAGCATGCTTTACTACATATACAGACTGATTTTTACTGTTGAGGGTTTAGTAACATTTTAAGCAGGTTTAACTTTTTTTTTCCTGCCTCCTAAACACTCCTCTGTGTTGGCCTAAGAGCTAGGTGTGTTTAGCACTTGAGCGTTTTTCCATTTCGCTGATCAATATAAATGAATATTGTTGCCAATGAAATAAACACCCACGCCTAAACACATTTGCAAAAATGCAGCTTAGACACATTTTTGAAGCTGCTCTTCTGGTGCCAGAAGAAAAGCATTTACAAAAAAAGACTATATACTTTCCTTTACTTTCCAGTATAAAACATATCAAGTAAAATGCCAGGACAGTACAAAAACCCCAAGATCTTATTTTTTGGCACAATTTTAGAAAATGAAGAAAGAGGCTGATATTTAAAGGGTTAAGAAATAAGGGATTCTGTACAGCAGAACCCAGTTTTTGTTGTTGATGTTTCATCAATTTGTCAGTTAGTAGATGAGATTCAGTTTTAGGATTTATCCGAGGCAATATGGTTTGCATATCCATTGTAGTGCACTAATCACAGGCAGGGAGACACTGTCCCGTTGCTTGGCTGCAGAGATCAGGAAATGTCTCTCTGCCTGTAGTTAGCGCAGCGCCGTGCAGACTTCCTGGCGGGCTCTGCATGTGGACTGTGTGAACACGCCGGAGCTCATCCCTAATGCAGTGAACTACTGGGTGATCATTGCAATAAATCACCAATAATGCACTCCTGGCCTTTGAACTTTGGTCAGATGGATTAGAAACTTCCTCCAAATCTTATAGCACACAGCTTCTCCAGAGGACCCAGCTACTGTTTATCTACAATTTCTACCAGGGTACTCTCATTCCAGGTGGGTGGCCTTGTGTTCTCAGGCCTGGGATCCTATAAGCTGTTCACCTGTTAGCAAAGTTGCCCTAGACTTGTTGTTTTTGAGCACAATCGCAAGTAGCTGTTTGAGTTCTGTACTGTTTTAGTAGTAATTTCCAGCCTGTTTCTTCATTGTTTTTTGTTATAGAGTCTTATATGCTATGCCAGGCCTCTACAAAATCCGGGCGCCCAATCACAATTGCAACAAGAAATTGAGGCCGCGGCTTTGCGGCCTTTTGCAGGCCTTAGCGTCCTTCTGTGATCTGGCGCCATCTTGTGGTGGCCGTTGGCATTACAGGTTACATTACATTACATTACAATTAGCAAAACAGCAGTTCTGTGTTTTTCACTGCCATCTCCTTCCCTGAATGAATGAATGAATGAAAACTTATATAGCGCAGCACATGCGAACTGAATCGCCTCTGGGCGCTTGTTGTTCCTGTCTCCTTTGATATCAAAAGAGATGAGTCTTGACCTTTTTCCTGAATGCTAGGTGGTTCTCCTCCAACCGAATGCTGATTGGTAAAGCGTTCCATAGTCTGGGACCTTGGATCGCAAATCTTCTATCTCCTTTGGATTTGTAGTTGGCTTTCGGAACCTGGAGCAGGTTTTGATTGGTGGATCGCAAAATGCGATTGGAATTATGAGCTTTTATTTTTTCGCATAAATAATGGGGGACATTCCCATGGACACATCGATGCGTGAGACAGAGAGCTTTAAAAGCAATCCTGTCTTTAACTGGCAGCCAGTGAAGGGCTCTCAGTGAAGGTGAGATGGATTCCCAAGGTTTTTTCCCAGTCACAAGTCTGGCGGCCGTATTCTGAACGACTTGCAGACGAGCGATTTGGTACTTGGGGAGTCCGAGGTAAAGGGCATTTGCATAATCCAGTCTGGAGTTAACAATTGCTCCCACCACGACCGCTAAATCTTCTTTGGGGATGAAAGGGGTAAGTCTACGTAGTAGGCGCAGCAGATGGTGAGATCCGCTGACTACTGACCCTATTTGTGCGTCCATTGTCATAAAGGAGTCAAAAATGACCCCGAGACTTTTGACTTTGGCGCTAGGGGTGATGATTTTGCCCAAAATAGGCGGGGGTGTCCATGCTGTTGAAGGTTGATTCCTTTGCTTGGCGTGAAACAGAAGAAGTTCTGTTTTCGCTCCGTTAAGTTTAAGATAACTCTTTGTCATCCAGTTCTCTATCAAAGAGAGGCAAGTCTCTAGATTGAGGTGGTGATCCTTACTGTTGCAGATGCGGAAATACAGTTGCGTGTCGTCTGCATATGAGTGATAAAGCAGTTTTTGGCTGCTGATAATCTCAAAAAGAGGACGAAGATAGACGTTAAACAGCACCGGTGACAGAGGCGATCCTTGAGGGACTCCGCATGTTACTGTGCGTTTCTCAGATGTGAAGGGTCCTAACTTCACTGTTTGTGATCGGTTTTCCAGAAAAGAGGAGAACCAAGATAAATCGCCTTCTGCGACTCTGGCTACTTCAGCAAGCTGAGTCAGTAACAGTTTGTGGTCTACAGTGTCGAAAGCTGCGCTTAGGTCCAACAGAACCAGAAGGCAAGATTCTCCTTCGTCTGCGGCCTCGAGAACATCGTCCCATATTTTGAGCAATGCGGTTTCAGTCCCGTGTCCGGGACGGAACCCTGATTGCAATGGGTCAAGTAGCTTGTGGGAATCTAGATGCTGTTGCAGCTGTTGTACCACTACTTTCTCCATTACCTTTGAGAGTACATTGAGGCTTGTTATGGGACGGCGGTGAAGTGGGTCCTTTGGATCCAGATTGGGTTTCTTCAGGATGGGTTGGATTATACCCTCTTTCAACTGTGAGGGCACTATGCCCTCCAAGAAAGACTGGTTGATAAGCTGCGTGATGGGAGGAGCCAGGATGTAGGCGCATTCCTTCAGCAGTTTTGTGGGGATAATGTCATTTGGCGCTGTGCCATTACGCAGAGTACCAATGACATTCTTAGTGGTCTGAATGGAGATGAGTTCCAGGGTGAACTTACCTGATATAGGAGAATTACTGTTGGTGTTGTGTGAGCGGCTGCAGGGGGGGCTGAGGGGGGGATTGTTTTGCTGAATGCTTTCACGGATTGCCTCGATTTTATTAATGAAGCAATCCGATAGTTCATTGCAAAATTCTTGTGTGTCTGTATTGGGGGCTTCAATACATCCTGGTTTCATGGTCTGAGTGACCATCTTGAAGAGTTCACGGGGGCGGTTTAAGGCGCTGTTGATAGCCTTCGAAAAATAATTTTTCTTAGCTTGGAAAATTTCTTTGTGATATTTTCTTGTTGTCGCCTTGTAGATGGATAGGTTTAGTTCTGAAGAACATCTTTTCCAGGCGGATTCTGCCCTTCTGCGTTCTTGCTTCAGTAACGACAGCTGGTTGTTAAACCAGCTGCGGTTGTTTTTTCGGATGCGGGTTCTTCGTTTCGGCGCTACCAAGTCAGCTGACTGTAGCATGGCCGAATTTAAGGCATCCAGTGTTTCAACGGCCGTTTGATGCGGCTGAGTTGTTTCTATTTTTTTCCTTAAAGTGGTTTTGAAGAGTTCCGAGTGGAGCTTCTTCTGACATCTAGTCCAGTGAGTTGTCACTGAATTTGATGTTTTTGTTGCGGGGGGGATTGTGGAAATAATGAATTTAATTGCATGGTGGTCTGTCCATGGCAACCTTTCATTTTCCAAATTTTTTTTTTCCAGATCTTGTCTGAAAATAAGATCAAGTGTGTGACCTGAAGCATGTGTGGGCCCACATACTAGTTGCTGTAACCCTGAATCTTCCAGGTGGTCAATACAGGCGTCGGCAACGGGGTCTTGTGAGGAATTGGCCCAGAGATTAAAATCCCAGAGCAGCAAAAGATGTTTGCTGTTGAGGGTGTAAGTGGAGAAGAAATCCGTCCATGAAGTTAGCAGCTGCGATTTTGGGCCAGGTGGCCTATAGCAGAGCAGAATGTGGACGGTCTCCTTTGAATTTGTCTGTAGTTGCAGAGTAAGGGTTTCCATGAATGGAAGAGGGTTTTGAAGGACTGGTTTAGTGATCGCAAGATAAGTCTTATGGATCACTGCCAGTCCTCCTCCTCTTTGCCCTATTCTGTTTTCCGTTATAATACGGTAGTTTTCTGGCACCAGTTCTCCTAGAATGGTGTTACAGTCGGCTGTGAGCCAGCTCTCTGTAATGAAGAGGCAGTCTAGATCGTGTTTTAGAATGAAATCATGGATTTCAAGTCTGTGTTTTACTGCCGATCTTGTGTTGATCAAAGCACATGAAATGTGCTTAGGCTGGGGTAAACGGCTAAAATTTTTGACAGTCGATCGTCGATCGATCTTCAAAAGTTGCTCAATTCTTATGCCGCGTACACACGGTCGTTTTTTGCGATGAAAAAAAACGACGTTTTTTGTGAAGTAAAAAACGACGTTTTTGAAACGTCACTTTCAAAGACGATGTTGCATACACACCATCGTTTTTTTCACAAAAAAACAGGTTACGTTCACCACACTTTTCCATTGAAGCTCGCTTCATAACTAGCTTCTGGGCATGCGCGGGTTGAAAAACGTCGTTTTAAACGACGTTTTTGCTACACACGGTGACTTTTTGTGAAACAAAAAACGACGTTTTGAAAAACGACACAAAAAATTCAAGCATGTTGGAATTTTTTTTTGGTCGTTTTTTTGAAGACAAAAAACGACGTTTTGCCCACACACGATCAATTTAAATGACGTTTTAAAAAACGTCGTTTTTTTTCATCGCAAAAAACGACCGTGTGTACGCGGCATTAGGGTCTTTTTGGTGATGGCTGGCAGTATTGCGGCAAAACTCCTCAGATCCCCAATGGTTTCTGCGGAGTACCGCAGATAAGCCATGGTCGCCATTCACCGGGGGCGAAGTAGTTTTTTTGGTAGCGATGGAGAGAGGATTCGGTGAATCCTCCCGGTTTTGGTCCAGAGGAAGGCAAAAAAACCCTAGCCGTGCTATGCCAATTTGCTTTGGTGGGGGAAAAAATTCCTTCCTGATCCCTGAACGGCGATCGGGCAAAAACCCTGGATCAAGTACTGTTAAGTTGTGAAGGGGGGGGAAGAGCTGTCACTGCTGCTGGGGTGTACCAAGATGGCCGCCGACCAGGAGCAGGACATGGGACCCAGGCTGGTGTGTAGCCAGCTGGGTGGATTGATGAGCAGGGGGGGGGGGACTGGTTGTTGAATCAGGGGAGGAATGAGTCCTGTAGGGGCTGGGGGTGAACTTCTGGGAAAGTTTCAGGTGATGTTTTAGGCCGAGAGCGCGGCGCGCCGCTAGGCCGCGGATGAAGCCGCGGCCTTTCCTAAGATGCGGCGGCCGCAAATCAGCTGTGGCTGGCGCGGAGAAGACGGAGAGTGTCAAAAACCGCACTAGAGATGGCGGGGATGGCGGAAAATTGCAGCGGGGAGGTGGCGAAGGGATGCCTCGAGTGGCGATGGTGGTGTGGGGCCACAGGGAAGGAAGAAAAAGGAGCAGGAGAGAGCCGACGGGGATAGGTAGTTGCTGCGGCTTGTCCTAAAAAGGACGGCCGCCCGTGATCCCAGTGGATGGCTCTTACCTGATAAGCTTCGCTAGAGTGAAGAGGGGAGCCAGGGGAAGCTGGGGCGCCGGTGGAAGGACACTGCCTAGCTGAAACTAGTCCTGGGGGGAGAGCCAATTTGCGTGATAGCAAGCTGCTGGATGGAGGATGGAGTCACTGGAGGTCAGGTGAGAAGAGCTCTTAGGCACACGTCCGTCTGCTAGACCAATGTGCCTACTGACTGTCTACAGGACTCAGGTGTGTCAAATCTGGAGCAGTTCCCTCTAATTAGAACCCCCAAACATTATATATAGTTTTTATTCTAACACCCTAGAGAACAAAATTGTGGTCGTTGCAATACTTTCTGTCACACCATATTGGCGCAGCGGTCGTACAAGCGCACTTTTTTGGGACAAAATACACTTTTTTTATTAAAAAATAAGACAACAGTAAAGTTAGCCCAATTTTTTTTTATATTTTGAAAGATAAGGTTACGCTGAGTAAATTGATACCCAACATGTCACGCTTCAAAATTGCGTCCGCTCGTGGCATGGCGACAAACTTTTACCCTTTAAAATCTCCTTAGGGGACGTTTAAAAAATTCTACAGGTTGCATGTTTGGAGTTACAGAGAAGGTCTAGGGCTAGAATTATTGCTCTCGCTCTACCAATCGGGGCGATACCTCACATGTGTGGTTTGAATACCGCTTACATATGCGGGCGCTACTCACGTATGCATTCGCTTCTGCGCGAGAGCTTGGTGGGACGGGGTGCGTTTTTTGGCTCCTAATTTTTTTTGCTGGCTCATAGATTTCAAGCTAATTTGTCAAACCCTGTGCTATGCTACACATTACCTTGATTGAGCCACAGAGAAATTGATGTATGCACTTTACTAAACACTGCAAAACAGGTTCAGGGTGGCAAACTGCAAATTACAAGTTACTCCCTGTCTCATTTGGCTAATTTCCTATGCTGATAAAACATCAACACTGCGAGGCAAGTGGCCGAACTGGCTAGGAACCCTTTTTATATTTGTACAGGGACAAGGTCGTGTTGAGGCCTAGGACTACCATTTTGACTAAGGTAGTACTCAGTTTGCATTGCCGCTAAAGTAGTACTCAGTTTGCATTTCTGTTCCTGCCTGTGTTTGCTTGACAAGGGCAGGGACAGCCTTGAAAGAAAAAAAAAACATATAAAATGTAAATCTGTAAATACTGTTTAAAAAAACTGATAGTAAAATCCCACTTTCCCCCATGATAGCACTCCTCTCCATGATTCGAGGATCCCTCAAGTCCACGAAAAAAGATGTAATTATTTTTAGCCACAATCAGATAATACTGGGGTGCCATGAATTGGCTCTGTAGCTTACACATATATTTGCAAATGCGTGAAAACGAAATCCCTGTTTTAATGCATACTGTTGGACAGGATAATTTGGTTGGTTGCAGACTGTTCAGTAAGTTGAGCTGGGAATTTTCTTTGGTTTCATTTGACATGCGTCGCCCTTCCATATGTTCCTTGCTGCAAAGGCCAGTTATAGGTGGGAGCTGTGGCCAGTTGTTTGTACTGTTGGAACATTTGCTGTCACAGAAAAATGCCAGGGAAGAACAATTTAAAAACAACTTGGATCTCCTGGTCAGTGTTTCGTTATCCTTCTGCATTTCTGGATTGGATCAAAGAAGACCCCCCAAAGAAGACAGGTATTTGCACCCACTTCCGGCTCAGCATTTTCGGGCAAAATACGGGCATGTCGTCACATCCCGTCGCCCTCCTGTTGTGTGCTGGGAACACTTGGTTCCCAGCACACAGCGGGAGCCAATCGGCAGGCGCAGCGCCGTAGGGAACCAGGCAGTGAAGCCGGAGCGCTTCACTTCCTGGTTCCCTCACCGATGATTGCAGGGGGTCAGCAGAGTGACAAGCAATCGCTCGTCCTCTGCTGCGGATGGCGCTGGACTCCAGGACAGGTAAGTGTCCTAATATTAAAAGTCAGCAGCTGCAGTATTTGGCTTTTAATAATTTTTTTTTGAGCGGACATCCGCGTACACACGATCGGTTCGTCTAATGAAAGCGGTCTGATGGACCGTTTTCATCAGACGAACCAATCGTGTGTGGGCCCCATCGTTGTTTTATCCATCGGTGAAAAAACTAGGAACTTGTTTTAAAATTATCTGATGGTTAAAAAACTGATAGAAAAAAACGATCGTCTGTGGGGAAATCCATCGGTTAAGAATCAACGCATGCTCAGAATCAAATCAACGCATGCTCAGAATCAAATTGACGCATGCTCAGAAGCATTGAACTTAATTTTTCTCTGCACATCGTTGTGTTTTACGTCACCGCGTTCTGACGCGATCGTTTTTTTAACTGATGGTGTGTAGGCACGACTGATGAACGTCAGCTTCATCGGATATCTGATGAAAAAATCCTTTAAATCGTTTTTATCAGATGAACCGATCGTGTGTACAGGGCATTACAGACTTAATTATCCCCCTTCTATTGTCAGACACACCTGACAGCTGATTCTTATTACTTTTCACTGGTTTTCCAATGAAGGCAACCTCTAACCAATTTCAATGGGCTGTCTCCTTCTTAGTTATTCCCTAGATGACACGAGATAGTAGTGCTTCAGAATTAGTGTCTTCTGTCTTTTATCACCAGCAACTAAGTACCTGTGCAAAATCCTTTGATGTGTACGTACTATTGTCTGTCAACAAGTGTATGCTCTGCAACCCCAAAAAAAGGCCTTAGAAAAAAATAAAAAAAATATATAATATTTTCTTTTCTTTGTACAGTTCCCTAACACAGCTTCAAGGTATCTCTCAAGCACGCTCCCATTCACAATAGTGCGATTTCTAAAGCAGCTGCTGACGCACACACAGCATTGCATGACAACAGTAATCATCTTATTCTCTATGGTGCCATTTATATTAATGCAGCACAGACACAGCACATTTTTAAAAAGGGCACAGATGCTAGTGCGGCGCGATTTTGGTGCAATTTTTATTTTTTTGCTTTATTAAATGTCCCTAGTACCCAGCTCCCCGTGCCCTTTTTTTGGCAACACCTTGCCTATTATCCTTAAAGGAACACTAAAGGCAAGATTTTTTTTTTTTTAAATAACAAACATGTTATACTTACCTCCACTGTGCAGCTCGTTTTGCACAGAGTGTCCCCGAATCCTGTCTTCTGGGGTCCCTCGGCGGCTGTCTCAGCTCCTCCTCGCAAAAGCTTTCTACCATCATGCGAGCGAGCGTGGTGGCGCCGACTGTATCACTCAGGCCCGCCCCCCCGGCGCGCCGCGTCATCCACTGTGATTGACAGCAGCGCCAGCCAATGGCTGCGCTGCTATCAATCCACCCAGCCTAGCCAATCAACGGCCAGGCTGGGAACCGAACAGGATGACAAGCACGTGCCCGGGAATTTCTAACGGTCAGGTAAGTAAAACGGGGGCTCGGGGGGGTGGGGGGGCGGTGCATAGGATGCATTAAGGTAAAAAAACTTTTACCTTTACGACCCCTTTAAAAATGGGTAGAATGTGGTGTCAAGATTGCCCCCCTAAAGACCTCAGTGGGATTTGATTTAAGTTTGGACTTCATGCAGAATATAATTTTGCCCCCGTACAAATCATTAGTAAGACCTCATCTGGAATATGCAGTTCCGTTTTGGGGACCAGTTCTCAAAAAGGATATCGGAGAACTGGAGAAAGTGCAGAGAAGGGCAACCAAACTAATAAGATGCATGGAGGAGCTCAGCTATGAAGAAAGATTAGAACTGAATTTATTCACTCTTGAGAAATTGAGATTAAGGGGGGGTATGATCACTATGTACAAATATATAAGGGGTCCATATAGTGAACTTGGTGTTGTGTTTATTCACTTTAAGGTCATCACAGAGGACAAGGGGGCACTCTTTACACTTAGAGGGAAAAAGATTTTGTCTCCAAATACGGAAAAGAGGAATAGACCAGGTGGTTCTGGTAAGCTTATTAGATTGCTTTAAAAGATTTGAATTATTTCCTTAATGAACATAATATAACTGGGTACTGACATTTATAGTTAAAGTTGATCCAGGGAAAATCTGATTGCCTCTTGGGGGGTCAGGAAGGACTTTTTTTTCCCCTGCTGTGGTAAGCTTGATCATGTTTTGCTGTTTTTTTGCCTTCCAGTGGATAAACTGTGGGTGAAGGATTGTGTATCTGGAATTGTATGATTTTATTTTTTATTTTTTTGGTTGAACTAGATGAACTTGTGTCTTTTTTTCAACCTGACGTGACAAACTATGTAACTATGCTGCTTTAACTGGTAATTGCACGGTCATGCAACACTGTACACAAATGAAATTTTATATAATTTTTTTTTTACATAAATAGAGCTTTTTTTTATGGTGTTTGATCGCCACTGTTTTTTTTTATTTATTATTATTATTATATCAATGAAAAAATACTGAACATTTCAAAAAAATAAATATTTTCTACATTCCCTTAATGTAGAAGGTCACAGTGCCTTGGGGATCCACCTGCCAACAGTAAATGTACTGCTGACGGTGAGCAAGCGGTAAAAGACAATCAAAACATGCTTTAGCACCTGTTGCTAGGCATGGAGTAGCATGCTAATTTAAAGTGGAGTTCCACCCTGAAAAAATGTTTTACTCCAAAAAATAAAAATAAATAAAAATAAAACAAAATAAAATGAAAAAACAAATGTTACTTACCCGAAATAGCTGTTGCTATGCAGAAGTCCCGAATCTGCCTCCTTATCCTCCATGGTGGATCCTTTTCCTCCTCCTACACTCTTTCTTCTTGTGAATGGGGCCCGCTGCATTCTGGAAACTGTGTATCCCAGAAAGCAGCCGGCCCATTCACAAAATGCCGCGCTGCTCGCGCATGCACAGTAGGAAACGGGCAGTGAAGCCGCACGGCTTCACTGCCTGTTTCCCTTACTGTGGATGGCGGCGTCTGGAGCTGCCAGGATCGGCCTCGGCGGGGGCCGACATCGCTGGCGACTAGGACAGGTAAGTGTCCTTATTAAACTGACTTTTAAACTATTTTATTTTTTTACCGGACCTCACTTTAATAGGAAACAAACAAGCCCTGTTGACCAGTCTCCATACTTTTCAGTGCTTTTTTAGTTCTTTGTACCATTCTCTCTGTACACTGTTTTGAGGTTGGGTTACCGATTACCGCTCAAATAAGTTGTTTTTGATGCAGACCTTGAAATCTTAAAAGATACATCCTGCACTCCAAAGTGCTATGGTTCTGGATAAGGTCCGAAAGAGCTTGATAACCAAACAACGATAAATAAGTGAACAGCCTG
This sequence comes from Rana kukunoris, assembly GCA_029574335.1. Taxonomy (NCBI): domain Eukaryota; kingdom Metazoa; phylum Chordata; class Amphibia; order Anura; family Ranidae; genus Rana; species Rana kukunoris. The sequence continues at coordinate 42,533,643 of CM056060.1, read as the reverse complement.
CGAGTGTATAGCAGTGGTATGACTGCGAGGGGCGAAGGGTGTCCGTAGCCAAATTGCATAAACTGTGGGGCATGGTTAAATAAAATAAAAACATTCTTGTACCCATAAAATATGCTTAGAATAATTAAACAAATGTCACTGTAAAAATATGAACTTAGCCTACCTTAAAAATGGATGGTCAGTGGACAGTGTCAGTAGAGCAGTGGATGGTAACGGGAGAGTAGTGGACAGTGTCAGTAGAGCAGTGGACAGTGTCAGTAGAGCAGTGGACAGTGTCAGTAGAGCAGTGGACAGTGTCAGTAGAGCAGTGGACAATGTCAGTAGAGCAGTGGACAGTGTCAGTAGAGCAGTGGATGGTAATGGTAGAGGAGTGGACAGTGTCAGTAGAGGAGTGGACAGTGTCAGTAGAGGAGTGGACAGTGTCAGTAGAGGAGTGGACAGTGTCAGTAGAGGAGTGGACAGTGTCAGTAGAGGAGTGGACAGTGTCAGTAGAGGAGTGGACAGTGTCAGTAGAGCAGTGGACAGTGTCAGTAGAGCAGTGGACAGTGTCAGTAGAGCAGTGGACGGTAACGGTTGAGCAGTGGACAGTGTCAGTAAAGCAGTGGACAGTGTCAGTAGAGCAGTGGATGGTAACGGTAGAGCAGTGGACAGTGTCAGTAGAGCAGTGGATGGTAACGGTAGAGCAGTGGACAGTGTCAGTAGAGCAGTGGACAGTGTCAGTAGAGCAGTGGACAGTGTCAGTAGAGCAGTGGACAGTGTCAGTAGAGCAGTGGACAGTGTCAGTAGAGCAGTGGACAGTGTCAGTAGAGCAGTGGACAGTGTCAGTAAAGCAGTGCACAGTGTCAGTAGAGCAGTGGATGGTAACGGTTGAGCAGTGGACAGTGTCAGTAAAGCAGTGGACAGTGTCAGTAGAGCAGTGGATGGTAACGGTAGAGCAGTGGATAGTGTCAGTAGAGCAGTGGACAGTGTCAGTAGAGGAGTGGACAGTGTCAGTAGAGGAGTGGACAGTGTCAGTAGAGGAGTGGACAGTGTCAGTAGAGGAGTGGACAGTGTCAGTAGAGGAGTGGACAGTGTCAGTAGAGGAGTGGACAGTGTCAGTAGAGGAGTGGACAGTGTCAGTAGAGCAGTGGACAGTGTCAGTAGAGCAGTGGACGGTAACGGTTGAGCAGTGGACAGTGTCAGTAAAGCAGTGGACAGTGTCAGTAGAGCAGTGGATGGTAACGGTAGAGCAGTGGACAGTGTCAGTAGAGCAGTGGACAGTGTCAGTAGAGGAGTGGACAGTGTCAGTAGAGGAGTGGACAGTGTCAGTAGAGGAGTGGACAGTGTCAGTAGAGGAGTGGACAGTGTCAGTAGAGGAGTGGACAGTGTCAGTAGAGGAGTGGACAGTGTCAGTAGAGGAGTGGACAGTGTCAGTAGAGGAGTGGACAGTGTCAGTAGAGGAGTGGACAGTGTCAGTAGAGGAGTGGACAGTGTCAGTAGAGGAGTGGACAGTGTCAGTAGAGGAGTGGACAGTGTCAGTAGAGGAGTGGACAGTGTCAGTAGAGCAGTGGATGGTAACGGTTGAGCAGTGGACAGTGTCAGTAAAGCAGTGGACAGTGTCAGTAGAGCAGTGGATGGTAACGGTAGAGCAGTGGACGGTAACGGTAGAGCAGTGGACAGTGTCAGTAGAGCAGTGGACAGTGTCAGTAGAGCAGTGGACAGTGTCAGTAGAGCAGTGGACAGTGTCAGTAGAGCAGTGGACAGTGTCAGTAGAGCAGTGGACAGTGTCAGTAGAGCAGTGGACAGTGTCAGTAAAGCAGTGCACAGTGTCAGTAGAGCAGTGGATGGTAACGGTTGAGCAGTGGACAGTGTCAGTAAAGCAGTGGACAGTGTCAGTAGAGCAGTGGATGGTAACGGTAGAGCAGTGGACAGTGTCAGTAGAGCAGTGGACAGTGTCAGTAGAGCAGTGGATGGTAACGGTAGAGCAGTGGACAGTGTCAGTAGAGCAGTGGACAGTGTCAGTAGAGCAGTGGACAGTGTCAGTAGAGCAGTGGACAGTGTCAGTAGAGCAGTGGATGGTAACGGTTGAGCAGTGGACAGTGTCAGTAAAGCAGTGCACAGTGTCAGTAGAGCAGTGGATGGTAACGGTAGAGCAGTGGACAGTGTCAGTAGAGCAGTGGACAGTGTCAGTAGAGCAGTGGACAGTGTCAGTAGAGCAGTGGATGGTAACGGTAGAGCAGTGGACAGTGTCAGTAGAGCAGTGGACAGTGTCAGTAGAGCAGTGGACAGTGTCAGTAGAGCAGTGGATGGTAACGGTTGAGCAGTGGACAGTGTCAGTAAAGCAGTGCACAGTGTCAGTAGAGCAGTGGATGGTAACGGTAGAGCAGTGGACAGTGTCAGTAGAGCAGTGGACAGTGTCAGTAGAAAAAACAAACACAATGACGGCTCAAAAGAGGGAGATTTGAACCACAATACCACAAAAAGTTGATAAATAAATTGTTCTAAAAAGGGAAGGGGAGGAAGGGAAACAAAAAGACCAGTAACTGGATAATAATAAAAAGGATGATAATGAAAGTCCCAATATTTAAAGTTTGTATATAAACAGTTCATAATGACATATACACCATGGCAGCACTTTGGAGAGTGAAGCAAGACTGTAATAGCGGGCAAAAAGAAAAAATGCGCCTACTAAGTGCAGTATGTCTGATAATATGGAATGAATTGATTCATTAAAACAGCCAAATGGCTACTCACTAAAAAGTAGTACAAAATGCGCTCATAAAAAGGGGAAGTGTAGTCACTGTAGATCGTCAGCCGATGATGGTGGCTTCTCTGGTGAAGATATTGTTGGTTGCTGTCCAGGAAAGAAGCAAGGCAGAGCACTGCAGGAACAGCGAATCCCGGAAGTACCTGTTCGGCGGCCTGCTTTCGGCCTGGAGCGCACACAGCTCTCTGCGACAGGAAGTGACGTCAGACAGGGGCTCGTAGTGATGACGCGTTTCAATGCTTCTGCATTTTCATCAGATCTAATGGGACGAGGAGACTGGCATACTTATATATGCTCTGTAGAACAAGATGGGGATTTCAAAGAAAGGTTCCTTAGGTCCATCCTGAAGCGTTGCAGCCACCACAAAGGTGTGTGAACCGTTTCCATTGAGAGCCGGGCACATTCTCCTGTTATGCAAATTTTATGCAGGGAAACCACATCCAATTTGCACTAGTGTGAACCCAGCTGCATGAAAGAGAGTTTTTGTTTTGGATTACATAACCTGAGGTGCCAGCAGCTTTCCTTTGCACAAGAAGGGGGTTGTTCTGGTAGTGTGGATTTTGTTATATTTAGCAGGGGTTGTTTTTTTTTGTGGATATTACAGTTTTAGATTATATTCCCACATTTCTTATCTTTACCATAATTTTTAATATTCTCTTGTCTCCAATTATACATTTATACAGGGCCGTCTTTAATATGGTTTGGGCCCTGGGCAAACATTTTTTTTGGGCCCCCCTTCAGCTTATTTTGGGCCTGGCTGGTTCACATGTATGTGTTTTGGCGGCCCTCATTTGTGCAGGCAGAGCAGCCCATTGATTTGAATGGGCTGCCATGCCTTTGTTTCCTGCAGAAAAAAGGTGCATTCAGCATTTTAAAAATCAGTTGCCTTGAAATCCATTCTGCTTTTGCACCATGCTACTTACCTGCAGTTCTTGCACACACAAACGCACTGTGTTTTTAAAAGCGTGACCTAAACGTCTAAAAATGCAGCGAGTTTGACAGTGCGGGAACTGCAGATAAGTCACAGCAGACAGCAGAATGGACAGACAGTGCTGTATTTCATTGCTTGATGGGCATAGATGTGCCGTGTGCTCAGCCTATTACATGAGGCATCAAATGAATGGGCTGCTGTGACTGCACAAATGTGGGCCGCCAAAACACATACATGTGAACCAGTCAGGCCCAAAATAAGCCCATCAAGCAGTTAAATAAAGACAGTAATGCCATGTGCTCTGAGGCCTTACTCAGCCTGGACTGCAGGTCTGGTCTGTGACTTAAAGAGTTCCTCTATTTTACACATGGCATGGCCTGGGGTCCCATGGTGCTAAAGCAGAATGGACAGACGGTGCTGTGACCCCATGCCATGCCATGTGTAAAATACAGGAACTTTTTAAAACGCTGACCAGACCTGCAGTGAATCATCAAATATTATAAAGACTTTGGGCACACTCTACAGAAAACTTCTATTTACAATATAGATTAGCAAACAGTGACATACATTGAGGAGCAGGACATGAAGAAGTCAGCCGCATCGGGAAGAGCAAACTGGGGATGTTATAAAATCACATTCTAATTCACTTTTATTATACAAGCAGCACCCAGTGGCAGGAAGGGAGAAGTGCACGTCTAAAGGGAAGCCAGGTGTTCTGTACATTTTAAACACTGGGAAGGGAAGCAGTACTGTCACCTGGCTGCGTGCCGCTGATGATTTTCAGCCTGATTTGTGGGCAGCACAGGGGCTTAACGGGCGGCAGGGCCGCCATCAGGAATTATGGGGCCCCTTACACAGCTTCAGGCATGGGCCCCCTGGAGCAGAGAACGGGGGGGGGGGGGTGCTGCCCCCTTAAATTGAGACGCGGGGGGGCGGGGCTGCCGCGAATTTAGAAGCAGGAGGCCCTTTACAAAAAAAAGATTTAATAATCCCTTTAATAAAAAATAAAATAAAACAAATATATTAAAAATAAACACTTATAAAAAATAAAAAGTGGGGTTGCCATCCAGGGCCCTGGGAACCTCTGGGCCCTTTAATAAAAAAAATATATAAACAAAAATAAAAAAATAAACATTTATAAAAAAAGGGTGTTTGCCACATGGGGCCCTGGGGACCTCTGAGCCCTTTAATTTTATATATAATATAATAATATATATATAATAAATATAAATAAAAAGAAAAAAAAGAAATAAAATATAAAAAAAAATTATAAAAAAAGGGGGGTTGCCATCCAGGGCCCTGGGGACTTCTGGGTCCTTTAATAATAATAACATTTATATTATATAATATGTATATATATATATATATGTATATATATATATATATATATATATATATATAAATATATATTAAAATAAATATATAAAAAAGGTTTTTTTTTATAAAAAAGGGGGGTCTTCATCCGGGGCCCTGGGGAACTGGGGACCTCCAGACCTCTAAAAAAAATTGGCCCTTTAATAAAAAATAAAATAAAAATATATAAAATAAATATATTTTTTTTATTTAAAAATAAATAAAAAAAGGGGGGTTGCCATCTTGGGCCCTGGGGGCCTCCGGGTCCCTGGGGACACCTAAAAAAAAATTGGCCCTTTAATAAAAAATAAAAATATATTTTAAAAAATTGGCCCTTTAATAAAAAATAAAATAAAAATATATAAAATAAATATATTTTTTTATTTAAAAATAAATAAAAAAAAAAGGGGGGTTGCCATCTTGGGCCCTGGGGACCTCTGGACCCCTAAAAAAAAAAAAAGGGGGTTGCTTTGGGCCCCCAACAGTGACAGGGCCCTGGGCAGCTGCCCCTGTTTGCCCTATGGTAGAGACGGCCCTGCATTTATAGATATAGATTAAATATAACCACATACCTTCAGAGATATCCCAGTTATGCACTAATGGTATGTCTGTTTTTTTGTTTTTTTTTGTTTGTATAATGCTAACGTGATAATTTTGATCCACCTAGCATTCCCCCCATTTGCCCTGTGATAGTCACATTTCACAAAAGCACGCCACATGCAATATTTGAATTACTATACGTTGTTTGCAAATTTCAAATATCGCCAATTCACTAAAAGTTGTATCGCACATATAATATGATTTTGCTGCATAGGGGCTGCAGAAATTAGTAGTTCCACCTGTCGCCCTGCCCAACCTGGCATTCACTTCCAGACACTCCAAAAGCGGATTAAAATTGGATTGGGTAAGGGAATTATGAGATGCCCAGAATCAATAGCAGAAATTGATATGATGAGCAATTGGAACCCTTATTTACATTTTCTAGAGCTCCAGCCTACTCCAGCACAATGCTTATTTGTAGACTGTTGTTCTCTCTCTCCTGTACAATACTTGGTTCCTGGCACAGCTAGCACGTGGCAGGCCCAACTGTAATCCAGTCAGACCCGAGAACTCGCCATTTGCTGGCAGGGACCGCAAGCCCCTCTTGTGTAGCAACCAATGGTGAAAAAAGTCCTTTAGTGCTAGCTGTATTGAGAGGGACTATTGATCCCAATCAGTTCTGTGCAGATTATGACAGCCCTCCTGGCTGCAGCCACCTGACTTCAAAGCCAGTAACATCACAGTCTCTCTCACTGACTTTACATCCTCTCCTGGCATGCCTCTCCCAGCTCTCCTGACTGTGCCGTCACTCACGGACACCTGGTGGATCCTTCCTGAAGACTTGCCAGCACTGTTCCCCGCTGTTCTCTCCTGCTCCTGATCAGGGCACCCCTTGGGTTGTGTGGGGTTCCTTCACAGCTCTGAGCCCATGGTCCAAGGTAGCCCCCCCCCCAGACTGGGGGGCTACCTTAAAGGCCCCGACAGCCTAAAATGCCATCTCTCCGTTCTTCCACCCAAACTCCTCCCAGCAAGGCTGACCCTGGGTATATCAAGGTCTGCCCCCTGCCAATCCTAGACCTAATGCCACTCCACTTCTCTTCCCTGCCTCCCTTCTAAAAGTCAGAGGGAGGTGACAGAGAATGTATGCTGCATGTGAGTCACCTGCTGCTATTCTAGGCCACTCCCAGCCTAACAGATCAAAACAAACGGGGCTAGCACACAGCTAGGCCTGAGTAAATTTACCTAAAGTAGAGGGTGCTACAGTTGTATGCACATTATCTAACTGATTCTTGCAGCATTTTATATGTACAGTACTAATGAGATCACACATGTTCTTACACCATCTTTTATTAAAGTGGACCTTTACCCTAGTTGTGAAGTTGTCCTCCCCTGTCTACTCCCTACTCCCTCTCTTCCTAATGGAGCAGTTCTGCTCTTCTCTCCTAGGCAAGATTGTTTCATTTGCATATGTACTGGGGGTACCCAGTATCTGCACACACATGGGTTTTACTGTGCATGCACAAAGACCACTAATAGGGAAGCTAGAAAGCTTCCTCGTCTTTGTGCATGCACAGCCTTTCCACAGCACATGCGCATTTTGGCAGGTTGGTGTTAAAGTTATCCAGAATGCCAGGGCAGGAAGGCGTAAAATCTTTTAACTGCACTTTCCCAGGTATTTTCTGGGCTCTGCGCTTCTCCCTGTGCTGTAAGTAAAAAGGGGGATGGCTCTGCTCAGAGGGCTTTTTGCCAGAGCCTGCATGAAAAGACTTGGAAGGCCAAATGTGAAGATGTAGTCACCAGTCGTGTTTATATTCCCATCACACACGTTCCTGGATTAAAAGCTCCTCTGTAGTGGCTGCTGCAGTGATCACCAGCTGGACACTGGATATATCATGAATAAATACACATGTTCGCCAGCATATCATGAATTTCGAATTGCACTCCAAAACATTTGGAGATACGCAGGACATATTTGTCAACATCACATACAGTACCTGACAAATGGGTCTTGCGTGGCTCTGAAATGTTGCACTTATCCTGCTGTGATGTGATCTTTCTACAATAGAAGTTTTGGACTGCAATCAAGATTCATGGTGTGCTGACAAACATGTATTTATCTGATGTAGTCACCAGCACAACACACTAAGGAAACCTTCCCAGACAAGGACTTCACCTACCCTCCATGCACCCGGTGAAGTAAACAGCCTCAGATTATACACTGAGATGAACCAAATCTCCCTACATAGGTTTTACATTTATAACTGCTGTCTTCACATTTATATACTGTTTAGAAAGTTCAGTTCTGTTAGGAGATTTTATCTTCCTGTTTAACACAGTGTGTGATGTCTGGGCATACAACAACACCGTGCACCAGCTTTCTTGTGTATCCCATGCTAGTAGTCCTACATGTTTCGCCCTACAAAGGACTTCTTCAGGGACGCATGGACATAGAAAGTAATCTATAATAGATACATAAAGACTTCATAAGTAAACGAGGAATTACGCCCCGTAGTTCAACATAAAATAGCTACATATACATCTCAAATATTTATTACATAAAGAGAAATTAACAAAAAAGATATAATGTATTTTGTTCATATATCGTTTTTGTTAATTTCTCTCTTCATGTAATAAATATTTGAGCTGCATATGTAGCTATTCTACTAGCATGGGATACATAAAAAAGCTGGTGCACGGTGCTGTAACTCTCCTTCCTTGTGATTTTTAACATATGTGTATATGTAAAAATAGATTATATGTATTAATAAACATTTATATTTTTTATACAATATTGTGATTCCTTAACCTCTTGCCGACCGCGCTATAGCAAAAATACTGCTACAGCCCGGTCGAGTTACTTTGACACAACGTCCCTGGGACGTTGTCCTGCACGTCTACGATTGCGCGTCCCCTGTGACGCGCTCGGGAAGTGTCCGTGCTCGCCGGCTCTAGAAGACCCGGCGCATCACGGATCACGGTAAATTGCCGCTGATAGCGGCCATTTACCACGTGATCGCGCCCTCAAATGAGGGCGCGATCACTTGTAAACAAACCGGCGTCATTTGTTGACGCCGGTTCCTCCCTCTCCTCCCTCTCCTCTCTGTACCGTTCGGTACAGTGTGCGAGGAGAGGGGGGGGGGGAGCGGGGTGTCAGCAGGAGCGCTGTGGCTGGATCTGTGACAAATGCAGTCACAGATCCAGCCATCCCTCCATCCATCCCAGCTCTGCAATCCCCCAGTACCCTGCAGTACCCCAGTACCCTGCAATACCCCAGTACCCTAATACTCTGCAATACCCCAGTACCCTGCAGTACCCTAGGACTCTGCAGTACCCTAATACTCTGCAATACCCCAGTACCCCAGTACTCTGCAGTACCCTAATACTCTGCAGTACCCTAATACCCTGCAGTACCCCAGTACCCTGCAGTACCCCAATACTGTTCAATACCCTGTGCAATACTCTGCAATACCCCAATACCCTGCAGTACCCCAATACCCTGCAGTACCCCAATACCCTGCAGTACCCCAATACTCTGCAATACCCTAATACTCTGCAATACCTTGCACGATACTCTGCAATACCCCAATACTTTGCAAAACCCTGCGCAATACCCCAATACTCTGCAATACCCCAATACCCTGCGCGATACTCTCCAATACTCTGCAATACCCCAATACTCTGCAATACCCCAATACAGTGCAATACCCTGCGCGATACTCTGCAATACCCTGCGCGATACTCTGCAATACCCCAATACTCTGCAATACCCAAATACTCTGCAATACCCATTTTTTTAAAGCACCCCTGTCCCCGTGTGCTCGCATGCAGAAGCGAACGCATACGTAAGTCCCGCCCACATATGAAAACGGTGTTCAGGCTACACATGTGAGGTATCTCTGCGAACGTTAGAGCAAGAGCAAGTATTTTGGCCCTAGACCTCCTCCGTAACTAAAAACATGTAACCAATAAAAGTAATTAAAGCGTCGCCTATGGGGATTTTTAAGTAGCGAAGTTTGGCGACATTCCATGAGTGTGCGCAATTTTGAAGGGTGACATGTTGGGTATCTATTTACTTGGCGTAACTTCATCTTTCACATTATGAAAAAAAATTGGGCTAACTTTACTGTTTTTTAATTTTTTTAGCACAAAACAGTTTTTTTTTTAAAACGCTCGTTCAAAAAATTTCTACGAAAATACCATGCAAGATAAAAAGTTGTAACCGCCGCCATTGTATTCTCTAGGGTCTTTGCTAAAAAAGCATATATAATGTTTTGGGGTTCTATGTAATTTTATAGCAAATAAATGATGATTTTTCCATGTAGGAGAGAAATGTCAGAATTGGTCTGGGTGCTCCAGAACGCCTGATGGCGTTCCCTGCATGTTGGACCCCTGTATGTGGCCACGCTGTGTAAAAGTCTCACACATGGGGTATCGCCATACTCGGGAGGAATAGCAGAATGTGTTTTGGGGTGTAATTTGTGGTATGCATATGCTGTGTGTGAGAAATAACCTGCTAATATGACAGAAACAAGATTTTTTTTACAGAATTTTCAGTCGTTTTTCTTTTATAGCGCAAAAAATAAAAAACCTAGAGGTGATCAAATACCACCAAAAGAAAGCTCTATTTGTGTGAAAAAAAGGACAAAAATTTCAAATGGGTACAATGTTGTATGACTGAGTAATTGTTATTCAAATTGTGAGAGCACCGAAAGCTGAAAATTGGTCTGGTTAGGAAGGGGGTTTAAGTGCCCAGTGGTCAATAATTTCTGTGGTCTTTGGCCAAAATACTAATATCTATATTCCAATATTTAAATGTTCCGACATGCATCCATAAAATCCCTTGCCACACCCCGGTATCGAGGATCTGTATATATTCTCTTTTTAGGGATGGAAATGCAGTTGGATGTAATTCTATATTAGTGCATGCTCTATATTTCTTATTTCTATACAGCCAAGATAGCTAAAATTGCTGATTGGAGGAAAGGCACACCCCCCACTCATCATAGACAGAGACTCTCAGAGGTGTTTTGTAACATGGCCAGCTCCCTGCTAATTTATTTGTAGCAGCCTCCACCAACAGAAATGTCAGGCTGCTTTTATCTGATGTGTCTGAGAATTTGTCAGGAGTTATCAGGCTGATAACAGAGGAACAGTTCAGGAGAGAGCTATGGGACTTCGCTCATTGAAGAGAGATAACAAATACTGCAGATATATGTGCCCAGCTAAAATTTCATGAATCTTGTTTACATCCACTTTAACCTCCCTTACGTTATTCCCGAGTGTGTGGCTCGGGGTGAATTTTCAGTACCAAAAGCAGTAACCCAGAGCCACACTCGGGATCGCACCATAGGATCCATGTACAGGTTACTTACCTTGTCTCCTGGATCCTGCAATGTCTTCCCGCTGTGTCTGCAAGCTGTCTCCTCCGACACTCGATTCACAGTGTCAAGCTCCGTTCCCTGTGAACGTTGCGAAGGACGGGGACGGTGCTCTGCACCAAATTCAAAAAGTTAAAAACGCACAATACACACAGTATACTGTAATCTGTATCAAATCATTACACATCTCCATTGTCCTTAGTGGTCTGTCCAGTGTCCTACATGCACTTTTATATTATAAATAATTTTCTTTCTGCCTGGAAACTGGCGATTTTCCATAGCAACCAAAAAGTGTCCTATTAAATCAAAAGTGGTTTTAGATCAGCTAGAAAACAGCGATAATAAATTAGAATCACTTGCAGAATTGAGCGATAGTGATTTGTTGGAAAATTTGTCATCAAACACTGAAAGTAATGACAGCGACAATTCTGCAACTGAGCAAATTTCAGTTTTTGATTTGATTACATTCTTGAATAATTAAAAAAAAAAAATGTTTCCTGCTGGAGGAAATTGGTCCGTGCTTTATAGGGATGAGCTCCGGCGTGTTCGCATGGTACACGTGCAGAGCCCGCCAGGAAGTGTGCACGGCTCTGCGCTAATCACAGGCAGAGAGACATTGTCCCGATGCTCGGCTGCAGAGATCAGGAAATGTCTCCCTGCCTGTGATTAGCGCAGCACCGTGCAGGCTCTGCACGTGGACTGTGCAAACACGCCAGAGCTCATCCCTAGTGCTTTATATTGTAGGGGGGGGGGGGTCTTCCTCTGTATCAACTGTGGGTATAGGATTGTGTATGTGGAGGTTTTCTATTTATTTTTTCTATTGTTTTTTTTAGGGTTGTCCAGATACCGATACTGGTATCGGTATCGGGATCCGATACCGAGTATTTGCGGGAGTACTTGTACTCGCGCAAATGCTCCCGATACCTAAATAGAATACTTTTTTTGTATTTATCAACATGTTCTGTGAAAATTCTTTGAGTTTTTTACTACTGCGTGACAAGCAAATAAAACCTTTTTATTCATTTTTACTCTTTTATAATGTCTTGAGTTAGAGTTCTTCATAATTCTAAAGAAAATATCCTTAGTCTGTATTGTGGTTTGAAAACTGTCACATGACATTTAAAAAAAGTATCGGTATTCGGTATCGGCAAGTACATGAAAAAAAGTATCGGTACTTGTACTCGGTCCTAAAAAAGTGGTATCGGGACAACCCTAGTTTTTTTCCAACCTGACTATGTAATTATATAGCGGTGTGCATGCAATTTGAGCCCAGCATATCATGGATCATTGCTGTTCCTAATCCTGTCTATTCTTGATTCCCTTCTTTTATTGTGAATTGGAGCTAAATTGATATTTTACAGACTAATAATCTACCTGTATGCAATTCATTTCCTGGTGCACATTTTGTCCTAAGTATAGTTGTTGTAACATAAGTAGCCACTTTTGACTTTTTTTTTACTTGTAATTCCCTTAATTAGCAGTAGATGGTGCTATAGGATTACACAAAACTGAACAGCCAGCTCTATTGGCAAAAATACAAACAGCGACATGTGCAAGATCAGAGTTTGTGAAGTGATCAGAGTTTGTGAAGTGATTGTACTGTAGCTGTATTTATATAACAACACATTTGGGTAGTGCATGTGATCCTTTTTAATGTGCACTAACAGTTCTTTTATCAGGACAAGCTTTTGGGTAATCTATCCCCTATGTTATAAACAAAGGATCAGAATTTGTACAATTCTGCATAGTTCCTAAAATAAATTAGTATTTTGGAAAAAAATAAAATAAAAAATGTTACCGGCATTTAATAACAATTATGTTTTCATCTGCACAAATATCTATATTTAGTATGTTAGCAGTTGAATAAAAAAAGTTTAATGGTTCTTAAAGTGTATGTAAACCCTAACAGTCAACTTCTCATCTTTGCTTTCTATTTACTGTATCCGTTAAATATCAAAAGTGTTCTGTTTTATCTGTTTGGTAAGTGTAAAAAAAAATACATTTGGTCCTGCCAGAAATCGTTAGACTTTCTGAGCTCTGTACCTTTTCTGAATGTTACTAGTTAGTATTGTTTCCAGCAATCTCCATGTACTTCAAAACACCTTCACACAACGCTATGGAGAAAAGTACTGGGAAAGGTTTCTGTAGTCCTGTCATTGGGTGACAAATGCTGCTCCTCCATAGATACAGTACAGTGATGAACATTGCCACCTTTGGACAATAAGTATATGTAGCGCTTACCCCCGAAGGAGCCGCTGATTAGTTTGGGACCGGCATGTTGTGTTACCAGTGGTTCTTGTCTAGGGATAATATTGGTGAGGGTGGATACAGAGCAAGTGTCCAGACATCAACTTGAGTTTTCAATGCTTTATTCCACAGCCCAACACGGCCAACATCAACACAGCACACAATAGAGAAAGGTTGATGATCAGGGAGAGAACTACAGTATCAGGCCTTGGATATCAAAGAGAGAGCAAGCCTGCTCTCAGCATCGTCAAGTTCAAACGTCGCCACTCTCGCCAGAGTGGGTAAAGTGCCCCCGGACAGGCAATTGACTTGAGCCTGGCAGCCAAACGGCTACTTTCAAACAAAGTCACTGGGAGGAAAAAGCGCCTCTGCCACAGGCCTGGTAAATTTTGAAGTTGTCAGAGTTAGAACTAGTGATTCCCCCCAGTAAGTCCAATTTTAAGGTCACCCATTGACAGCTGAAGTGTACCTGTCGTGTGGCGTGGTGACCGGATCCCCAGTGGTTTGTCCAGGCCTCGCGGATAACCTCTGTCTCTGGGTTCTCCCGAGCCAATCCCCCACCTTACAGCTCCCAGCTTAGGATCTGGGACCCAGCAAGCCGCTGGGGCCCCTCTCTGCATCCGAGTGAAGTTCCGCTTGATGCGCAACCTCGGCCAGGCGTAGAACAGAACACTAATGGCGGCTGCCCCAGATATACCCCCCCCCCCACCCCGCCAGCATGCCCAGAGAGGAAACTGCTCCTCTCATTGGCTGCTGGGGGAAGGTGGGTCTGTCAGAACCCCTCTAGCGCCAACTGTCGCCCAGGGGTGATAACACACCCCTGACACGCAGATTGACCTACAAGGCAGTTCCAAACCGGCAGCAGCACCAGTCTAAATAATTTGCGAATGGGAGCAAACTTAGCTCATCCATTCCCCACTAACTTTAGTGTAATGCCCCACGAAAAAAGGGGGGGGGGGGCGCTACATTTATTTAACATGCAGTTCTGATAAACTTCTTCATATGTGATAAATAGCCATGAATTTGAAAGGCACGCTAAATTGTACATTATTTAACCACTTAAGGACCAAGCCTATTTCTGAGATTTGGTGTTTACAAGTTAAAAAACATATTTTTTTTTTGCTAGAAAATTACTTGGAACCCCCAAACATTATATATTTTTTCTAACATCCTAGAGAATAAAATGGCGGTCGTTGCAATACTTTTTGTCACACTGTATTCGCGCAGAGGTCTTACAAGCGCACTTTTTTTTTTTTAAATCACGCTTTTTAACTGCTTGCCGACCGCCCGCCATCATATTACTGCGGGAAGTCGGCTCTGCTGGGCGAGAGTCCGTAGCTATACGTCCGCTCTAAAGCGGCCACTAGGGGGCGCGTGCGCGCCGCCGGTGTGCACGCCCCCGCTCGCCCCCGAGTCCCGCGTGATCGCCGCTGGGCACACGCGTTTGCTCGTTACAGCGGGGAAACGCTGATCTTCCATTCATACAATGTTTGAACAGAAGATCAGTGATTTTCCCCTAGTGAGGCCACCCCCCCCATACAGTTAGAACACACCCAGGAACACACTTAACCCCTTCCCTGCCCCCTAGTGTTAACCCCTTCACTGCCAATGGCATTTTTATAGTAATACAATGCATTTTTATAGCATTGATCGCTATAAAAATGCCAATGGTCCCAAAAATGTGTCAAAAGTGTCCAAAGTGCCCGTCATAATGTCGCAGTACTGAAAAAAAATGCTGATCGCCGCCATTACTAGTAAAAAAAAAATATGAATAAAAATGCCATAAAACTACCCCCTATTTTGTAAACGCTATAACTTTTGCGTAAATCAATAAATAAACGCTTATTTCTGATTTTTTTAACGAAAAATATGTAGAAGAATACGTATCGGCCTAAACTGAGGAAAAAAAATGTTTTTTTTTTAAATATTTTTGGGTGATATTTATTACAGCAAAAAGTAAAAAATATTGCATTTTTTTCAAAATAGTCACTCTATTTTTGTTTATAGCGCAAAAAATAAAAACCGCAGAGGTGATCAAATACCACAAAAAGAAAGTTCTATTTGTGGGAAAAAAAAGACGCCAATTTTGTTTGGGAGCCACGTCACACAACCGCGCAATTGTCAGTTAAAGCGAAGCAGTGCCGAATCGCAAAAAGTGCTCTGGTCATTGGACAGCAATATGGTCCGGGGGTTAAGTGGTTAAAGGGACTGACAACGGCGGCTGGATCTGCAAGTGGTTAAATAAATTGGTTTATTTGTGTGGACTCTATATTTCACTGACATCTAACAGTGAAGTGAGGGTTACTATTTATTTTTTACTTTATTGTTTGATCCTTTTAGGGTCCTTTCACACTAGCGGACGAACGGTCTGCTAATTACAAGTCCGTTAACGGACTTGTAATGGACCCCTATGGGAGCGGATCCGTTAGCGGATGATGCATCGGCTAACGTCCGCCAGATCCGCTGAGCCGACGGACACACACGGAGCGGACCGAAAAACGGTCCGCTCCGTGTGAAAGGACCCTTAGGCTGTTTGGCACATTGTTCAGTAGAACCCCTTTTGTCAATGTATCCCTTCTGATGATGCTAAATGTATTAAAACTGGAGAGTGAAAAATGTGGTGCAGCTCTGCATAGAAACCAATTAGGTTCCAGGTTTATTGCCAAAGCTTAATTGAACAAGCTGAAGTTAGAAGCAGATTGGCCACCATGCACAGATGCACCAGATTTTGTAATCTCCAGCTTTAGTAAATCAACCCAGCTGTGTTAACCAAATTGCTAGACTCCAACCAATGTAAGACCCCCATACACACAATTTTATTTTCTGAAGATTTTTGTCTTCAGGTTTGCCAAAACCATGTAGTGCAAGGGCCTGCCTGATTGCATACAAATTGAAACTCTTAAGATTTCACTTCATATTCTATGTTTTTGGTAAATCTGAAGACAAAAATCTGTCTATGGGGTCTTATCCTCATCTCCATTGAGATTGTCCTTGTTGACCACTAGGAAAGTCATGCTGGACAGTGGAATGGGAGTTGGCAGGAATTAGCTATGAAGTCAGAGACAGTCGGGCTCCAGTAAGTGGAATTAAATCAGAAAGTGTCAAAAGAAGAAACTTTTCTGGGTAATGCAGTTCACATCAGGCATCTTCTTACACCTGCTGTTAGGCAGAACCTTTATTTAGGCCTGATTCACACCTATGCAGGTAGCAGTTTGTAATATTCTGGGTGCATTTTGCATTTTTCAACACACATTTTGGTTTCATTGAAATCTACCAAACCAAAAACCCCAAAAAAGTCCCTAGCCCTTTCCATAAAATGCACAGATGTGAACTAGATCCGTAGGAAACCATGTTAAATGGACTGTAGTGTGTTGCACTATAAAAAATGCATAGGTGTGAACCAGGCCTAAAAACTAAACTCCAGCACAACAACTTTCATTTAATTAATTTCCTCAAAAAGGATATAACTCACTTTGTGTTTATCAAATGCCTTTGAAAATCAAGTTATTACATTGTAAACAAAGCAGTAATATCACTATGTTGTACATATCCTGTGCAGAGAGCAGAGCTGTGGGAGGGACCCTCTATGCCCCACCCACTGCAGGCTGCCTGGAGAAAACTACAGGAGAGGGCAGAGACAAGACCAGTCTCCTTGGACAAGAAAATAGAGCAGCAATGACCGGTCTTTATTACAGGAAGCTCCTACACAGAGGAAAAGTTTTTTCACTGGATTATTGCACAAAGCTGGAAGAAATGCTCAAGGTACACCAAGATTTAAGTAAGAATACACAGGTCTTTTGTATTTAAAGGGAAACTTCCTTGTCCTGGACATCAGCTTTAAAATTGAGTATAACTTCACAAATATATATATATATATATATAT
Source organism: Rana kukunoris (assembly GCA_029574335.1). Taxonomy (NCBI): domain Eukaryota; kingdom Metazoa; phylum Chordata; class Amphibia; order Anura; family Ranidae; genus Rana; species Rana kukunoris. The sequence goes on along the minus strand of CM056060.1, from coordinate 42,516,565 downwards.
ATATATATATATATATATATATATATATATATATATATATATATATATATATATATATATATCTCAGGATTTGTTCAAATACACACGCTAACATGATAATTGTTTTAAAGCATCACAATTTTCAATGTTATGCTATTGTATTTCAGTTAACTGCATCATTGCCAAAAGCCATATTTGTGTGAACTGACACTATGGTAAAAAATGTATAAAAAATGTGGCTAAAGCATGAACCAAGTACAGTGTTATAGGACTATGCAGTGAGTTCTGGTGATTCTCAGACATTTCATAAGAGAGTAATCTATTTAATTTCTTTGCTGTCAGCCAGGTACCACTGCTTTAAATAGCTGATATGTGGCTCTTGTGACTTTCTGCACGGTTATTAAGTATTAGCTTTTCATCGTAACTAAAATCTGTATACAGTATTCTTTGGACACCTGCAGTTATACATGACCTGTAATTATTATAATAACCCAAAGCTCAACACGGTCGTAAAATAGATGTACCAATTTTATTAAAGAGAAACACACTGGGACTTCGTCATATAGAAGATAATGGTCTCTTAGCCTGCTACACAAAATAATTAGCACAAAACATGTTATACAGTAACTAAACACCCCAGAACACACACACACATATTATGTTGATTTAAGTCAGTTTTAGCTTTGAATCAGTCGGTAGTGTTTTAGGAATGCTATGGCTTCTGTGGCCCTTAAAATGGTAGTAAACTCTCCCTGTTTATTTGTACCTTTTTATAATAAGGCTTACCTGTAGGGAAAACAAATATCTTCTAAATGGAATATTTCCTTTCGGCGAGCAGCAGCTGGTGACGTCACTGGCACATGAGCTCTGAAGGAGCGTCATCGCAGCTTGTTCAGTCAGACGGCTGGAGCCCCTGAACCTGGAAGGAACACTGTGTGAAGGTGGAAGCCTCTGCAGAGATGGAGGGCTTTGTTCTAATATGAGTCTTTCATAATGTGCTAGTATGCAGTGCATGCTAGCACATTATGCCTTTTACCTTGCAGGGTTTTTAAAAAAAAAAAAATTAATCGGGAAATGCTTTATTGAAAAGTAAAAGCACAGATATCAATGTTAACAATTCCAAGACATTTGAGTTTCTTGAACAAAAAGGGAAAAAAAAACCTCTCACGTAACAAACACAGTATTGTGAATCCAGCTTGCTTCGGTCATAAATTACAATACAGTGTGAACATATTGTGACAGGGTACACGATTTTATATACGCCAGTGTGAGACTGGAAAGGTCCGCTTTCCCTGTCCTGGAAGGGGTTAAACCTCTCTCCCTATTAATTAACTTTCACCTGGTAGTGACTGTGGAGAGTGAGAGCTCAGTGTGAGAGGGATGCTGGGCTGGATGGACAGGTTGGAGACTGTCTGCATTTGAGGAACAAGGTCTGTCACAATTAATTGTTTGTTTGGACTGTTATTTTGTTTGTTTGATACTGGAGGCCGGAATACGCTCAAAAACGCGGCCGCGGCGTTTTTAACCACTTAAAAGGGTGGTTCACCCAAAAAACGTTTTTTAACATTGATTGAGGCTCGTTTTGTCAAGGGGAATCGGGTGTTTTATTTTTAGAATCAAAGCAGTACTTACCGTTTTAGAGATGCATCGTCTCCGTCGCTTCCGGGTATGATCGTCTGGTCTGGGCGTTCCTATTTGATTGACAGGCTTCCGACGGTCGCATACATCGCGTCACGAGTAGCCAAAAGAAGCCGAGCGCTGGTGCGGCTCTATACTGCGCCTGCGCACCGTCGTTCGGCTACTTTTCGGAAAATCGTGACGCGATGTATCCGACCGTCAGAAGCCTGTCAGCCAAATAGGAACGCTCTTCCCCGAAGACCATACCTGGAAGCGACGGAGACGATGCATCTCTAAAACGGTAAGTATTGCTTCGATTCTAAAAATAAAACACCCGATTCCCCTTGACAAAACGAGCCTCAATCAATGTTAAAAAAAAAAGGTTTTTGGGGGATCTACCCCTTTAAGACCCAGACCAAAATGCAGGTAAAGGACCTTGCCCCTTTTTGCGATTCGGCACTGCGTCGTTTTAACTGACAATTGCGCGGTCGTGCGACGTGGCTTCCAAACAAAATTGGCGTCCTTTTTTCCCCACAAATAGAGCTTTCTTTTGGTGGTATTTGATCACCTCTGCGGTTTTAATTTTTTGCGCTATAAACAAAAATAGAGCGACAATTTAAAAAAAATGCAATATTTTTTACTTTTTGCTATAATAAATATCCCACAAAAATATATAAAAAAACATTTTTTTTCCTCAGTTTAGGCCGATACGTATTCTTCTACCTATTTTTGGTAAAAGAAAATCGCAATAAGCGTTTATCGGTTGGTTTTCGCAAAATTTATAGCGTTTACAAAATAAGGGATAGTTTTATTGCATTTTTATTATTATTTTTTTTACTACTAATAGCGGCGATAAGCGATTTTTTTTTTTTTCGTGACTGTGACATAATGGCGGACACTTCGGACAATTTTGACACATTTTTGGGACAATTGTCATTTTCCTAGCAAAAAATGCATTTAAATTGCATTGTTTACTGTGGAAATGACAGTTGCAGTTTGGGAGTTAACCACAGGGGGCGCTGTGACTTTGAGTGTTCCCTGTGTGTGTGTTTACAACTGTAGGGGGGTGTGGCTGTAGGTGTGACGTCATCGATCGCGTCCCCCTATAACAGGGATGACGCGATCGATGCTGCGGCCACAGAGAAGCACGAGGAAGCCGTGTTTACACACGGCTCTCCCCGTTCTTCAGCTCCAGGGACGGATCGCCGCACTGCAGCAGCGATCGGGTCCGCGAGTCCCGCGGTCCTGGAGCTTCAGACCGGGTCACGGGAGCGCGCCGTGACCCACGGCTGGGTACTAAAATCAACGTATATATACGTTGATGTGCCCAGCCGTGCCATTTTGCCGACGTATATGTGCAGTAGGCGGTCCTTAAGTGGTTAAAGCTCCAGCTCCAAACATTTTTTTTTCTAAAATAAACATGGACAGGCGTTTTTAAGCTGTAAAAAACGCTCAGAAAAGTGGCTGTAAAAACGCCAGTGGAAATGAAGCCTAAGCTGTCGTCCAAAATTTCCCAAAGGGACAAACGCACATTTTTTTTCTCGTACGATACCAAATTATACAACTTTTGTTTAACCACTTCAGCCCCGGAAAGGATTTGCCCACTTGATGACCGTGCCCTTTTTTGCTATACGGCACTGCGTCGCTTTAACTGACTATTGGGCGGTCCTGCGACATTTTACCCAAACAAAATTCCTTTTTTCCCCCACAAATAGTTTTTTTTTTTGGTGGTATTTGGAAAAAAAACGATTTTTTTCATTTTTGCTATCATATCCCCAATTAAAAAAAAAAAAACATTTCTTCATCAGTTTTAAGTCAATGTGTATTCTACATATTTATGGTAAATAAAAAAAAACTCAATAAGCGTATATTGATTGGTTTGCGCAAAAGCGGCTACAAAATAGGGGGAATAGATTTATGGCATTTTTTATATTTTTTGGGACCATTAACATTTATACAGTGATCAGAGCTAAAAATAGCCACTGATTATTGTATAAATGTTATTGGAAGGGGTTAACACTAGGGGGTGATCAAGGGGTTAACTGTGTTCCCTCGTGTGTTTCTAACTCTGATGACTGGAAGCAGAAGATCTCTGACATGTCACTAGGCAGAAAGGGGAATTGCCTTGTTCCTGACAATTCCCGTTCTGCCTATGTACACATCGATCGCGGGTCGCCAGTGGACATAGAGTCTATGGGGCGCGCTCCCGCGGTGCCTCCCTGCACAGACCGATGTATACCTACGGCGGTTTGCGCAGAAGAGCTGACCTGACGCAGTATAACTACATTGGCTGATTGTAATGAAAAAAGAAGAGAAGCAACTGCGCTAACGTAAACACAAGAAAAAAGACTACTTAAAACAACAAAGTGCTTATTGATCAAAAGTGACTCAAACTCAAAAGGAAGCTGCACCTGACTGTAGTGACAAATACAGAAAAACAAAGTGGCAAAAAAACAGGATGCGCTAACATGAATAAACAAACCATACAAGGTAATAACAATAAGTGGAAATCTAGATGGACAGGCTAAATTAATGTCCAAACGTAGTGCACAAAAATAAATAAAAAAATGTCCAATTGGTCCTGGCGGACCAGAACGTGGTAAAAGTCTTGAGAAAACACCAGTGCAGAGATGTGGTGATGACAAATAAACGTAGTGACATTCAATGTACAGTGCTGATAGAAGATCCTCCACCTTGCAGGCAACATTAACTGCTTACCAGAACTCCGGTGGTCTCTTAGTGAAAAGAAGACCCCAGAGAGCGTGTATATAACCAAAGGAGGGAGGTAGTAGGCCAGATGTCGATCCCCTTCAGACTGGAGTCTCGAAAGCAGTATCTTTTCTCTGCTAGCAGAGGAGGATGAGGAGTATTGTCGGATGTCGGATGCCGATCGGATGGCTTCCATCAGCTCATCCCTTGTCCATCCCTCCAACACCTGACGACAATACTCCTCATCCTCCTCTGCTAGCAGAGAAAAGATACTGCTTTCGAGACTCCAGTCTGAAGGGGATCGACATCTGGCCTACTACCTCCCTCCTTTGGTTATATACACGCTCTCTGGGGTCTTCTTTTCACTAAGAGACCACCGGAGTTCTGGTAAGCAGTTAATGTTGCCTGCAAGGTGGAGGATCTTCTATCAGCACTGTACATTGAATGTCACTACGTTTATTTGTCATCACCACATCTCTGCACTGGTGTTTTCTCAAGACTTTTACCACGTACTGGTCCGCCAGGACCAATTGGACATTTTTTTATTTATTTTTGTGCACTACGTTTGGACATTAATTTAGCCTGTCCATCTAGATTTCCACTTATTGTTATTACCTTGTATGGTTTGTTTATTCATGTTAGCGCATCCTGTTTTTTTGCTACATTGGCTGATTGGCAAGAGGTAATCGGTAAATTTTTCTCCTGAAAATACAATACAAATAAGAAGGCCAGTATGGTGGCCTGAGTTTATGGGAGGAGCCCGGAGGGTATTTAAGCAGCCTACTCACACATGCTCTTTGTCGGTTCAGTGTGCAGTACTACATGTCACTGGGCCGACTCTTCCCAGCTCACCTCATGTCCGTGAGTCTGCGCATTCAATCGCATTCGACATCGCAAGTGCATTGCGGCTTCTCCGTTCTTGGTCTTCGACGGCAGTTCCCGCTTACTGTCGCAGGTTGTATTCAAACCTTTTGTATCATGTGCAAACTTGCAATTCATTATGCTTCCTATGCTGCATTTCTTTTGTAAAAATATGCCTCTGAGTTATTGTTGCTCATGTTCTAACATCTTAGTTACAAGCTTGGTACATTTGTAACTTCCTCCTGCCAAACAAACTATTTATTTGTATATTCAGTGTCCATGCTTGCTGTCTCATTCATTTGGAGATTAGCATATATTCTTTGTATGGGTTCTTTGGCAGATTGAGGTGGTAATTGAACTCACCTGCTGCCTTGTCTGCACTTGATTAGCCTGGGGGGATGAGTGGCTGGTAGGTGTTCGGTTTCACAGCAAGGAGTAGCATACACTCTACAACCAATTCACAGCAGATTTGTTCAACACTCCTTACTTCCGATTCGTATCGGATTTGTTTCATGCATTTTACAACCGTTTTTGTATCAGTCATTTCTCTTTATAACCGTTTTGTATCAGATACATTGCATACTTTCCACCATTGCCATTCTATGTTTACCCCATGCTGTGCGTTTTAGTTTCCGCAGCGGAACTTACGAATTGTTTGTACACGATTCTTCTCTCTCATTTATTTACCAAAGTTATTACCTGTGAGTCATGCATGGCGCCACACCACACCACGCCACACTCTTCGGATGTGTTGCACATCCACTCCAGTCCAAGCAAACCCAGTTGCATGTTCACTGTCCCAGGTAGGATTCGTTAGCTTGATTGTCATGTCAAAATTCGTGGCCACTCATGGTGTCACCCGCATCATATGTTCGGTTCCCACAGTGGAGCTTATAAAATATTCGTACGCACTTCTCGTGTTCTATTTTCTACACCAAACCTTGTTGTTTTGCCCCATGCACGCTACACCTTTCCTACATGCTTCACTCCAGCCACAGTCCGCCGCAAACTCACTCGCATGGCCCACTGTCACAAGTAAAATGTGTTATTACATTCTTTATGTCCTATTAATTTGCTACCATTCGTTGTCTCCCATATCGTTCATTTGTGGAACCTATGGAACCTACGATTCAAACAGGCGTTGTCCTTCTACCTTATACTGCTTGCTTAAGGTACAAACAAACCAGGTGTTTCTATCCTTTCTCAGTAACTCAATTCTTATTGATTGAGACCTTGCAACCATGCAAATCATCTCAGCAGCCTGACACCCTTGTTAAGACCCTTGCAACACATGACCTTTAAAAAACGCAATATAAAATAAAAAATATATATAAAACCGCAAAAAAAAAACGCAAAAAATAAAATAAAAAATAAATAAAACTTTGCCACCACACAATCTCAGCCCCTCAGCAACCTGACACCTGTTGAGACCATTGCAACCATGCAAAATCGTCTCAGCAGCCTGACACCCTTGTTGAGACCCTTGCCAACGCAATATTGTCTCAGCAGCCCCACACTCATTGAGATCCTTGCAACCACAAAAAATCATCCCAGCAGCCTGACACCCTTGTTCAGACCCTTGCAACACATGACCTTTTCAAAACGCAAAATGAAATAAAAAATATATATAAAAAACGCAAAAAAAATACGTTGCCACCACGCAATCTCAGCCCCCCGGCAACCTGACACCTGTTGAGACTGCTGCAACTACCAAAATTGTCTCAGCAGCCTGACACCTTTGTTGAGACCCTTGCAAACGCAATATCGTCTCAGCAGCCCTCACACTCATCGAGATCCTTGCAACCACGCGTATATAGTCTCAGCAGCCTGACACCCTTAAGACCCTTGCAACACATGACCCTTACAAAACGAAAAAAATATATATATATATACAAAAAACGAAAAAAAATGCAAAAAGAAAGTGCAGAAAAAAATTAATAATTGCCACCTCACAATCTCGGCCCAGCAACCTGACACCTGTTGAGACCATTGCAACAATGCAAAATCATCTCAGCAGCCTGACACCCTTGTTAAGACGCTTGCAAATGCAATACCGTCTCAGCAGCCCCACACTCATCGAGACCCTTGTGACCATGCAAAATCACCTTAGCAGCCCGACACCCTTGTTAAGACCCTTGCAACACCTGACCCTTAAAAAATATATATATATAATTTTTTTTTTTTAAACGCTAAAAAGAAAATAAAATATTGCCACCACGCAATCTCGGCCCAGGAACCTGACACCTGTTGAGACCATTGCAACCACAAGAAATTGTCTCAGCAGCCTGACACCCTTGTTGAGACCCTTGCTAACGCAATACCGTTTCAGCAGCCCCACACTCATTGAGACCCTTGCAACCTTCCACTCGATAAAAACCTTTGTGACCACGCAGTCTCACCCCAGCAATTTGGCATTCATTGAGATCCTTGCAGCCAGGCACATTGTCTTAGGCCTCATGTACACTGCTGTTGGTAAACGGACGTTTAGGAACAGTTGGGTGTTTTTTCAGCCGCCCCCAATCTTATCAGTACATCTACACAGGATCGTTATAGTCGTTTCTAGGCAGTTGAGTTAAAAACCTTCCTGAGAAAAAATAAAAATAAAAATGGGTTCAGTCAGATGTTCAGAGGCATTCGAAAAACCAATGCCTGTAACGGCTTGTAAACACTGCCAGACATGGTAACTAATGTTTACCAGCGTTTCATTCACAGTCGTTTTCATAAAAAAAGAAAAAAGGAATATTGTCTCAGCAACTTGACACTTATTTGAGACCCTTGCAAATGTAATATCATCTCAGCTGCCTCACACTCGTCTAGACCTTTGCAACCACACAATCTCGTCTCAGCAACCTAACACCCGTTCAGACCTTTGCAGCCATACAAGGTCGTCTTAGCAAACTGGCACTCATTTGACACCATTGCAAATGCAATATCGTATCAGCAACCTGACACCCGTTCAGACCTTTGCAGCCATGCATAGTCATCTCAGCAGCCTGACACTCACTTGAGACCATTGCAAACGCAACATCGTCTCAGCAACCCCTCACTTGTTGAGACCCGTGCAACCACACAAGGCCATCTCAAAACAAACCTCATAATCATCGAGACCTTTGCAACCACGCAACATCGTCTCAGCAAACCAGACTGACACCCTTGCAACCACGCAATGCTGTCTCAAAACAAACCTTCATACTCGAGGCCCCTGCAACTACAAAATATCATCCCAGCAACCTGACACTCACTGACACCCTTGCAACCACATAATATTGTATGCAGTAGTATAAAACACTTTGCAGCGCGCACCATGTGCGAACCCGAATACAAACTAAACTTGCAAACACACCTCAGTGACAAACAATCAGGCACACAAACACACAGTGGCACCTAGTTGGCCATTCATCTTTAGTGGCACGCGGGCCACTCATCTTTCCCTGTATTTTTCCCTGCAGTTAGTTCAGGTTTCCATCCAGCACCAGCGAGTGCACGTTGGTCTGCGAGTGCACGTTGGTCTGCGAGTGCACGTTGGTCTGCGAGTGCACGTTGGTCTGCGAGTGCACGTTGGTCTGCGAGTGCACGTTGGTCTGCGAGTGCACGTTGGTCAGTGAGTGCACGTATATCGTCTTGTTGAGCACCTGTGTATTGTCTTGATTTTCTCACACCAATGCAAGATCCAGTCCAAGTTCTCAAACTAGACCAAGCATCAGTAGCAGACTTGGCTATGTGGGACAACTACCCCACCTGATAGAACAGCATTTCAATCTTCATCCCGGCAGTGTCAGCCGAGCCACCACAGGCTTTTGCGTGCATTTTTCGTCCGCCACTGGTTCTCCAAACCTTGGCCCCCAGAAATTCTCTTAAATTTCTGCTTCACCCAGTCTTCATTACGCCTTGTGCTGTACCCCATTGTGGCAGCTGCCCAGGTCTGGGGCCACACTTGAACTCAACCCAGCTTATTAACCACTCCTTGGCATGAAATACACTGAAGGCCTATCGCACTGCTCGGAATACTAACCGCTAATTTTTGGCCACTTGCCTCGGAGCAGCAATAGGCAATGTTAGACACGTCCTAGCCTTCATATCGTATTGCCACACGCAGCTGACCCTTTCTCACAATACTATCACGCCATATCTAGATGGTGTCCAGCATTTCCTGTCTCTGCAGGACCCCAGTAAACTGTCAGTATTCTCGAGCCCATGCAGTCAAGTCCCTCCTACAGGGCATACAGAAGCACCGACCTGTAGTCAGTGGCAAGCGCCTACCTTTCAAGAATGCCCTCTTTAGGGATATGTCTGAAATCCTTACTCGTTCCCCATTTAGGGCCTTGCCCAGCATAGTCACCCAAGCAGCCATTTACCAGGCCTTCTACGGTTCCCTACGACCTAGTGAATTTACAGTCAGTGGCTCTGGCAGTCAAACACTGCTCCGACACCACCCGACTCGCTTTCGAACACCTACACTCTCAGCCTGCAAACGCAATAAACCAGCCCCGGGGGTTGACATCAACCTGTTTCAGACTAACAATACCTGACGCCCAGTGACGGTGCTCGACCGACTACTGCCCCATCTACCCAGCCAATCTGATGGTAGCTTGTTGCTGCCCTTTCTAAACCAGCTCCCTGAGTGGCAGCCAGTTTGTCAAGCATGTCAGAATCCTAAGCAACTTGGGCTTCAAACCCCAGTCAGTTCTCTGGACATTCTTTCCAAATTAGAGCAGCCTCAACTGCCTCCCAACAGGGAGTCCCAGACCACGTAATCAAGATACCAGGCTGATGGGAAGTCTCCTTGTTTTGCCACATACATCCCAAATGCTCAGGAAGAAATGGCACAAGCCTTTGCCAAGCTGGCTCAATAAATACAAGAAATCAATATAAGCTATTTCCCTATCTGAGTCTTTTGCCCCATTTTCTTGGCATACTGACCAGACCACCAAGGCACACTTCAGGTCTATTTATGTTGTAAGTCTTGTCGCGTGTTTATGTGATCCACATCACTCTCAGTCAGAGGGCCACAACCATAAATAAGAAGGCCAGTATGGTGGCCTGAGTTTATGGGAGGAGCCCGGAGGGTATTTAAGCAGCCCACTCACACATGCTCTTTGTCGGTTCAGTGTGCAGTACTACATGTCACTGGGCCGACTCTTCCCAGCTCATCTCATGTCCGTGAGTCTGCACATTCAATCGCATTTGACACCCTCCCGCCCTTCCCTTTTTCAGGGCACTTCTCAGCATATCCTTCTTCAACAACTACCCATTACTTACTTTGGGTATGCCCCCCCTTTTCTTGGCATACTGACCAGACCACCAAGGCACACTTCAGGTCTATTTATGTTGTAAGTCTTGTCGCGTGTTTATGTGATCCACATCACTCTCAGTCAGAGGGCCACGACCATAAATACATTACAGCACTTATGAATTTGTTTTCTATTGTACTAGAATTCTCGTACTTTAGTAAAAAAAACAAACAGATGATCGTTTGTCCGATAATCTCATTGTGTGTACTAGGCTTTATAATCTGATGATATTGCAGCGGTCTTCTCTGCTGTGCTATTGTGTTCCGACAGGGGGGCAGCCCCCCGCCTAGGGTTGCCACCTCATTACTGAACACTTTTTTTATTTTTTTTATTACGCAGGTTCTGTGGCTGATTAAGTTGGTAATTAAACTCACTTGGTGCCTTATCTGCATTAAGCTAGCCTCAAATTTGTGTAATTCATATGGGTTTAAAGGGATGAGGTGGCAACCCTACCCCTGCCAGAACACACTAATCGCCACTCTTAGCCATTGGCTGAGAGCGCTGATCAGATGTCGATCGGCAGAACTTTTTTCAGTCATGCTCCTTTTGACAGGAGATGGACGAATGGCCAGCTTCTCTTGGACTGGCTGCCATACACACATGCCCAATTTCAGCCAGTTTCTATTGAACCAGCCGATACTGCCCGATATTCAGCCCATGTGTACATTCCTTAATTGCTAGTCTTAAAGGGGTTGTAAAGGTTCGTCTTTTATTTTCTAAATAGGTTCCTTTAAGCTATTGCATTGTTCACTTACCTTTTCCTTTCATTTCCCTTCTAAATGTTTTTCTGTGTTTGAATTTGTCACTTCCTGTTTGTTCTCAGTAAGCTTTCCACCATCATCCGAGCGGTGGAAAGTCATTTAGAACAGATTACTGAACATCTTACAGAGGAACAGGAAGTGAGAAATCCAGACAAAGAAAACAACATTTTAGAAGGGAAAAGGTAAGTGAACCAATAATGCACTAGCTTAAAGTAACCTATTTAGAAAATAAAAAATGAACCTTTACAACCCCTTTAAGAGATTTGTTGTGAGGTTTGGTAATGTGAGTACTGCGCTGCTCAGTTTTCTTTGCTTGAGAGGAAGCTGCATCTGAGGGCCTGCAGTGCTAAGATCTCTCTGCCTCTGCTTCATTCAGTCACCTTTTGATCTGTGCTTACTACATGTCTAGTGCTGCTTCTTGGTTATCAGATCACTATCGGGGGCAGATCATCAGGGGAAAGCCCTGTTCCTCTTCCAGGATGGCTTAAAATTAATTGAGACGGATACATAGTAGGCCCCAATGCCCCATCCTTGACTAAAAAAATGCTGGACTTCTCATCACCAGAACACAGGAAGTTCTATAAAATTATCATCACATTCATGAGAGTAACAGTTACTGCGGCTGAACGGTGCATCTAGCGTTTATGTATGTTTAGGCAGTATCTGTCCAGGGACAGATACTCAGACTGCAAGCAGTCTATTCTGGTCATTCTTTCCTAGACACACTGCCCATGTCTGTCCTACTCTCAGGCTGACAGGTGGCCTGCTGCCACAAGGCTGAATGGCGCTCCAGGACCCCGTGCATTGGGGCTAAATGCCCAGTGTATAAGGGGCCTTATACTCTGGTACTATACTACTTTTTTTTTTTTTTTGTGTTTTCCCATAAAATCAGAATAGCACAATGTAGAATACACAAGTAAGGCCCCTTTCACACGTCCGCCTTCGCTCGTCCGTTTTTACAAGTCCGTAAATGGACTTGTAATGGTTCCCTATGGGATTGCGTCAGTTAGCGGATGATGCATCCGCTAACGTCCGTAAAGATCCGCGTCCGTCTCGATCCGGTTTTTCGGATGGAAGAAAACCCTATTTTTCTTCCGTCCGGCGGAACGAATCGGATGAATACGGACAAACGGTCCATTTTCATCCGATTCCCCATAGGGTGTGCGGGGACCGCCCTGTCCGCCGACAGCTTAGCGGGGATCCCCGCTGAGTCGACGGACACACACGGAGCGGACGGAAAAACGGTCCGCTCCGTGTGAAAGGACCCTAAAACTGACTTCTAAACATGGCAAGGCTAGTGTATACCAGTGGCGGCTGGTGAAGTTTTAGGATGGGGGGGGGGCGCAAGACCCCACCCCTCCACATTCGGTCCCTCCCACTTTTCATAAGCCACACCTCTTATAGAATCCACCCACTCTGTCCCCTGTATTCCACTTGCTTCCACCCATAGTGTCAGGAGTATACATCTTTTTTTAATTTTTTATTAATTTTCGTCACATACAAAAGTACACAAAGTGAAGTAACAATAAGGGTCCCAATACACAGGTGGTATATCAGTAAAAATACAACAAAAGGGCCAGGAACAGTATAGCCCACATCATGGCTCAGCGGGCCCCAACGGAAGAGCCCTAGTCAACAAATGAACCAACAGAGGTGCCGTAGACCCAGGAGGGTCACGCCCAGTAACAGTATAAATTCAAACCCAACATTCCACAAACAACCCCAACACGCATACCACCAGACACACACACACTCACCCTCACAACCACACCGGCCAGGAGTATACATCTTGGCATCACAGGACAGAGTATATAGCCCCAGCATCACAAATCCTGGTATATAGCGCAGCCTTACAGATCGGTGCAAACAAACTAAAAAATTACACTGTTAGTAATGAAGGACTCTAAATGGGCATTAGATTACCAGAGACTGCGGACATACTGCACGAGATTATCAGAGACTGCGGACATACTGCACAAGATTACCAAAGATTGCGGACATACTGCACAAGATTACCAGAGACTGCGGACATACTGCACAAGATTACCAGAGACTGCGGACATACTGCACAAGATTATTAGAGACTGCGGACATACTGCACAAGATTATTAGAGACTGCGGACAGACTGCACAAGATTACCAGAGTCTGCGGACAGACTGCACAAGATCACCAGAGTCTGCGGACAGACTGCACAATATTACCAGAGACTGCGGAGAGACTGCACAATATTACCAGAGACTGCGGAGAGACTGCACGAAATTACCAGAGACTGCGGAGAGACTGCACGAAATTACCAGAGACTGCGGAGAGACTGCACGAAATTACCAGAGACTGCGGAGAGACTGCACGAAATTACCAGAGACTGCGGAGAGACTGCACGAAATTACCAGAGACTGCGGAGAGACTGCACGAAATTACCAGAGACTGCGGAGAGACTGCACGAAATTACCAGAGACTGCGGAGAGACTGCACGAAATTACCAGAGACTGCACGAAATTACCAGAGACTGCGGACAGACTGCACGAAATTACCAGAGACTGCGGACAGACTGCACGAAATTACCAGAGACTGCGGACAGACTGCACGAAATTACCAGCTGGGGGGGGGGATAAGGGCGCTATTTTCACCGGACATTAAAAAAAAACGAAAGTGTTAATGCATCCCCCCCCCCCCCCCACTTATTAACATTTTTTTTTATTTCATGTTCGCCAAAAATAGCAGCATGGAAACCAAATGTCGTCCATCCGTCCCCCCTGCTTATTAAGATTTTTTTTCTAAGGTTTGGCGGAACTAGCTGGGACACTTGCATTGGTCCCAGCTAGAGCAATACCTCATTCAAACCATACATGCATTTTTTTTTTTTAATGTCCAGCTACAAACAGCCCCATAATGCATCCCCCCCCCCCACTTATTATGGGGCTGTGTGTAGCTGGACATTAAAAAAAATGCATGTATGGTTTGAATGAGGTATTACTCAAGCAAAGAAACTGTAAGTAGCGGGGGGGATGGAGGGGTTGTAATCCGGCCGCTACTTCCGCGATCTGTAAAAAAAACAAGTTAATAAGGGGGGGTGATTCGATGGGGGATGCCACTCGTTATTTCTGCCGCAAAAGAAAAGATAATAAGGGGGGGTGCCGCGGACGCTATTTCCGACAATAAATAACTTATAACTTAATAAGCGGGTGGGGGATACCGCCGCAGAGCCGAACAGGGGGAAACTGCTTCTGAGCTGCTTTACCTACCTCCATGCTCGGCTCACAGAGGTGCGGTACTTTGGGCTTGAGAGTGCCGACGTCACTTCCTGATGTGGACACAGGCACAAAAATATACTGGGTGCCGTGCACGGCCAAAGTGCAAGTCCATTGCACCGGAAGCTGTGGCGCGATGGGTAAAGCCACAAAGGCAAATATTTTGCTGCCAATGTAGCGCCACGTCTGCAATCTCGTGATTGCACAGACGTGGCGCTGCTCATACTGCACTGTGCCCGGCGCCCAGTGCCCGGACACAGTGCACGTAAGGATCTTTTTTTTTTTTTTATATTTAAAGGGACATGTTTAAATAAAAAAAAATATGTTTTACTTGGGGGGGGGGGGCGTCACCCAGGCGCCCCAATGGACGGGCCACCACTGGTGTGTACTCTTACCACATTCATTATAAAATACACAGGTTAAAATTGTAGACACACACCATCCCTTAAAGCGGATCTCCACCCTAAAGTGAAGATCCGCTGATCGGAACCCTCCCCCCCTCCGGTGTCACATTTGACACCTTTCAGGGGGGAGGGGGGTGCAGATACCTGTCAAAAGACAGGTATCCGCACCCACTTCCGGCCCGCAGTCTCGGGCAAAAGACGGGCTTTTCCCGTTGCGTGCTGGGAACTCTCAGCTCCCAGCACACAGCGGGAGCCAATCGCGGGCGCAGCGCGACTCGCGCATGCGCCGTAGGGAACCGGGCAGTGAAGCCGGAGCGCTTCACTTCCTGGTTCCCTCGCCGTGGATGGAGGGGGGAGCAGCAGGGTGACGAGCGATCGCTCATCCTCTGCTGCGGACGCCGCTGGACTCCAGGACAGGTAAGTGTCCTAATATTAAAAGTCAGCAGCTGCAGTATTTGTTGCTGCTGGCTTTTAATATTTATTTATGGTGAACCATCCGCTTTAAGGCCAGTTGCACACAAGTGTAATAATAATCTCATGTTTACTCTGGAACTTGTTGCCCTGAGTGAAAAGATTTGAGTAATGTTGAGCATAGGTGTGTAAAGGTGCATAAGCGTAGCGCAGTCCTCGGGTTACAAACAAGATAGATTCTGTAGGTTTGTTAGTTGAGTTTGTAAGTACGTAGGAACAGTTAATTTTTTTTTTTTTAATAAAAAAAATATTTTTACGTTTTTTGGATGGCATGGGGAAGGGTTAACACCCCCTGTAATATTTGTTTTGCCATCTGTTCAGAAGATTTCACCTCACTTTCTGTCCATGTGACAACTGGATTTTGAACATTTTGGGTTGTCATGGAAACAAGGATTGGTAATAAAGCTTCAGTGGAGACACCTTTTTCCCGTGAGGACTCTTACAGGAGTGACTCCCTTCCTAGGGTTAGAGTTCCTCTCACTTCCTGTTGACTCCCTCCGTTTGTAAGTAGGAGTCATATATAAGTCACATGTATGTAACTTGGGGACTGTCTGTATAGATGAGTAAAATTCTTCTTCATTGCCAGTGTTATAATATACTCATTTATACTCGCGTAAACATGCTTATAGACGAGTAAACACATATGCGAGTAAATTACTGCACTCAAATATACAATTTTATTATTTGTGTTTTGCTGCTCTGTACGCTATATTACTGATCTCTACTCAACCGTTTGCAATGTCCCCTAGACCTGCCTTTTTAAACCAGGGTGTCCAGGCCCCCTGGGGTGACTTCAGGTGTCATTAGGGGTGCCTTGGCAAAATACTTAGAAATGGCCCAAAAACTGTATACAAGCCAGTGGGTGCATCAAGCCTGCCTATTGGTTACACAAAGCCATAGGTTTTCATTGTGCACCATTATGGCACACCAGCCGCCAATGTCCTAACAACCAATGATGTCATTGATTAAGTAGGACATCGGGCACCTGCCCCTCTCCTTCAGGACCAGGGTCACATTAGCTGAGTGAGGAACAGAAACGGAGGGAAAAGAGAAACATTGGAATACTAATCAGTGTGCAAAGATGTATTTGCTTTGGAAGAATAAATCGCTGCGAATGTTGGGTATCCTACGCATGTGGATGTTCCTACATGATGCAAAACTATTAGTTGAGTTTTTTTTAATTTTAGATTGTCTCCAGTAGATGGATTTTCCCCCTGGATATTCCTTTCAAGAGTATATTAACAATCATATATGAAGCCGAGTCCAATGATGTACAAATATATTGTGTCTATTGAAAAGTTAAGTAGTACATCACAAGGCCAGATATGTCATCGGATATAATAAGCCTCACACTAGAAATGTCGGGGCTACGTTTATTCCTTTCACAGTGTGTTATGCATATACTTCACATATCTGTTCTGGCAGGAGTGACAAGGAGATCCAAATAAAAGGAGGTCACCTGTTGGTGGAACCCACATTTGTGATAGATTTCTCGCTAGACATGTGCAGAATGAAAAAAATTGTTTAGTTTTGATTCATTATTTACACAAATTTGTTAAGTTAAATTAGTTTCATTCGTTTAATTTGTTTTCGGGATTCGTTTCGTTTTCAAATCGTTTCGAAAAGTTTTTGAACCAATTTCGAATCATTTTTCAATTCAAATTGTTTTCCAACTTCCAAAAAGAATACAATAGAATAGAAAAATGTCTAATCCCTTTATTTTTTATTCTCTTTGGAAATTGGAAAACTATTTGAATTTGAAAAGTATTAGAAAACAATTTGAAGTTTGTCCGAATTCAAATTTTGTTATTTTGGATTTGTTTAAATTCTGTACTATTCTAATTTGGATACATCCGAATTTCCAGATAATGAAAATTTGTTTAAATTTTAATTCGGAACTAAACGAACTGCACATGTCTATTTCTCGCTGATATGGCAATTTTTTTACGAACATATTTTTTAAGGTATAAAGTGCTACCCAACACTTTTTGGTAATGCTATTGTTTTTTTTTTTTTTAATAAGGTACCCTTTAATTATTTGATTATCTCATCTGATTAGTAACCATCTGTCATTCAAGAGATACAGTGAAACCTCAAATTGCAAGTAACTCGGTTAACGAGCGTTTCGTAATACAAACATTTTTTTTGTTGACTCGGTTTGCAAGTGTTGTCTCGCAAAACAAGCAGGATTCAAGCCTCTGCAGTGTGCAGTACCGCATTTGGCCAGAGGGGCGTGGGGGCCCGGAGCCGATCAGAGCCATTTGGAAATACTCCATTCCCGAGCCGAGCTGTCCCCGAGTATTTCCGAGGCTCTCCGGCACCCCCCCACCTCTAGCCACATGCTGTATTGCAAGCCATAGAAGTCAATGCGGAACAATTTATTTTCATAATTCAAGGTTCCACTGTACTTTCCCTACTTCCCATATGCATATTTAAAAAAGGAGGCTGTAAAAAAAATAAAAAGATAGGATTGATCACACATTATAAACGGAGTTTACATTTTTTAACCACCTTGATATTTGGCCCACCTTCCTGCCCAAGTCATTTTTCAGCTTTCAGCGCTGTCACATGCTTTCATGCAACACTGTACCCAAATGAAAATATTTTTTTCCCCACAAATAGAGCTTTCTTTTGGTGGTATTTGATCACCTCTGCAGTTTTTTTTTTTTTGTGCTATAAACAAAAGAAGAGCGACAATTTTGAAGAAAAAGCATAATTTTTTACTATTTGCTACAATAAATATCCCCCAAAAATATATAAAAAAAATTTTTTTTCTTTAGTTTTGGCCGATACGTATTCTTCTACATATTTTTGGTAAAAAAAAAATTGCAATACATGTATATTGATTGGTTTGCGTTATAGTGGCTATAAAATAGGGGATAGATTTGTAGCATTTTTATTTTATTTTTTTTACTAGTAATGGCGGCGATCAGTGATTTTTTATCGTGACTGCAATATTATGGCCGACACATCGGACACTTTTGACACTATTTTGGGACCATTCACATTTATACAGCGAACAGTGCTTGTCATGCCTCTGGCCTACAAGGAAATATAGTAATATCTTCTGGACTTGTAATTCAAATAATGTCCACTAGATGTCACTCTTAACAAAGGACAGTTGATGGGCAGTGTTCTATGGTAATGTACATTTCCTGTCCTGTTATTGAAAACTGTCTTCACTTCCTATCACAACTCTCATCTTTTTCCACTAGGACAGTCCACATGGAGTCAGCTAAGCCTGCACCACATGTTTCCTAAGTCTTGATCCTCCTGGGACAGCATCACTGGTATGATGAAGAATGTTTTATCTATATGCCTAGTAGACATTTGTTTGTGTTTATATAATACTTATATGTCCATTTATTTGTTTATCTTTAGTTTCACCATTCTTCATACGCATCTTATATGGCCACCACCTGTTCATCATAATAAAGTTACAGACAGTCTGGTTATTTAGGATGCAAGGTTTAAGCTGTATGTTGAGCTACATATATGCCAGGGGCAAACATGTAGCGAGAACAGAGCTATAAATATACACTGATTACTGTGAATATGTGACTCGCCGGGAAGGGATTAACACTAGGGGGCGATCAAGGGGTTAAATGTGTAACCTAGTGAGTCATTCTAACTGTAGGGGGAGAGGACTGACTGGGGGAGGTGACCGATCGGTATCCCTATGTACAAACGACACACCATCGGTCTCCTCTCCCTAACAGGACATGGATCTCTGTGTTTACACACTGAGATCCACGGTCCTTCTCAGTTACTGGGTAATCGCGGATGCCCAGCGGACATCGCGGACGCCGGGACACACGCATCAGGTTTCCAGTGACGCCCCCTAGTGGCTCGGGAAGGTGAGGTCCTCCCAGAACGAGAGGCTTATCGTCCCGCTGTCATTTGACGGCGGCGGTAGCCTAGTGGTTAAACTACTCCCGTGAATGCCACTGCTCGTTCTTTTACAATTGGCAATTGTTAATATCGTTATCCCCTTTTCGTTACTTGTGCAGCATTAATTACTCACTGTGCAGAAGCGGCCATCCTGACTGTGGGCATGTGAAGCCTGCTGGGTCTCTCTTCCATGATTAGGTGCATGCTGGCTACCCAGCATGCACCTCCCAATTTTGCGCACTGGCAGTGTGAAGGAAGCACGCCCCACTGCATGTCGGCCGATACTTGCATGTCCTCCTGGCAACAATACAAACAAAACACTGCCACATTCCCTATTCAAAAATGGCACAGATCTTCGTCTAGCAATGTGTCATTTCCTGTTTTAAAACAATGCGATGCTAGCAGAGGTGGATGCCAAATGACTCCTGGGATTAAGGACACAGCAATCCCAAGAGCCGATGCAGACGTAGGAATGACGTATCTCGCCATGGCGAGGTAGGGAAAGAAGTCGACATGAAAAGCGAAGGAAAAGGTACTGAACAAAGAGAAAAAAAAATGAGGGGGGTTTGGGCGGTCTATTGAACAAGTTATATTTTGCCTGGAACTCTACTTTAAGAACTCCGTATTAGTCCATGACTGCTCTTCTTTGGGGCTCTTTTTGTTCATTGCTGCCTGTGATATAATCAAACAGCACAAAGCCAAACGCTGGTTCTGAGATAGTCTGTAACGAAAAAAAGAAGAGTTTTATTGCAATACATTCATACGTTTTTGTGATTTATAATTTTAATTTCCTGATCTTAGGACATGCTGCATGGACCTATCTTTTGAAGAGTATTGCTGCTGAAAGTAGAGGAGCCTAGGGTGGAAGTCCAGGTTATATTTATGTCTGTGTTCCCATTCTGGAGATTTACCCTTTTTTCCTGTTTTCCAGTCTTGACGACGAGCAGTCAGATGGACAGAAAATCATGGAAAATCTCCCCAGTGATACAGCAATAGACAGAAAAAAAATAGCTCTTTTTATATGTAGACTGGAAAAAAGTTTACAGTACACTGTTATTGGGTTTCTTCCTTCGCTGGTGATGCTCATTATGCTAATTTCTTGTCTTGGCATCCTAGGGATAACATATGTGAGAAATATTCCCCGAGTAACAGACAGCAATAAAAAAATCTGTCAAAGTTTTGACTGGAGGTGGACTTTTCTTCCTTCTTGACAAGCAACAGACAGAACAGGAAGTGAGGGGAAATCTACATAATGAGTACAAAGACAGCAAAAAAAATAGGAGGGGAGTTGAATATCTGCCAGGTTTTTATTATTGCCTGGGTCTTTATCTTGTAAAGATCCCCCTTATTTTCTGTCCAGACATTGGGTGTTGGACAGAACAGTAAATATGGAGAAATCTGTCAAACATGGACAGCAACCTCGAAATATTAAAATCTCCAAGGAAGGTTAAGACTGGATCTCTGGTTGGCTCTCATGGTAATCTGTATACCGGTGTTGTCTGTACTATTTTATAATGGCTTTATGAATGTTTTGTAGCAAACAATGTTTTGCAGATGAAGTCAGTAAGGAAGGCAGGTCACTGTCTTTGTTTTCCAAGGTTTAGAAGGTTTAAGGCTTGGTTAACACTGGATGCCCATGCGGCTCCCAGCCGGGGTCCTGTGTGTCCTGGTTCACCGTTTCTGGTCCGATTACAGCCTTCATTAAGGGCTGAATTCTGACCTAAAATGGACCAAAAGATGCACAGGGCACCTGTGCAAATTCGCACTGGAGCTGCTTCGGAGATATGTGAACTGGCTCCATAGAGAGATATTCACATTATCCTGCTATTGCGAATTGGATGCAGGGAATCCGCAATAGTGTGAAACCGGCCTTAGTGTATTTTGGAAGGGTGGTGTTAAGCTTTGCATCCTCTATAAATACTCAACACTTGCCATAACTTTAAGGGAAAGATATATATATATATATATATATATATATATATATATATATATATATATATATATATATATATATATATATATATATAATACACTGCTATTGCTAACCTAAGCACAGGCAAAGCATGTGAAAATCAAAAGTTAACTTTTATTAGTGTGGCTACATTATTCAATATATTTTGTATATATTAGTAAGTGCTCATCATTTGATTTTGCAATACATTATAATTTAATGCTAAACCCCACACAAACTGCTATATACATGTACAATAAGCATTTCCTTTATTACCTTGAAATTGAGCCTCTGAATTACTTGCTGCGATTCACTTTCCAAGATAACTCTGGAAAACAATATATTTGAGAGAAAACAACATAAGATACACAAATAACACAGGTCATTCATACCCCTTAAAATTTTCCACATTTTGTCATCTTGCAACCAAAAAACGTAAATGTATTTCATGTGATCGATCAACACAAAGTAAAGGAAAATAACTGGTTTTAATTTTTTTTTACAAATATGTGAAAAGTGTGGCGTGCATTTGTATTCAGCCCCCTTTACTCTGACACCCCTAACTAAAATCTAGTAGTATTCAAGTACACCATGTCATTGAACATAATAAAGAGCGCAAAAGGATCCCCAAACCTTAATAGAGAATTTCCCCATAAACACTGTGTCACGATCTGGAGTCAGGCTCAGAGGCCAATAGCTATAGCGGTGGCAGGACAGGTATAAAGGCTTCTGGCAGATAATACAGGCTCCCCTGAGGTGCGGAGTCTAAATACTAGCTGGTTTTCCCCAGAGCTCCTGATGGTGGAGATGGCGACCTGGTACTAGCTGCAAGCTAGTACCAGGTCGCGGTCATCAATTTTGGCCCACCAGGGTGTGAGCAAGCTGGGGTACAGTAGCGGATGAGCAGACAAGGATGAAACAGCAGCATGGTCAGTAAACAAGCCAATGGATCAATCACGAGTGGCTGCAGGTTGGGATCAGGCAGAAGAGTAGTCCAGGAACAGGCTGAGGGTCAAACACGGGTGGTTGCAGATTGGGATCAGGCAGAAGAGTAGTCCAGGAACAGGCTGAGGGTCAAACACGGGTGGTTGCAGCAGAGCAGACAAATCGCAAGGCACTGGCTGGGAAGGCACAATAACCTGGCAATGGGGAAGTGCTGAGACAAGGTTTTTATAGGAAGTTCATGGGAGGAGCTAGGGGTTCAAGGTTCAACAACAATCAAGAAACAAGGCAGAGTATTCCAATGATCAGGGAGGTTTGTTCAGCAGATCAGACAGGGGGCTGTCCAACATCCCAGATAGCTCAACGGGAAGAGTCAATGCCAGACACAAAAGAGGTTCCAGGTTCAAGCCCAGGTCCTGACACACTGCAACTGCAGTATAAGCATCCCCCCACCCGCATTCCCCACTAACGCAAGTAATGCATACATTCCCAAACACCCAACAGGAACTTAAACATAATTAGGGAGGGCGTTAGTCCCTATGGAGATAGGGGATCCTAACCAGAGGATCCAGCAGATCGCACTAGAGTTTCTGACAAGTACATAAGAAAGTTGAGTCGCCTATATAAATGTTTTTCCTGTGAAAAACAAAAACAGAAAAAGGTTTCTAATAATAAGGGCTCATTGTGGGATGACCAGGACAACTATATAGCCATTCCAGAAGAAGCATAGGAACAAGTAAGTATTGTAGTTTAGCACGCCATAACAGATAGGCAGTCACTGAAAGGCACATTGTCAAAAATGGAAATCAGGTTTCATTAAAGAAAGGAAAGACAGTCACAAGCAGTGCACAGTCATCCATCATAATATACCATCGGCCTTGGAAAAATAAACATACCCTGGTCACATATGGAGGCTGGGCTGGCTACACACCTAATAGGTGGCAGGGCACTCCAGAGCAAAACCGATGATTCAAACATCAAACTTGTAACTAGGGTTGTCCAGATACCGATACTAGTATCGGTATTGGGACCGATACCGAGTATTTGCGGGAGTACTTGTACTCACGCAAATGCTCCCGATGCCTAAATAGAATACTTTTTTTGAATTTATCAACATGTTCTGTGAAAATTCTTTGAGTTTTTTACTACTGCGTGACAAGCAAATAAAGATCCTGCCTGATTAATCCCACATCAAGTTTCACAGCCTCTATCTTGTTAGTAAGGGTGGCTTGGCAGGATGCAATCATGCCATCACCTCCTGGAATCTGAGCTGCAGCTGCAGGGAGTCAGCATTCCGTCTGGGTGACCATATTTGATACATGCCGATAAAAAGCCACCACGTGGGGTCCTGGGTCTGGTCAAACAGCCTCACTCACAGGAGGGAAACTGAGCTTCTTCCCCTTGTTCTGTGATCTGGTGGCCCCGCGGGTCATCAAGAAGCAGCCAGGGCAGTTTTCAGAGTGAAACGAAGCAAGCGGGAGATTAGGATTAAGCGTTTAGGCCAGCAGCGCTCTGGATTATGCGGCCGTTCACATGGTCATCTTGGAAACGCCCCCCCCCCCCTTTCATACGAATTTAGTACCCAAACTCATAAATACTTTTGACAGAGATGATGCAAAGGAGGCCTAATTTAGGTTAATGCTTATGTATTTGTAATGGGATGTCTAACAAACTCATATAGGTGTGATGGTCAGGTGTCCACAAACGATTGTTCATATAGTGTACTTGAAGAATGCCAGTCCTGATTGGGCTTTTGCAAGAATTACTGTTGAAACATGTACATGTGTGGTCTCTCTTTAGGATTTTTTTGTTTGTTTTTTTATTTGACTCTAAGGCCCCTTTCACATTGCGGCGGTATAGCGCCGCTAACAAGCGGCGATATACCCTCGGATTTGCCGTGAGTTGCGGCCGCTAGCGGTGCGGTATTAACCCCTGCTAGCGGCCGTGAAAGGCGCATTGCGGGCGGTATTGCCGCGGTCTCCCATTGTTTTCAATGGGAAGGAGCAGTATACACGCCGCTCCTCTCATCGCTCCAAAGATGCTGCTGACAGGAGATTTTTTTTTTATCTCCCGCCAGCACATCGCCTCAGTGTGAAAGCCCTCGGGCTTTCAGATTGAGGATGCAGTAAAGGAGTTTTTCAGGCGGTATAGCAGCGCTATTTTTAGTGCTGTACCGCCTGAAAAACTCCTCAATGTGAAAGGGGTCTAAAGCTTTAAAGTCCAAGATCGGATGCCAGTTGAATTCTGCCAATTGCTGTCTCTCCTTGTCCTTGTCACACAATCAACAAATGTATAAACAGTACAAGTAGAAAGGTTACTTTTACTATAACATCCAGGCTAGGTAAGTTAATTTCCTCTTTTTTTGGTCCTATTCGGCATCAAAGCAGATAAATCTGACCATACTACCCCTTTTACTGAGGTTGACAGGAGAGCTGCCAAGAGTTTAAGGCGTCCTACATGTTCACCCTTATCTCGGCTATAGACATGAACATACAACTTAAAATGTTTCATCAGATTTATTTCACTCCAGTAAAACTGTACTCCCTAGGGTTACATGCTTATCAGTCCTGCTTCAAGGGCTGTCAGGAAGAAGCCTATTTTTTTTATTTAAACTGTCTGGGAATGCAGCTCTATTTTTAATTTTTGGCATTGGACCACCTCATTTGTCTGGCTTACCAAATATCCTGTCACCGGAAACACGTCTTCTGGGCCTTTTTGGGGATATTTCCGTAGCATGGTATAATAGGTTCTTACTGTCTTTGTATTTTATGGTACAAGGTGTATCTTACTTAATTGGAAGGCCCCTTACCCTACATCGATCACTATGTGAATATAGAAGATTAACTCTTCTCTCCCTCTATAAGTTAAAATATGCAAACATGTGCTCTTTTTGACAAAAAACATACACACATATGGGGTAATGTTACTTGCTACCATTATACACACTTACTTAAAGGTTTTGTAAAGGATTTTTTTTTTTTTTTTTTTTATCTTAATCGCTTCCTTTACCCTAATACAGTGCTGTTTTGATGTCCTCATTTGTTAGTTTTTGCTCTCAAGTTGCTGTAATTCTTCTCTGATCTCCACACTTCCTGGTTGTCTGTTTCCTGATGACCACAGTCCTGGGGGCTTTCTCTCTGTGGTCACTAACTTCAATGAGGTGTGATTACTGTGTGTCTAGGTTCTAATTTTGTTTTCCAAATCATCACTGCTCTATGGCTCTGTATGCTCTGTATAGCACAGAGGCAAGAAATAACATTCAAAAACGAAACTAGAAACTACAGGTACATTATATGATTGATTTTTATCTATTTTTAATCGTTTTTAAAAGGAATCAGTTAATTATTATTTCTCTATACCCTGTAAACAGTCATTTCAGCAAAATAAAATGTTTCCCTTACAACTTCTTTAACATCTATAAGATCAGAGGCTCAATACACTAAGTTGTAACATACTTTGATTCACAAATCACTTACACCGGCGTAAATCACGTTACGCCGACGTAAGTGCAAATGTGCGCCGGCGTATGTGTGCGCCAGAGTCACAAACCAATATACGCCTAAAAAACTGGCCACCCTACGCCGATGTATCTTGCAAACGCCGGCGTAGCATGGGCGCAAATATGGGCTGGACGCATGTTGCTGCTCCCATTGATTAGGCATTCAAATATGCAAATGAGGAAAATACGGCGATTCACGAACGTGAGTGCGCCCGACGCACACTACGCGAGGTACGCGTAAGTTGTACGTCCGGCGCAAAGTTATTCCCCATAAAGGAGGTGCAACCCGGCAACAGACGTGCACAGGTCTGCTGGAGAGCAGCTGCAACAGCACCGTTACGGACGAGCTGAGCAACCACACTTGCAGCACAACACATCTGTATGCCAACATGCCAGGGGCAGCCATGTTCATGGCACTACTGCGTCCACAGGCACGGAGGAGGGCACAGGAGAGGATCTACCGAACGCGCATGAACGTCTTTGACATGGGGGAATCGGAGGTGTATCGCATCTTCAGATTCAGCCCTGATGCCATCCTGGAATTAGCCACAGCCCTGCATGATGAAATCGCCAGCCAGACGGGACGCTCGCATGCAGTGCAGCCACTGGTCAAGGTACTGGCAACACTCCATTTCCTCGCCAGTGGATCTTTCCAACGTACAAGTGGAGTCGTGTGTGGGATGTCACAATCCACCATGAGCAGATGCGTGCACCAGGTTGTCCCCGCAATCCTCACATGCATGTCCCACCACATCATCAAACCGACCCATGAGCACCTGCGGCAGAAGGGAATGCAGGATTTCTAAAGAATTGCCGGATTCCCGCGCACCGTCGGGGCCATTGACTGCGAACATGTGGCACTACGGCCCCCTCGTGCCGCAGAGCACATATACCGCAATTGTAAGCAGTGGCATTCCATCAACGTACAGGTGATAGCCGATGCCCAATGCCTCATATGGCACGTCCGTGCCAAACACCCCGGGGCCAGCCACGACAGCTACATACCGTCAAAGCACCATTCCAACAGAATTCCATCAGAAGGTGTACAGGGACAGCTGGCTGGTTGGTGAGTGGGTCCGACCCCATAATCCAGACATCACGAGGGGCACATGCACGGCTAACATCCTCTTGTCTTTTCCCTGCCAGGTGACTCGGCATATGCACTTTGGCCCCATCTCCTGACTCCATACTGAAATCTCCAAACCAGAGGCGAGAGAAGATACAATGCTGTACACATATGCACCTGTGCAGTGGTGGAGCGCACATTTGGCATCCTGAAGTCCCATTTCCGATGCCTGGATAAGTCCGGGGGGGCCCTGTTGTATTCCCCAAACTTTGTGTGGCAGATCATTGGTGCATGTTGCGTGCTGCACAACTACGTCATGAGAAAGGGCCTGGAGATTGACATATGTGATGACCTGACCCCCGAACCACACACAGTCCCCCCCCTCCCCCCTGCCCGAGGCTACCCCGTCTGCTGAAGGAACAGCAGTCAGTTGTTTTTACAATTCGGCACTGCGTCGTTTTAACAGACAATCGTGCAACGTGGCTCCCAAACAAAATTTGCGTCCTTTTCTTCCCACAAATAGAGCTTTCTTTTGATGGTATTTGATTGTCGATTTAAATTTGTTGTGATATAAACCGAAAAAGACCGAGATTTTTGAAAAAACGTTTTTCTACTTTTTGTTATAAGAAAAACCCTGAACCTAACACTAACTGCCTGTCACACTGACACTAAATGCAGTGATCAGTAAATATATGATCACTGCTATTAGTGACACTGTGATAGGGGGCTGGGGGGGTGATCTGAAAGGGTTAGAGCAAAATCGTATGACAAGTCATTCTCCATTATTTTCAATGACTACCATTCATACTGGCACGACTTTAAGTTGTGCCTACTTCAAAGTAGTCCTTGCACTACTTTGGTCCGATTTTGATGCCACTTACACAGGCATTCATTGAAATCGCGGTTTCAAAATCGCGCGACTTTGAAAGGGGGCTTAAGTGTGCCTGTGTGTGGTGTCAGTGTAGTGTTAGTCCGACTTACTTCTGATGTCTTCTCTCCTCTCGGCGGATTGAAAATACCGCCGAGAGGAGAGCTGACATCACTTCCTCTGCCTGTGTTTACATTATACAGGCAGAGGAAGTGCAGAGCAGGGAGGGAGCGGAATGGCTGGGAGTGATCCGGAGGGGGCGGACAAAAACGAACAGCCACCCCCTAATCCCGGATCGCTGTGAGTCAGCAGCTCTCCTCTCTGCTCCTCCCCACTCATTGGAGCACTGAGCTGTGGTGGGGCTCACTGAGAGGCTGAGACTGCCATCAGTCCAGGCAGATGGCGGATCCAGACTTCCAAAGTCGGGATGATGCGGTGCCTGGCCTGATTGGCGACCTAAGTGGCAGATAAGGTTTAATGTTGATAAATGTAAAGTTATGCACTTAGGGGCTAAGAATGTGCATCATACATACTAGGAGGAGTACAACTGGGGGGATCCGTAGTGGAGAAGGATTTTTTTTTTTTTTTTTGTGGATCATAAGCTCAATAATGGCATGCAATGCCAAGCTGCGGTTTCCAATGCGAGCAAAGTCCTTTCTTGTATTAAGAGATGTATGGACT